>CM032352.1:1177735-1367625 GCA_019023105.1 Diglossa brunneiventris
TTTTTAAATGAGAATTCCCCTTTTTTTCCCTCACATTTTGGTACCTGGGTTGTTTGAAATACAAGCTCAGGGTTAGCTTGATTTCAATGATGAGAAGTTCAGTTGAACTCTGGTGGAATCATGGAATATCCTGAGCTGGAAGATGTCCCACAGGATCATCCAGGCCCTGCCCAGACCCTCCAAATTCCCAGTTTTTCCCTGGGAATGTTGTCCCAACACTCCTGGTGCTCTGTCCAGCACTGCTGACCCAAGGAGATTTATGGGATTTTTGAAGGAGTTTTGAATAAGTTAGAGATGGGACATGGATGGGTTTTGAGGTCCCTTCCAACCCAAACCATCCCATGGGTGGGTTTTGAGGTCCCTTCCAACCCAAACCATTCCAGAATCCCCCAATTCTCCCAGCCCACCTCCCCATGGAGCACCACAGAACCCAAAAGTGACATCCCTTAAATGAAGACACCCCAAGCAGGACCAGACACCCCAATTTCATGCCCAAAACTGCCCCTGACACAGAGGACTTTGCTCTGCAGGAATTTTGGATTCTTCCTAAGTCAGCTACAGCAGGAGCATCCCACGTTCACAAAGGGGATCCTGGAGGGAAAATCCCCAGGACCAGAAGGGAACTGGGAATCTGAAGGGGAAATGCAGGAGCTGGGGCAGTGAACAAGCCCTGCTCTGGGGTCCTTTTTTTGCATCACATCCCAAATATTGCACCCCAAGAGCCCCATGGGGCCAGGAGTGACTCAGGATTGCAGAATCCACCCCTGGAAAACATGGGAATGACACTTTTCCTCAGCCACCACCCTGATCTCACAGAGCAGCCACGTCACAGCCTCAAGTCATCCCCAAACCCTTCCCAGAAAGCCCAGAATTCTCTATGGGAGGGGCAGGATGGTGCAAACCCACATGAAACCCCCAGTCCTGAGGCAGGAGAGGTGCCCAGCTGGAATGGGCTGTGCCTGGGTGCCCCTGCAGCCAAGGCAGCAGTGCCAGCCCATGCCAGCCCAGCCTCTCAGGGTGCCTGAGCTGCAGGAATTGCCCCAGGGATTGGCCCAGGGATCTGGGGGAATTCTGCTGGGCTCCCTCCTCCTCCTCCTCACAAATCCCCACAGCAACAAAATTCTGGCTTTTGGGCAACTCAGCTGCCCGCTGCTCTGTGGGCTCCAGAGTGCAGAGGTGCCACCAGGGCTGGAGTTTAGGGACAGGAACCATTCCCCAGCCTGGCCCATTCTGTGGAAGTGCAGCCCAGCAGGATCTAAGGATGCAGCCTCCCAAAATCTGGGAATGTGGGATTGACTCTCTGGTAAAGGCACTGGTGAATTCAGCAGGTGCTGAATGATGAGCCTCCTCCTTGGCAAGGAGCCTCCCAAATCCTCTCACCTGGCAGGAGGGAGGGTGGGGGCAGCGATTCCAGCTGCTGATTCCTGCCCCTCTGCCCTGATCCCACTGCCATCCCCGCCCTGCGTCCTGGATTCATTCCATTTCTGCCCAGCTCTCATCTGCTGCCTTTCATTGTGCTCCTAAAACGGCAAGAGGGTTATTTTTTGGTTTGTTTTGTTGGTTTTTGTTTTTTTGTTTTTTTTTTCCCCTCCAAAGGCTGCTTTGCAACTTTGTGCTTTCTCTGCCATTAGCAAAGGGTGGAAATTTCCACTGACGCACTGTTGATAAGCCAAGGAGAGCAGAGGGGGAAGGGAGGATGAGCTGTTCCAGCAGATCTTTCTGACTCCTCTCAGGAAAAGGTATTTTATCAAAATTGCAGGCACTGGGAAAAACGTGGGGTTTCAAAAACAACCACCTCTCTCCAACGTGAGCAAGATTGCTTCCCTCTGCCACAACAAAACAAAAGAGAGAGAGAGAGAAGGGAGAGAGAAGCAGCATAAAAAAAAATTTGGATTTCTTCAGGAAAGAAAGAAGGGCTGGAAAAACAATGAGCAGCACAATGGACAATGACATCCCTGAGGAGACCTGAACCCCTTCCCCTCAAATCTCCACACTGAAATCAGCTGCCAGGAGGCCACGGGGGTTTTTAAAGGCTCAAACCTTCATTGCAGGCAGTGATCTGTGACCCCACGCTGCTGTTTGTGGAGTAAACAACCCCAAATCCCAGTGAGACAAAGCCAGGGAAAAATACAGGAATGCAGCAGGGAAAGCACCTCGTTCTTGCAAAGAGAAATGCAAAAAGCATTTGTGCTCTCTAGGAGTCACCAGGGGAGAAATGCAGGAAAATTCCACTGATTCACCATGAGCCCACAGTTATTTTTGTCCTCCTGCTTGACTGCAAACACAAGGATGATTTAAATGCAGGGGAGCAGACTGGAACACATTAAAACAATGCATTAACTCAAAAAAAATTAAAATGTAAGATGGTCTCGAATAAAGGAGGACGTGCCTTTGTATGTGAGGAAATAAAAATAAAGAGGACCAAAAAAAGAGCCAGGTTTCACTGCTCAAATTTACCAAATTCAAGCCAGAAATTGTTTGAACCTTGAGTCCTGAGGATGCTCAAATCTGTTGCTTTCAGATGGCCAGGGTAAGACTTCAAGGATCCTGGATGAAAATTCCCTTTGAAATCCTCCTGGAATACAACTCTGGGCCAAGGGCAGCAGTGAACATGTGGTGGTCTTGGAAGAGGCTGTGGGGTCCCAAGGTTTTGACCCCAAAACGTCTCCCTTGTGTGGAGGTGGAAGATCCAAGGGAAAGGAAATGTTCTGAGGAACAGCACAGGTGAAAGGAGCAGAAAACACCTGGAGGAAACCCCAGCAGGAGCAGGAGGAGCTCCACGTTGTCCTCATTAAGGTAATTCCACAAAAATAAATATTTTTTTTGCTACCTGAATGTTCATTTTTAGGACCATGGAAATGGGGGAATTTGCTTTGTCCCTCCTCAGCAGGGCAAGCTCATGATCAGGATTGTCAGAAGGACCAGGACAAGTGTTGCCTTTAGCTTTTACAAATAGGGCGGTGGATGTTCCTTGAAAATCTGGGAAGGACCAGATCCAACCCAAAAGTTGGACTTTAGGGACCAAAACTGAGCCACAGCAATGATGGGAATGATCCACGGAGAGCTTGGGGGGAGATACATCCACAGCCCCAGCAATGGCACTTCCCAAATTCCATCCACAGGCCCCTGGTGTTCAGCTGATTGAGTCATGGAAAGATGTTTCATTAATTTAAAGATCATTAAGAACAAAAGAAATTAAAATGAAACTCAACCCCCCCCAAATGGTGGCTGGTTGCCACCCCACCAAGCCCAGTGGCCACCACACTCAGTCAAGGAGTTTGCACAAGGGTGCCACAGGATTTGGTGGATTCTGGTGCCTCCACATCACCAGCTCTGCTCAGGGCCTCTGAAAAGCACCAAAATTCCAAAGGGCACTTCCACAGCTCAGGTGGGAAGGAGAAAACATCCCAAACACTTCAGGGCTTTGATCCTTGAGGCACATCCATATTTACATGGGGAAAAGTAATGGTTCAACTCATCAATGAAGAAAGCCCCATCTAGTGGAAGAAGACAATCAGCAGAGCAGAAAATGCTCCAAATGTGCCTAAATCCCCAAATACTCCAGCTGCCTTTGTTCTACTCCAAGCGCACTGCACAGCCAGGA
Source organism: Diglossa brunneiventris (assembly GCA_019023105.1). Lineage (NCBI taxonomy): Eukaryota > Metazoa > Chordata > Aves > Passeriformes > Thraupidae > Diglossa > Diglossa brunneiventris. The sequence continues at coordinate 1,181,340 of CM032352.1, forward strand.
CACCTTTTTTGCCCAAACAGCTCAAGACGTTCTAAAATCCAAACAGCAACAAAAAGTTGGGTTGGGCATTAAGTTTAAATTTATTTTGGGGGGAGGTTAAGTAAGGAAAAAAGCTCCTTTTAAAGATTAATTAAGCTCCTTTCATGTGTTTTTGTTTTGCCCTCTTTGGTTTTCAAGAGGCATGAAAAGCATCAAGAGGTTCGACTTGAGCGAGGCCAAACACGTTTGGAGAATAAAGAAAAAATATGAACTCTGCGTAATTTGGGTTCAATAAAGGGTGGGGAGAGGGCTGTTCAAACCTGTGAACGCTCCAGAGAACATTTCTGACAGGTAACCATTATTCCACTCCACAAATCAAGGCAATCAGATTGTACCCAGGTGGTGGGGATGATCAGAGGGCACTTCAACCTCTCCATCCACGTGGAAAATTTCATCCTGCCGCAAGCAGGAGGTTTAAAAATGAATTGTGCAACTTCCAAAGCTCAGCTGCTCTGTGGGGAGAGGCAAAGCCTGAACATGTAACAAAATTTACATGGAAATGTTTCCACAGGAGGCAAAAACAGGGGGTGTCCAGAGAGGTTATGGATTCCTCATGCCTGGAAATGTGAGGTGGGATGGGGCTTGGAGCAGCCTGGGAGAGTGGAAGGTGCTGGGCTGGAACAGAATGATCTTCAGGATCCCTTCCAGCCCCACCATTCCATGATTCCATGGCCAATTATTGAATTATTCCTCTCAGTAACCATCCATTCCTGCTGGTTTAGGCTCTGGAAACAAGAGCCTTTCCTGGGCAGGTGCCTTGGCAAATTTTGGAATTTCTGCCTCTTGACCCGTTGGATGCTGTTGTATCCCTTGATCCTCAGGGACCCTGGAATTCACCCCCTGCAGAAAATCCCCCAGGCACGTGTGAAGGGTGAGGGTGAACTCCCCAAAATGCAATTCCTGGGTGAGAATTCCTGATCAACTCAGAAATTCCTGGATGAGAATTCCTGATGAACTCCCCAAATGCAATTCCTGATAAACTCCCCAAAATGAAATTTCTGGGTGAGAATTCCTGATCAACTCTCCAAATGCAATTCCTGGGTGAGAATTCCTGATCAATTCCCCAAATGCAATTCCTGGGTGAGAATTCCTGATCAACTCCCTAAAATGCAAATTTTGGATGATAATTACTGATCAATTCCCCAAAATGTAATTCCTGGATAAGAATTACTGATAAACTCCCCAAAATGCAATTCCTGGGTGAGAATTCCTGATAAACTCCCCAAATGTAATTCCTGGGTGATAATTCCTAATAAACTCCCAAATGTAATTCCTGGGTGATAAATCCTAATCAGCTCCCCAAACTGGATGATAATTCTTGATAAACTCCCCAAATACAATTCCTGATAAACTCTCCAAAATGCAATTCCTGGGTGATAATTCCTGATCAACTCCACAAAATGCAATTTTTGGATGATAATTCCTGGTCAATTCTCCAAATGCAATTCCTGGGTAATAATTCAGGATGAACACCCCAAATTGGATGAGAATTTCTGATTAACTCTCCAAAATGCAATTCCTGCATGAGAATTTCTGATGAACTCCCCAAATTGCATGAGAATTCTTGATAAACTCCCCAAAATGCAACTCCTGGATGATAATTCCTGGTCAACTCCCAAAATGCAAGTTTTGGATGATAATTCCCGATGAACTCCCCAAAATGCAATTCCTGGGTGATAAATCCTGATCAACTCCCCAGATGTAATTCCTGGATGAGAATTCCTGATCAGCTCCCCAAACTGGATAATAATTCTTGACAAACTCCCCAAATACAATTCCTGATAAACTCCCCAAAATGCAATTCCTGACCAACTCCACAAAATGAAATTTTTGGATGATAATTCTCGATCAACTCCCAAAATGTAATTCCTGCATGATAATTCCTAATAAACTCCCCAAATGCAATTCCTGGGAAATAATTCTTGATAAACTCCCAAAATATAATTCCTAAGGATGATGATTCCTAATAACTCCCCAAAATGCAATTTTTGGATGATAATTCCTGATGAACTCCACAAATGCAATTCATGATGCACCCCCCAAAAGGCAATTCCTGCATGAGAATTCCTGATAAACTCCCCAAATGTAATTCCTGGATGAGAATTCCTAATAAACTCCCCAAAATGCAATTCCTGGATGAAAATTCCTGATCAGCTCCCCAAACTGGATGATAATTCTTGATAAACTCCCCAAATACAATTCCTGATAAACTCCCCAAAATGCAATTCCTGCATGAGAATTCATGATCAAGTCCCCAGATGTAATTCCTGGATGATAATTCCTGATCAGCTCCCCAAACTGGATGATAATTCTTGATAAACTCCCCAAATACAATTCCTGATGAACTCTCCAAAATGCAATTTTTGGATGATAATTCCTGATCAGTTCTCCAAATGCAATTCCTGGGTAATGATTCAGGATGAACGCCCCAAATTGGATGAGAATTCCTGATAAACTCCCCAAATGTAACTCCTGGATGATAACTGCTAATAAACCCCCCAAATGCAGTTACTGGGTGATAACTCCTAATAAACCTCCCAAAATGTAATTCCTGGATGATAATTCCTGATAAACTCCGCAAAATGCAATTCCTGGGTGATAATTCCTGATCAATTCCCAAAATGCAGTTCAGCAAGAACAAAAGCAAGCCCTGGGTTTGCTATTTCAGAGAGCACGGGGGCTGAGGAGACAACTGTGAGTGAAGAGCAAAACAAAAAGATGAAGAGGCAAAGCAAGCAAATAACAAAAGGAAATTGCCATCTTTTCAAAATCAAATTTGAAAGCAAGAAAAAAAGAAACAACAAGGCAATGAAAAACTGGCAAATAGAACATGGAAATTGTTATGAATAATCAGAGTTTTGCTGGAGAACTCATAAGTCATGGAATGGTTGGGTTGGAAGGGAATTGAAACCCACCCAGTGCCACCCCTGCCATGGCAGGGACACCTCCCACTGTCCCAGGCTGCTCCGAACCCCAGTGTCCAGCCTGGCCTTGGGCACTGCCACAGAAATAAATGTGCAACTCAATAAAATAAAGTGAAGGAAATGATGAAAATGTGGTGAGAAAGGTGTAAAACATTTCTGTGTCCCTGCAGATTTAACAGAGGGAATCCCACACATCCCAAAGCCAAGAGAAGGGGAGGCCCTGGTGCTCCATCAGTTCCCAAACCCTGAGCTGCACCACTTTGCTCCAGAGCTAAGAATGGAAACAACACTGGAGTGGGGCTAAAAGCCACCAAAACTCTGAAATTCCAACCCCCAGAATTCCAAGGTCCACCTCAATCCCCCATCCCAGCTCCTGCAGCTTCACAGATGCCTGACCTGCAGATCCTTGGAGGCAGCACCTCCCCAAAGGAATGTGTGGATCCTGTTTGGGTTTTTTCCTGGTTGTTTTGGAGCTGCCTCTGGATCCTGTCCAAAGTCAAACCCCCCAGCCCAAGGCTGACCCCAAACACCCCCTGAGCCCTGGAGAGGCACAAGGGTGGGGTTGGGGCAGGGCTAGAGCAAACAGAGAACCACAAAGTGCCACCCCCAGTGTGCTACTATCACTTTACAACCAGTTGGAATCTGCTCCAGCTCAGCCCTGAGCAAATCCGCTCTGCTGTGCTCAGAGGGATTCAGAGCTCCTGGAGCATCTCAAACAGCAAACAGAGCCTGGCTTCAACATTCCTCCCATTCAAAAGGCTGCCACACACCTTATTGAAACCAGTTTGGTTTTGTTTGTGCCAGCCAGAAGCACCTCTGGGACAAAAAACAAACCCACCAAGCACCTTAAAAGCAATTAAAATACGTCTCATTAATAACAAGTAGCGGCGAGTAAAAGAAATGCTTGGCACAAATTTGTGGCCCAGCAGGAGAGAAAGGTTGGGAATCTTTATTGAAATACATTCTTCCCCTGGTTTTTCACATTCTGGGCAAGTCAGGCTCAAAGTCTCACCTAAATTTCCATACCTGGAACCTGGTCCTTGGCACATTTTATCCAGCCACAAGATGAATTGTTACAAATTCAAATCATTCTCTGAAATACTTAAAAACCAAAATATTCGTGTTCCACTATGAATAAAATGAATGTGAATGAGTGGCTAATTCTGTTTAAAGATCAGTAAATCAGGGATTGAAAAGTTTGATTCTTTAATGAATCCACACAATTCCCAAAACTCATTTCATAATTTCAAAATGACCAAATTTTCATAATGACCTACAGGCAAAACCTGTCAATATTAGGTCTTCCAAAAAAACAAAAATAAAACAAAAGGAGGAGGATGCCCAAAGAGATGCATTTCAGAGAAAAACCTAAATTAATTAAATTTAACACCTCATCCTCAATGAGCAGGATCTCCTGAGAGGGAATAACCCCATTGTTTGTAGGATGATCCCATTGTTTGTAGGATAATCCCATTGTTTGTAGGATCTGAAGGTTTCAGGAGAGTCAAACTGCTCCTGCCAGTGACAGCTGAGGGCCACAATCCCCCTTGGCAGGCTTGGAGAAATCTGCTTTACACAGCAATTGCCAGAAAATTCCTTTTCTCTGTGAAGTCTCCTGGATATTGTTCAGTTTGTAACAAGCCTGTAGTGACTTTATATCCCCAAAACCCCAGATATGCTGGAGCACTCCAGAGTGCCCTGGAAATAAAAAGAGGAAAAAAGGGGGAAAAAAGCCCTTTTTTAAGGACAAACCATCCCTCCTGCTGATTTATCAATTCAGCTCTCTCTCTATCTCTAAAATCCCCACCAAAACCTGCACAGGCTTTGCCCTGAAAATCAGGGAATGGTTTGGGCTGGGAGGGAAGTTAAAGATCATTCCAGGGGCAGGGAACCTTCCAGCAGCCCAGCTGAGTCCAAGCCCCATTCCATTCATTTTTATATCATTATATTAGATTCATTTGCATATAATTCACCAGCCAGGAATTCCAAGGAAATATTGGATTGAGTGTCCATCCCAAATCTCCAACATGCTATAGGAAAATAAATCAGTTAATCATGCTATAGGAAAATAAATCTCCAACTAACTACATGCTAGAGAAAAATAAATCAGTTAAATAAATCAGTTAAAATAAATCAGTTAAATAAGAGTCAGGAAAATTAAAAAAAAAAACAAAAACTTAAAAATATTAAAAACCTAAAACAAGGAAAAAATTAAAAGCTTTGGAAGATTCAAGATGGTCCCCCCAGACACTCATGAGAATTCTCACAGAAGCCTCTTAAGATAATTCAGAATAAACCAAGGTGGAATATTCTTGATTATCCAATGTCCCACTCCACACCAACCTGCTCCAGAAGGGACACAGGAGAATTAGAAATTGGCTGGGGAGGAGAAAAAATTCCAGGATTTTATGGAAAGTCCAGGAGCTTAGGGAGGCGTCTGGAAAAGTGATTTTCTTTTTAATTTTGTCCTAGTGAAAAAAAAATAAACATATATTTTTACAGCTGCTGTACAGTAGAACTGGCTGATTTTATAAAGTGCCTCCAAAACTGATTTATCACTTCCTATTGATGGATAATGTTTGATTTCCTGAATGTTTTATTTTCCAGTATAAAATATTGGATGGTCCAGCAGGAACCCACCCTGCCTGTCCATGGAGCTGCAAATTCCACAGGAAAACCTGCAGGAATTCAATCCTCAGGAATTCCCAGCACTGCCAGTGCCAGCTCTGGATGGGAGATCCCAAAGAGAGGTACCCAAACCCTGTCCTGCAGCACCTCCCTCCATCCTGCTTCTCCCAGCAAACCAGGGATCTGGGTCCTGCCACATCCAGGGAGGGCAGGAACAGGGACTGAGAAATATCTGGAGACATCTGACCTGGGAGGAGGAGGAGGAGGAGGAGGAGGCTTTGATCGGATGATTTCCTGCCTGAAGGCTGCAATTCCTGGTTGCTAAAGCCTTGTTTTACTCAGCACATAAAATCCACCTGCTCTGGGGGCTCTGCAGGCAGGAGGGGTTTGCTCAAAGCTCTCTGGGAGGATTTGGGAGTGCTGGGGGGTGAGAGATGGATCTGCTCCATCCCAGAGCCCCCTGAGGCCAGTGGGGATCAGGAGAGGGATTGGGGTTGGGATTGGGATGGGATTGGGGCTGGGATTAGCTTTGGGGTTGGGATTGTGCCCCTGTGCCCCACAGGTGATTTCCCACCTGCAGAGCTGCCCCAGGCCTGGGCCCAGCCCAGGGAGGAGCTGGAGCTGCTGCAGAGAGCCCAGAGGAGGCTCCAGGATGAGCAGAGGGATGGAGCAGCTCTGCTGGGAGGAAAGGCTGGCACAGCTGGCATTGTTCACCTGCCCAGGAGAAGCTTTGGGCTGAGCTCAGGGTGGCCTTGCAGGGCCTGAAGGAGCCCCAGGAAAGCTGGAGAGAGACAATTTCCAGGGGATGCAGGGACAGCACACAGGGAATGGCTTCAGACTGAAAAATTACAGGTTTAGATCAGATATTAGGAACAATTTCCTCCCTGGCAGGGTGGGCAGGGGCTGGGATGGAATTCCCAGAGCAGCTGGGGCTGCCCCTGGATCCCTGGCAGTGCCCAAGGCCAGGCTGGACACTGGGGCTGGAGCAGCCTGGGACAGTGGGAGGTGTCCCTGCCATGGCAGGGGTGGCCCTGGGTGGGCTCTGAGGTCCCTCCCATCCCAACCCACCCCTGACTCCACCTCAGGCACTGCCATTGTGCCTGTGCCTGTTTTGCTCTCCTGCTCCACGTGGGTTTTTTTCCAAGCCATGCCTTGACCCTGCCAGTTTTGCAATGTAGGATGAAATCCTGTTGCATGCCCATGGGAGATGAGAAATTCCTGTCTCAGGACAGAATTAGTGATTACCTCATCCTGCTGTCAGAGCAGAAGCATTTTATAAACATGAAAGCCTTTTCCAAGGGCAGAACAAGGAGCTGGTGTCCCTCTCCTTGTGCCAGGGGGGAGCTAAGGCACAGGGATGAAATTCCAGTGATTTTGGGAGAGGTTGGATGACAGTTTTTGGCTTGGGTGGCAGCACTTCTACAGGCCAGGTTTTGGGTTCTTTAACAGAAGACAGGAACATCTCCAGAACTTTGGAGAAGAGATGAAGAGAAGCCATTTCTCCAGGGGAGCTGTGCCAGGGCCTCATCACCTCCACAGGGAGGGATCCTCCCCAGTATCCCACCCAGCCCTTCCCTCTGGCAGTGGGAACCCATTCTCCCTCTCTGTCACTACATGTCCTTGGAGAAAATCCCCTTTCCTCCCTTTTCAAGCATTCCTTAAGGTTCTGGAAGGGCTCTGAGGCCTCCCTGAAGTTCCTCCTCCCCAGGCTGATGGAACAGGAGCGTGCTGGAGATCCCTCCTGCCCCTGGCAGCTCTCACCATTGCCACTTGGCAGGAGCACCACAAGGAGCTCAGAAGAGGGAATGAAACCAGGAATGACTCCATGAGAGCTGATCCAAGGAGGACTTTGCAGCTCTGGAGTGCCCTGAGCTTCCCCAGAGCCCCTCAAGGAAGAGCCGGGCTGGCCAAGCAGCTCGTTAATTGTTAATTGTTATTAGGATTAGGCAGCCCCAGCAGTGGGGGTTGCTTAGCAACATCTCCCAGGCCTTGGAGAGGCAGCAGCCATTTCAGAGGTGGCCTCAAGGAGCAAAACCACCCTGGGCAGGGGATGGGAGCTGCAGCACCTCCCTCTGCACTATGGGGTAATTTCCATTTCTTGTGTTTCCATAAAACACAGGATTATCTTAAACACCCTTAACTGAGGGGCTGGGGGTGCTCACCTGGAGAGGAGAAGCTCCAGGGAGAGCTCAGAGCCCCTGGCAGGGCCTGAAGGGGCTCCAGGAGAGCTGCAGAGGGACTGGGGACAAGGATGGAGGGACAGGACACAGGGAATGGCTTCCCACTAAAATGGGAGAAATTTAGGTGAGATATGGGGAAGAAATTCTCCCTTTTGAGGGTGGGCAGGCCCTGGCACAGGGTGCCCAGAGCAGCTGGGGCTGCCCCTGCATCCCTGGCAGCGCCCAAGGCCAGGTTGGACACTGGGGCTGGAGCAGTGGGAGGTGTCCCTGCCATGGCAGGGGTGGGATAGGATGATCCCTAAAACCCCTCCCAGCCCAAATCATTCCATGATTCTGGACTTCATCAAACCCCAACACTGTATCAGAAGCACAACCAAGTCTTACAGGGCACTTGAATGTTAATTATTAACATTGGAGGAAAGGATCCCGTCCTGCCAACTAGGAGATTAGGTTGAGCTTTATCAGAAAACAGCCTAAAAATAGTCTTTAAAAAATAATAATACTGTTTATGTTGGGGAAAGTTCTGCAGTGCAATCACCACTGAAAACCACCACAAACTGACAGCACTCAGGATAAAACACACAGAACACACACACCCCCCAACAACCACCCAGCTCCTTGCTGAGAGCCCTCCCAGGTCCCACCTGCAGCCCAGAAATCCCCAGAAGACCCAAGGGCTGGTCCTGGTGTCCCTGTTCCAGGAGCAGCAGTGACAGGACTGAAGGAGGAGGTGTCACCACGTACCCCCCTCTCTTGTGGCGCTCCTTGTGCTTGGTGATTTTGTAGGGCAGGGACCTCTCCCCCAGGTTCTCCAGGTTCCTCACGATGGCTCCTCTCTCCATCAGAGCCTCCACAGTGCGCTTGAGCACGGCTGCTGTCTCAGGCTGGAAAAGAAAAAAAGAAAAGTCAGGAATTCCTGGAAATCTGGGTGGTTTATGTGGTGGCAAGGACAGCTGCACTTGCACAGCTCAGCACTTGCACAGGGGGGGCTGCAACCCAAGAAGACAAAGTGGAAGCACTGAGGGAGAGAATTTTAGGAGCAGGCCGTGGTGGTGTTTGAGGGTCTCCAGGACCAGGAAAGAAGCATTTTATGTTACATGTTTGAGGGTCTCCAGGGAAGAGATGAGAATCTTGACTCTATGTTTCAGAAGGCTGATTTATTATTTTATGATATTATATTATATTAAATTATATTATTATATAATAATATATAATATACATTAATATTATATACAAAATATTAATATTGTATATTTATACATTATATACATTATTTTATATAATATATATATGATATTATATAAAATATAATAATATAAGAATATAAGATAATTATAATATGTATAAATTATACATTTAATATATAATTACATATTAATTATATATTAAATATAATAATATATGATATATAATATAAAATATAATATATATTATATATTTAAATATTAAATATATAATTATATATAATAGTATAATTTTATATATAATACAATATATAATGATAATGTAATTATATATAAAATATAATATATAATTATTATATATAATATAATATATATTATATAATATAATAATATAATATATCATATTATTATAATATATTGTATTATATATTATATCTTGTTTTATTATAATTATAAAGAATATATATTATATTATATATATTATATTATATTATATTATATTATATTATATATATTATATTATATATTATATTATATTATAATTAAATACTAAAACTATACTAAACAAAAAGCAAAGAAACATCAAAAAGCTAGCAAAGAAAAGAATGAATAATAAAATCTTGTGGTTAACTAAAGTGTCGACACAGCTAGACCTGTGATTATTCATTAAGTAAAAACAATACTAAGTAAACAACTCTTTAAAGCACATTCTAAAGTAACAAACCTGGGAGAAGCTGAAGCTTCCCAGCTTCTCAAGAAAAAAAATCTTAGCAAAAGTATTTTTCAAAAAATATATCAGTGACAATTCCCCAGGAACATTTCCTGCCATTTCCAAGTCAGGCCCCAGCAAAAAGAAGATGGGTTTATGGATTTGACTCACCTGGAATCACTTGGTCTGAGCCTTGCACAAGGCAATATTCCTAGCAAAGGAAAATGATGGATTGGGAACAGATTTGGGGTCCTTGCACTGTTGTTGTTCATTAATATTTCAAGTGATCAGTGTGGGGAAAACACAAATCCATGGCTTGGTATGGAGACAGCAGTTAGCACCATTATCTATAAATTATATATATCATTTACATCCTTATTTACACTGCACATGTGCAACATTAGGGAACCATGGGATATCCTGAGCTGGAAGGGACCCACAGGGATCTCTGATCCAGCTCTGGCCCTGCACACACCCCAACAATCCCATTCTGTCCCTGCAGGGTTGTCCGAAGGCTCCTGCAGCTCTGGCAGCTCTCCCACAACCTCATTTCAGGGAGTTGTGGAGAGCAATGACAAACCCTTCCTAACCTCCATGCAGATTTAAATTAAATCAAATCAAATATTGTTGGGTAAACTCCCTGCCCTCCATCCCTCACCCCCAAGAGACACAGAGGTTTTGTCTCTTTTCCACATGCCCAGGGATCAGCACATTCCCTGAGTGCTGCAAGGCCAACGTGAGGTGCAGTTTCTGAACACAACCAAGCCAAAGATTTGAGCCCCATGTATTTACAAACAAAACCAGAGAGAAAGAACAAGAAAAGAAAGCCACAGATTTCTACATTCAGGATTGTAAAATGTGCAACCTTCCCCACTTGTGGCCATACTCTGAAAACATCAACTAATTGTTGGGTTGGAAAGCTTGTCACTATAATCCCTCTCATTCTCCCTCTCCCAAAATTGCCATGGTTTACCCTGGCTTGCCTAAAGCCATCACCCAAACTAAAAATAAGCTGAACTCTGCTAACCAAGAGATCCACAGACACAGGTTCCTTGGTTTGCCTCAGAGCCAGCCCACTTGGGGACAGAGGAAGTGGGCCTGCCTGGCTCCCAGCTCAGGAGCCACAACATTTTTTCCTGAACAGCCAGCACTAATTCCAGTCCCAAAGCCCAGCACTAATTCCAGTCCTACAGCCCAGCACTAATTCCAGTCCCAGAGCCCAGCACTAATTCCAGTCCCACAGCCCAGCACTAATTCCAGTCCTACAGCCCAGCACTAATTCCAGTCCCAGAGCCCAGCACTAATTCCAGTCCCACAGCCCAGCACTAATTCCAGTCCCAGAGCCCAGCACTAATTCCAGTCCCAGAGCCCAGCACTAATTCCAGTCCTACAGCCCAGCACTAATTCCAGTCCCAGAGCCCAGCACTAATTCCAGTCCTAGAGCCCAGCACTAATTCCAGTCCAGAGCCCAGCACTAATTCCAGTCCTACAGCCCAGCACTAATTCCGTCCTACAGCCCAGCACTAATTCCAGTCCCAGAGCCCAGCACTAATTCCAGTCCCAGAGCCCAGCACTAATTCCAGTCCCAGAGCCCAGCACTAATTCCAGTCCTACAGCCCAGCACTAATTCCAGTCCCAGAGCCCAGCACTAATTCCAGTCCCAGAGCCCAGCACTAATTCCAGTCCTACAGCCCAGCACTAATTCCAGTCCCAGAGCCCAGCACTAATTCCAGTCCTACAGCCCAGCACTAATTCCAGTCCCAGAGCCCAGCACTAATTCCAGTCCTACAGCCCAGCACTAATTCCAGTCCTACAGCCCAGCACTAATTCCAGTCCCAGAGCCCAGCACTAATTCCAGTCCCAGAGCCCAGCACTAATTCCAGTCCTACAGCCCAGCACTAATTCCAGTCCCAGAGCCCAGCACTAATTCCAGTCCCACAGCCCAGCACTAATTCCAGTCCCAGAGCCCAGCACTAATTCCAGTCCCACAGCCCAGCACTAATTCCAGTCCCAGAGCCCAGCACTAATTCCAGTCCCCCAGCCCAGCTCGAATTCCAGTCCTACAGCCCAGCACAAATTCCAGTTCCAGAGCCCTGGGGAGGGAAGAGGAGACAATGGAGCTGCTGCTCCAGAGGGGATGAGGAAGAGCTCTCAAGAGCAGGACAGCCTGGTTTGGAATTGCAGCTCTGGACACCCCTCCTGCCCCCAGGGCAAACCAGAGCCATTCCCAACTGCTCTCACCCCTGGGCAGCCTTGGCAGTGACCTGGGGCCACATCAGGGCCTCACAAGTTGTCACCTTGCTCTAGAAAGGTGCAGTCCCAAGCTGCACCAAGGGAAATACAGGTTGGAGAGCAGGGAAAAGGTTTTTCCAGCAAGGGTAAGAAAGTTCTGGAATGGCTGCCCGGGGAGGTGGTGGAGTCCCCATCCCTGGGTGTGTTTAACAAAGCCTGGATGTGGCACTGGGGGCCAGGGCTCAGTTGAGCTCTTGGGGCTGGGCTGGACTCGATGGTCTTGAAGGTCTCTCCCAGCCTGGTCATTCTGGGAATTCTGGATTCTGTGAAGAATCCTGGGAGGGTCAGGCTGGAAGGGCCCACAGGGCTCACCTGGAGCCACCTCTGGGTCACCCAGAGCAGAGGGCACAGGGTGGGCCCAGGTGGCTCTGGAATGTCCCAGGAGGAGACTCCAGCCCCTCTCTGGGCTCTGCTCCAGCTCGGTCCCTGCCCAGGGCAGAAGTTGTGCCTCCTGTGCAGGGGAATTGCTGGGCTCAGGCCCTGCCCGTGGCTCTGGGGCCATTGCTGGGCCTGGAGCAGAGCCTGGGCCTGCTCTGACCTCTGCACACAGGGACAGACACAGGGACAGACACAGGGACAGACACAGGGACAGACACAGGGACAGACACAGGGCTGAGGGCTCCTGAAGAAGGAACCAAAGGATTTTTGTCTACAGATCCAAATTCCCCACTCCTCTGCCCCCACATGTTTTAGAGCTGCCCAGAAGAAACCTGTTATCTCCACAGATCCCACCAAGGCAAACGTAGCCCCAGGTGTCACACCAGCCACAGGTGAGGGGACAACCTGAGCACTTTGTCCTCAGCTGGCCCCACCTCAAAACCTGTGCCCAGTTCTGGTCGTGCAGGAGAGCCCTGGAGGGGCTGGAGCGTGTCCAGGGCAGGGAACGGAGCTGGGAAGGGGCTGGAGAATCCCTGAGGGAGCTGGGAAGGGGCTGGAGAATCCCTGAGGGAGCTGGGAAGGGGCTGGAGAATCCCTGAGGGAGCTGGGAAGGGGCTGGAGAATCCCTGAGGGAGCTGGGAAGGGGCTGGAGAATCCCTGAGGGAGCTGGGAAGGGGCTGAGGCTGGAGCAAAGGAGGCTCAGGGGGCCCTTGTGGCTCTGCACAAGTCCCTGCCAGGAGGGCACAGCCGGGGGGGTCGGGCTCTGCTCCCAGGGAACAGGGACAGGAGCAGAGGGAACGGCCTCAGGCTGGGCCAGGGCAGGCTCAGCTTGGACAGCAGCAGGAATTTGCCCATGGAAAGGGAGCTCAGGCCTTGGCAGGGGCTGCCCAGGGAGTTTTGCAGTGCCCATCCCTGCAGGTGCCCATGGGGCAATGTGGGGTTGTGGCCCCTGAGGATGTGGTTTAAAGGTGAGCGCACCACTGGTGCTGTTCCATGGTTGGACTGGATCTTCTTAAAGGTCTTCTCCAACCTCAGCAATTCTGTGATTCTGGCCTCTCCCTCTCTCCTCACAGTCTGTCAGCTCAGCACAATCCCACCCAAGAGCAGGAGCTGTTCCATGCACACCTGGGGGTGCCCCATCCATTCCCCTCAGGATTAAAGCCACAAATGCCCCAAAGAACCAAAGCAGCACCAAGCATCTCATCCTGAGGGGATGTTGTGCATCAGAGGGAACAAAAATGCTCCCATGGGTTCTATCAGTCCCACAGGACTCACCTGGCAACCAGGAAAGGTATAAATGAAAGGGAACTGGGGAAAAAAAATGGGAATTCTCTGGTGGCAAAGTGGCTTCAGGCATGACCATCAGCCATGAAGCTCAGAGAGCAGCCTGGAGACAAACCAAACGTGGAAGTAAAGCCTTTGGAATGCTGATGCCTCCTAAAAAACGAGGAGCCACCCCCCTGGAAGCAGAGCTGTGTGAAAGGACTCAGCTCCACTGCTCCTTTTTCCATCTCATTTCCCCAGAAGAGTCCATGGGATAGAAAATCCAGCACTGGCTACAAAAAAAATCTTTGTCAACCACCAAAACCTCCTCCAAGGAGAGTCTTTGGAGGGAGAAAAGGAAGCAAACACCAAATCCTCAGTAGCTTTAGGGCTAGGACAGTTCTCAAGTTCTTCTGGCCACTTGCTCAGTCCAACAGGAAGCATTTAAAGTCAGTGGGCACATCCCAAATTATAAACAGGAATAACTCCACCCCAATTACTTGATGATCCCTTCAATGTAGTAACAGCAGGATAAAATTATGTCTTTTTTTGGTTGCTCAGCAGTTACCAAAGGTTGGTCTGGGATTATTTACTGAGGTGGAAATCAAAGAAGGCAAAATCCGTGTTTAGAAGGAAGCTGCAATTCCAAGCAGCAAAACTAAGGGGGAAAACCATTCCTTGCTGTTATTTGCTACTTAATAAAACATTAGAAATTATTAGTGAAAATTATTAAATACTTTGCAATTACTGTAAAAGCATCAACAACCCGGAGCACCAGCCCCAGGTTGGGGACAACCACTCAGGGCAGACAGGAAAGGTCAAAATCGAATAAATGCAGCATTCCAAGGAAACAGCAGATGTGGGAGCTGGGCTGAACCCCTGGGGAAAATGGGCTGGGCTGGAGCTGGAAATGGAGCAGTGGGAATGGGGAAAACCTCCAAACCTGGCTGGAAGATCAGGGATGGGGAGGGATCCCAGACTGGGTTGGGTTGGAGGGACCCCAAATCCCACCCAGTGCCACCCCTGCCATGGCAGGGACACCTCCCACTGTCCCCAGTGTCCAGCCTGGCCTTGGGCACTGCCAGGGATGCAGGGGCAGCCCCAGCTGCTCTGGGCACCCTGTGCCAGGGCCTGCCCACCCTGCCAGGGAACAATTCCTCATTGCCAAGATCCCATCCAGCCCTGCCCCTGGCACTGGCAGCCATTCCCTGGCTCCTGTCCCTCCATCCTTGTCCCCAGTCCCTCTGCAGCTCTCCTGGAGCCCCTTCAGGCCCTGCCAGGGGCTCTGAGCTCTCCCTGGAGCTTCTCCTCTCCAGGTGAGCACCCCCAGCTCTCCCAGCCTGGCTCCAGCCCCTCCGGACTCATCCCAACATTCCCAGACCTTTCTTGGAGCCCCAGCCCTGGATGGTTTTAGGGACAGCAGGATGCAGGGACAGAGGTTTCTGTATCTACAACAGAACCATTTTCCCAAGACAGACTAAAAGAGAAATGGGGAAGCCCAGGTGCTCCTGACCATGACAACCTTCCCATGTTCCCAGCCCACACGGAGTGAACACAGAAGCAGGAGAGACCATTCCAGAAATGGAAAATAGAAAGTTACAGCAGGCACATCACCAAAAATAACTTGGGGGAAGTGATCAAAATTACTTCTGAATTAAAATGAGCACCCCATCCTCAAACCAGATTTTAATTAGCATTGGGTGGTGGGTAAGGCAAAGAACCAGATGTGAAAATGAAGCCCACGGGCCTGGATGCAGAGGAAGCAGCAACTTTTAAACTCAAAGTGATGCATGAACTCTTCTGTTCCCAAATCCACCTTTCTTCTTCAAAGAATCGAAATTCTATGATGGATTTTTTAAAAATTTTTAACAAATCTTTTAAGATCAAAGGAGATTACAGAAGAAATTAAACTAAAATCTAAGGAATACAAGTATTCTATAAATACCAACCCACAGTTAAATTAAAACACCAATCCCAACACTGAATTTAATTCATTTTAGAGAGCTGAAAGCCTTGAGAATTTCTAAGAAGAAGCCTAAAAAGGTGCCTTTTAAATCTGAAATAAACAGCAACCAAATCCTCCATGATTTAGGGTCATTTCAATGGTCTATTACTAGAAACAGTTAAAGTAACAATTGGCCACAATGTCACAGAAGGGTTGGAAGGGATTTAGGGATCATCCAGTGCCATGGCAGGGACACCTCCCACTGTCCCAGGCTGCTCCAAGCCCCAGTGTCCAACCTGGCCTTGGGCACTGCCAGAGATGGAGAGTTCTCAACTTTCCAGGCAGAATCAATTCAGAATCAGTTAAACCTCAGAATTAATTAAACACCTTCCCCGAAACTCCAGAAAATTCAACTCTTCTTCCAAGCTCAACAAATTCTAGTAAGGGCTCAAGGTAACACTGCAAAATTGTCCTTATTGGGAAGTTGCTGAGAAAGTGCTCCCCAGGAACTCCAAGTTGTGTTTCTGCCGTGACTTTCTGATGTGAATATATTTCACCAATTTACTTTGTATGCTCATTAAGCTTAATTAAGAGAGGAAAGGAAAAAAAAGGAAATCCAAAGAAGAAAAGACATGGAGGGAATATCCCCCTTCCTCCTCATTCTTCCCCAGTTTTACAGACTGGGCACAACACAGGGGCTGGGATGTCCCCATGGTCAGTTGGGGTCCCTGTCCCAGCTCTGGAAAGAGCTGGAGTGGAAAATCAGCCAAATTCTCAGAATTAGAAAATCCTCATATCCCTGGGGTTGGCAAAGCCCTGCCAGCCCATGGAGTGCCAGCTGTGCCCCGTGGGCACCTTGTCCCCAGCCCAGAGCACTCAGTGCCACCTCCAGGGGACACCTGCAGGGATGGGCACTGCAAAGCTCCCTGGGCAGCCCCTGCCAAGGCCTGAGCTCCCTTTCCATGGGCAAATTCCTGCTGCTGTCCAAGCTGAGCCTGCCCTGGCCCAGCCTGAGGCCGTTCCCTCTGCTCCTGTCCCTGTTCCCTGGGAGCAGAGCCCGACCCCCCCGGCTGTGCCCTCCTGGCAGGGACTTGTGCAGAGCCACAAGGGCCCCCTGAGCCTCCTTTGCTCCAGCCTCAGCCCCTTCCCAGCTCCCTCAGGGATTCTCCAGCCCCTTCCCAGCTCCCTCAGGGATTCTCCAGCCCCTTCCCAGCTCCCTCAGGGATTCTCCAGCCCCTTCCCAGCTCCCTCAGGGATTCTCCAGCCCCTTCCCAGCTCCGTTCCCTGCCCTGGACACGCTCCAGCCCCTCCAGGGCTCTCCTGCAGGAGCAGAACTGGGCACAGCCCTCGAGGGGTCCCAGCACAGAGGGACAATCCCTGCCCTGCTCCTGCTGCACACACAATTCCTCATCCAGCCCAGCTGCCAGTGGCCTCCTGCCCCACCCAGACTGGTTTAAGCCATCTGTCCCTTCCAGGAGAGGCATTTTCAGGGATCAGAGCTGGCTCTGGACACGCAGCTCTTCCACCCACCCTGCACATCCTCACTGCTGCCCCAGGACAAAGATAAAGCTGACCATGGTGAGTAAAAAACCCTCCACAGCACTTTTTGAGGACCACAACCATAATTTTTAAATCCTCCTGCTTTTGCAGAACACAAGCATCCTTGGCTCTGGAGCAGAAGAAGGTTTAAGGTGGAAGTCACAATGTTTTCACCAAGTGAAGAGGGAATCTTGCCCATCCCTTGCTCAAATTCAGAATTTATCCCAGATAAATCCTGGGATACACAAAACCATCTCACAACAGGAGTCAGGGAAATATTAAAAATCACTGCTGACAAAGGGTTGTAGACCTCATAAACTCAATTATCTTTTATCACTCCACCAACACCTCGAAAATGAAGCCCAAAACACCTAAAAAGCAAATCCCTGAGTCCAACCTGATTAAAGTGAGAAGGGCCAGAGGTGAAACCTCTTGGCTCCTTCCCTTTCCCAGCACCAGAACATCCACAGGGAAACTGAGGCAGCCCCATCCCAGGAAGGGAATTCCCTGCAGGAAAAGGCCTCATTGCCACCACCTCTGGGGGATTTTCCACACAAATCCTGCCCAGAACCCCGCACCCAGGGGAACCCAAAACCCCAAAGAAAGAGCAGCAAACTGGGGAGTGAGGCTTGGCCAACACAAACAGAACCAGCTGCTGACAAAGAGGCTGCTTGAACCTCTGTTGAGAATCACTGACCTGGAAAGCTGCTCACTGGGTAAACACCTAATAAACTAATTATGGAACTGGTTAATTAATAGTTAACTCATGAAAACGCTCCCTCCTGGAAAACACAAATCCAAAACAAGTTTGTAAGGCAGGAAAATGCTTATCTTTCATCCCAAATCCGAAGTTTCCTCTCAAAAAATGTTTCTTATCCACCCCTTGAAACAAACAACAGCAAAATTTCCATTTTTCTTTTACATCACAGCAGCAAAAGAAGAGAATAAATGAAAAATTTGGGTTTATTTGTTTTGTCTGCAGCTGAAATTCTGTGTTTAACAGCCTTGCCACAGTTTTTGCCAAGCTCCCATCTGCCAAGGAAGGTGAATCCCTAATTTAACACCAGGCCTGCCCCTCCCCTTGCTGAACCACCACCACTGGACAAGGAATTCATGATTCCCACCATGATCCCCAAGTTCATCATGTCCTTATGGGGGGACAGGGATGAGGAGAAGGAAGTGGGAGATTCGGGGTTCTGCTCACAGAATGTGCTGATGTTTTAACCCCACAATCAGTAAGAAGGTGCTGGTCCCACCCAAGAACTGCTTAAGCAGCAGCTGAACAGGATATTTAAAGATAAAACAACAACAAAAAAAAGGAATTTTGCACGGTACCCAAGCAGATTCCTCTGCTAAAGGGGGGCTCACTCCTGTTTTGTGCCCTGAGCCCAGCCCAGCCCAGCCCCAGCTCCCAAAACCAGAGCCCAAACTCAGGATTTGGGATCCCGGAGTTCTTGAACTCCTAAAGAACCCAGTTTGGCTTTGCCTTTGGAATAAGCAGGAATAGAAGCAAGAATCATCTTTAGCTACAGGGACAAGGGTTTACTGAGAGTAAAATACTCCAAAACTCTCTGTTCTGGTGGGTTGGTCCGTTTGGGTTTTTTTTGGTTTTTTTTTTCTCTATTTTTATTGAAACTTTGTACAGAAGTTTGAAACATTTCCATACAATACTTTGAGACAGGACAAAATGCCATGGTAAAGGAATGTAAACTGCAAGAAACACAGTCTGAAAGTATCCAAATACTCTCTAATAAGAGTTTTAGTTTGAAGACTAATGCAGGAGGCAAAATAAAATGCATACAGTATACAAAGAACAGTATACACAGGGCCAGCAATGCTAACTATGAAAATTTTGCATCAGATTTACTTCAAAGATTGATAGCAATATGATAATTCTATACACTAGACCAAAATTAATTTATCATACATCGTTTCTATGACAAAAAGCTTGTCATTAAGGACAGTAGCAACTTACAATATAATTAAGCTGTATTAATCTCATTAACACTTCTAAATCTATATTCCTACTACAGTAAAGGTTTTTTTTTTTCATTATATTGTCTTATAAGATCTTAACAGACCTTTAAATAACACTTTACCAAAAGAGACCTGGATCCATTATAGTGATCTTATCTACATGCCCATTTGGCTTATTTCCAAAAAAACAACCAAGGGACTAGGAAAAAGGCAGGTTTCAAATGCTATATGATATCATTTGGTTTTGGTCTGAAATGTATTTTAGAGAGTTAAAAAAAACCAACAGAAAAAAGGCAGTTCATTAACTGGTATTTTATATAAAATCTGCAGAAAAATACAACAGCAACAAAACCCAAAAATACTTCACAGATATCTAAAAAAACATTTTTCTCAGAGATACAAGGTAAAGCAGCATCACTTTGACACTGTGCTTTAAAAAAGAAGATGATGAATGAAGAGACTGCTCGAGTGAGATTAGAAAATTTTGCTTTCTTCTTGAAGAAGACTACTAACATTTTGCACAGCAACTATTTTTATAACCACCTCATTTGAAAAGCGTGAATCCCTAGACACAGAATTGTCATTTCACCGCCAGTTTTGCTCAAAGTGTCTGACTTTACACAGTGGAACTGAGAATGCCAAGTGTCACCAGATGTCACTATACCATGAGTTCAAGATTGGAACAGAAGTGAAGCAAATGCCTTGAAACCAACACCAGGAAAGAAATCAAAGAGAAAGTGTTTTGTAAACAAAACAAAACCACTTTGCAAGAAAGAAAAAAAAAACAAAAAACAAAAAACAAAACCAAAAAACCAAGAGTTCAGAGATCTCACAGTGAAATCAGAAATTCTAATTATATATGTTTTACATTCTAGGACTACTCTTTACCTTAGGCCAATTAAAGCACATTAAACCATTTAATTATATACAAACATTTTCTTAAAAAAAAACCAAAAAAAAATTAAAACATTGCACAGAAGTCTGCTTTTAACATCACATAACAAGGTTAGTTTTATTTTCAAAACAATTACATTTAAGGGCACAGAACATACAGAATACCAAATTAACAGATGAGTAATTTTGCTTCTCTGTACATGCTAAATCCAAAGATTTCCTTGAGAAAGCTGGAGCTTGGCAACTCCAGCTCCTTCCATGTCTCTGTTCTCTGAAAGGGAGCAATTCCCAACACCTCCTCTATCTCAGGATTTAAAAAAATAGATATATAAAAAAAATAAAGCTGTTTTAAAGTTGTAAGCATCTTTTAAGTGCTGGCAGAGCTCCCTGGCGGCTCTGCCCCCTCCACTGTAACCTCATGGAAATAAATCCTTTTTTTTCTCTCCTGGGTTACAGGGCTCATGACTCTCATCAGAAGTCTCATCCTGGCCCTTCTGGGATCAGGGAACACACAAGTGGAGAAGTAAAAAATACACAATATAAGGAATATACTGAAGGCCATTTTTATTTCTTACAATCTCGCACGGTTTCCTTTCCCTAAAAGCTAAACAGGAAAAATTATTAAAAAAAAAAAAAAACAACAAAAAAAGCCTCTAAACTTTGGCAGAGAATAGCATCAAATCAGCCATTAAAAAAAAACTTAAATAAAAACAGTCTCCCAAAGTGTACTATTAAACTCTCAAGAAGCCGCCTCTTTTTTTTTATTTTTATTTCTTTTTTAAATAAAAGGCTTCTACCATTTCCAGGAGCAAAATTCAAATATCTTACCAGAAAAAATAAGTTAAGGTAAATAACAAGAAGAAAAAAAGCTGTCATTCCAAACTCAGTTTTCCAAGACTCGTCATCCTAAGCTCAAGGCAATAATAAATAAATCCATTGCTGCAAGACAGAAGCACAACCAGCCCCACCCAGGGGGAGGGGGCCAGGCAACAAAATTCCATTGTGGGAAACACTCTGTGGTTCTGCTGAACCAAAAAATGGGTGTTTGACCCCAAATTTACCAACTTCCCCCTTCAGCAAAGGCTTGTTTACGCTATAAAAAATCCCTTCTCCTACACAAGGTCCTTCTCACCGGCAGGCAGCTTGCTTGGAACCTCAGGAATATCTTTATTTATTAATAAAGGCCTTTTATTAAGTGGTTTTATGCAGCAAAGAGCATCAGCAACTTCCAGGATCTCTACGACACAATGAGGCTGAAGAGGAGCACACAAAACACCTGAAGAGAAAAAGCACTGGAGAAAGAATTTGCTTAAAAGCTTCACAATACCAGGTCTGAAGATGGGATGGGGAGGCAGATTAATAATCCATGATGATCCTGCCTGACAATTAGCAGTGTGATTAATGTGGCAGCTCGTTAGTGTAGCAAAAGGGAGAATAAAGGAAGTGGGAGATGGAGCACCTCAGTGCAGTCCTGAAGGACTCAACTCCCTCCTACAGCCAAGGAGAGCTCCCCACGGATGTGACCAAGCAGGACACTGGAATTGTGCCTGTTGGCTCTTCCAGGTGTCCTCCTGGAGGAGCAAATGGCTGGGGAGGGATGGAAGCAGCAGGGAGAAGCGTTGGAAGGAGCGCGGGCAGCGCCTCCTCCAGCCGCGCCTTGGGCCGCCCGCCCGCCCGTGTAAGGCACCCTGGGGACAGCACAGGGGATGGAGCCGAGCCAAAGGGTCCCTGAGCTAACCTGGCTTCCCAGGCGGTGGCAAAGCGCTGCACATCGAGGAGCAGCCTGGAAAATCCCAGTGCCAGGAGCTGCTCCAAAATCGTGCTCCAAAATTGTTCGGAGCAATCGAGCTCTGAATGGACACGAGTCTCCTTCCCTGGGCCAAACCGGGTGTTGGAGCCACATCCCAGCCTTCTCAGGAGGATATTGTTGGACTGAGAATTATCTTTACCTTCTACAATATATTTTTCATCCCACTATGATCAAATGTTGCCCTAAATTATTTTATCCTGTATTGAAATGATTCCCTACGTCTTTGCATCAAACCATCCTTCACAGCTCAGCCCACTAATGAAGCAACTTCAGATGCCATTAATTCCACACACCAGGATTACACCCTTAAATAGGATTTAAAATGTTTTCCCAAACCAGACTGTGGACATACAAATCATAAGAAAATGTGTCTTGTCCCATTGGTAGCAACATCAGCACCACGTATGGTGGCTCCTCTCTACAAATACTGCAACAACACTCCAAGTTTTCCACTTTGGAGTAGTTCTACTTCCCAGCAGCAACAACTAAACCAAGTGGAGAAAAGTGGGGCAGCTCAGCCTCTGGTCAAAGTTTTGGAATGAATGAGATTCACATGATATTAAAACACCACCAAAACAAACAAAACCACCCCAAAAATAGAAGTGAATCATTCTATCTGAAAAGATGTATTGGGAATTATCTGCTAGAAGCCGTGTAGATGGCACCACTGGAAAAGCAAACTTTCTCCAGCAGGCAAAGGCAGGACTGACCCAAATCTCATCTCTACAAAAAGGTTTCCCCCACAGGAATTGGTTCTTGTTTGTGTGCCAAGGAAATGGTGCTGGACCCCTGAAGTGGTTTTGGTGAATGCTCACAGTGGTCCCTCAGCCCGATTTTGGCCCAGCCAGTTTGTGCTCTCCTGAACGAGCTCAGGAGCAAAGACAACTGGAGGAATTATTTCCATGGAAAGCCTGGATATGACCACTCTGTCCTGGAGAGAGGAGTTTTAACACTGGTGGCCTCTGCTCCCAAAACCAGGACCCAGCTTGGCTTGGGGAAGGATGAGAGCACCAACCTGCTGCACACACATCCTCCACACCTGGAACTGCTCATCCCTGCCTGGGCATCCATCCATCCATCCATCCATCCATCCATCCATCCATCCATCCATCCATCCATCCATCCATCCATCCTTCAGGAGGAAACATCCTCTGGATTTGGAGACCTACAAATAGCTGTGACTGCCTGGGAGGAATTCAGGTTTTTGGAAAAATCCTGAGGACAGGACAGACCTCAATTGGCGACACAGATTTGTGGCTGCACGCGCTCCCCGTCTCCTGACACTGAATCCCTCAGGATCCTTCTGAGGAGGGAGGGAAGGAGAGAAGGAGGGAATTTCTTCACACAAAGGTCACTCCTGGGAAGGGGCTGCCCAGGGAGCTGGTGGAGTGTCCAGCCCTGGAGGTGTCCAAGGAATGTGGCACTCTGGGCTGGGTGACAAAGTGGGGATTGGGCACAGCTGGAACTCAATGACCAGGGAGGGCTTTTCCAAGCTCAGGGATTCTGGGATTCCTCAAAATACAAAAAGGAAGTTTGACAGGGTGAAAGGGGAAGTGGGAGAAGACGTGGGGCAAAAGGACTCTGGAGAACAAGGAGCACTTTCACCTCTCCCTCCCATTTCCCCTTCCTCGCCTTCCCAGCTGTTCTCCCTCTGCAGCATCAGAGCTTCCTCCTCTTCCTCCTCTGGGATTCCTCCCAGACATAGCAGAGGAAAACCCTTCTGCAGGGTGCAAAACAGTTTTGCAAGACATGCAAAGCTTCATGGTTCTCTTCTTCCCATATGGCAGAACCTACAAACAGATTTTTCCCTAAAAAGAAGCTAATCCTTACAATGTCCTAAAGGTTCAGAGGGTGGAGACGCTGAATGAATCTTTTGGCCATTTACTGAAACTCAAGATATTCCACCCAAACCTGAGGAAAAATTTCTTTCTATGGAGGTGGCAGAGCCCTGGAACAGCTGCCCAGGGACATCCCAAACCCACCCCAAGAATTCTGTGATTCTTCAATTTCAACATACTACAAAACCCCACAGAAAGAATATTTCTTTTTCGTCCTCCTCCATTGACAGTTAGTCATCTCCAGGCTTATTTTTGTTTCAGTTTTTTCTTTTTTTTCTTTTTTTTTTTTTAATACAGAAACTTTTCAGTAATGGAATTTACAGTGGATAAAAATCAAAAGACAAAAATTTCCTTACAAAGAGTAAAAAAAAAAGGCAGAAAGCTGCTAAGAGCCATCATGTTTTAAGTGCTATAAAGTGAGACAAAACAGCTTCCTGTTGTTGCCAAAAGAAAAAAGAGAAACTGAAAAAAGAAAAAAAGCAGTGAGTGCAATTAAAAAGTGCTAAGTTGGCCAAGGTAATACAGTTATTTTAAAAATGTGCATCACAGCTCTGCCTTTAAAAATCTTTTGACACAGCTTTAATCACTCAGATTTTACACACTGGTAACTGATTACCTGTTATCTTCACTTAATGCTGACTGAGCTGTAACTGCCTGACTTCAAACACAGCCACCTGCCTGCCTTTGGTATATTTATACACAGAAAAACAAAAGGTTAGTGCTGCAAATGGAAAAAAAAAAATAAAACCAACACAAAAGGGAAAAAAGAAAAAGCCACCACAGGACAGGTTCTGCTTTCAGCAGAGGGAGGACAACACATCTCAAATGGTCTCGAAATAGGCTAAAGCTGAGTTGACCTTACAATTATAGCGTAAACAATGCCTGGGTTGTGGTTATGTTGTTTGAAAAGAAAAGAAAGGAAAAACCAAAAATCTCCAGAGACCTGTATCAACTTCTGTATGTTTAAGCCATACCCTTAAAAGTTCACTATTCACTCACAAAGAGAAGTAGACAAACATGAAGATTCCAAGGGAACAGACACAGACCAGTCCAGTATTTAGTAATAGTTTAACTTTTGGAGTCTCTTCCAGCATTTGTAAACAAACAGTCTCCTCCTCGACCTCCCGAACCACTCTCTTGTTTACGTTTTTACTTTTAAAGCCACAGAACCAATCTATGAATTTCAAATGTCTCGCCCTGTTGTCAGTCCCCTCCTCCTCCTCGTGCTTTTTCTCCCCCATCAGGGCGGCCTGTCCGTTGGAGTAACAATCCACGGGCGTCTCCACCTCAGAGTGGCTCACCGAGATCACCGGGTTGCTGTCATCCCTGCACGTCACCAGGAGGTTGATGTCCTCCGGCTTCACGTTTTTAATGTTCTCCTCCGACTTCCCGTTGGGAATGATGTGGTTGGCGTTCTCGTTGCACTTGAGGATGCTCTTCTCCTGCCCCTGGTACAGCTCCCCCTTGCCGGCGCTCTCCGGCGCGCCGCGCTTCCACAGCGCCCAGAACGTGGTGGTCCGGACCTGCTCCTTGGTGGGCGGCGGCGTCAGCAGGCTCACCACGACCGTCACGGCCCCGGTGATCCAGAACAGGGCTGTGGCCACGTACATGTAGTGGATGTTCTTGATGAAGCCGGGCCTGGTGTCCGGCTGGTCGCACTCGGGAGCGCGGTAGAAGAAGGCCAGGATCAGGCGGATGGCGCCCAGGACGAACCCGGCCATGCCGCCGTAGAAAGCCCCCTGCTCGTTGCAGCGCTTCCAGAAGATGGCCATGAGGAACAGGGCGGCCACCGGCGGGGTCAGGTAATCCGCCACCTCCTGGATGTACAGGTACATCTGCCCGCCCTGCATCTCCACGATGATGGGCACCCAGGCGATGCTGATCACCACCATGAAGGCCACGAACACCCTGCCCACGATCATGAGCTCCCGGGAGGTCGCGCTCTTCCGGATGAGCTTGTAGACGTCGAGCGTGAAGATGGTGCTGGCGCTGTTGAAGATGGAGTCCAGGTCGCTCATCAGGGCGGCGATCATCACGGCCATCATGAGCCCGCGCAGCCCCACGGGCACCAGGTTCATCACCAGGCGCGGGTAGGCGATGTTGGAGCAGCCGGCCCTGCTCCCGCACACCTGGAAGCAGTGCTCGGGGTTGATGCAGGCGATGTCATCCACAAACAGGATGCGGGAGATCATCCCCGGCACCACGATGATGAACATGGGCAGCAGCTTCAAGAAGCCGGCCATGAGGGTGGAGCCTTTGGCGTGAGCGATGTTTTTGGCGGCCAGAACTCTCTGCACTATGACTTGGTCGGCGCACCAGTACCACACCGAGGCCGGGGTCTGTCCCAGCAGAAAGCCGGGCCAGGGAATGTCTTCGTCCGTCGGCTCGCGCAGCATTTTGAGAGAGTCGGGCTTCGGGCTGACGTTGCACGAGTTGGTGTTGGAGATGTTGTAGGTGAGGAGGATGGAGGTGATGTTTGGTGATGCCAACATGTACCTCCTTTTCACTTCTTCAAACCCACCGACCTCCATGAGGCTTATGATCATGAGTGTGAGGGCCCCGATGATCATAAGCAGCGCCTGGAGGGTGTCCGTGTAGATGACGGCCACCAGCCCTCCGGTCACGGTCAGCAGCGCCGTCATTCCGATCAGCAGGATCACCGACAGGTAGAGGTTCCACCCTAGGGACTCTTGGATAAAAAGCGCCCCTGAATACAAGTCAACCGAGAGTTTGGTGAAGATATAAAGAAGCAGAGACAACGCTGCAAAATAGATTTGAATCCTATGCCCTCCGAACCGCTTGGACAAGTATTCAGGCATGGTGTACACTCCCGAGCGGATGTAGACTGGCACGAAGACCCATCCCAAAAGCTGCAAAAGCATTAAGGCGTTGAACTCCCACGCGCCTACGGCGAATCCGCTCGCCGCTCCAGATCCTGCGAGCCCAATGAAATGTTCACTTCCAATATTGCTCACAAACAACGAGGCCCCGATAGCTACCCAGGTCATAGAACGCCCTGCCAAAAAGTAGCCACTCACGGTGCTCCGATTGTTTTTCCACATGGCAAAGAAACCTATGCACATTACAAGCACGAAGTACAGGGCCACAATGGCAATGTCTGCTGGCTCCAAAGAAGCCCTCATTTTGTAACCAAAAAGCCTTCGCTGACGTCCACT
Source organism: Diglossa brunneiventris (assembly GCA_019023105.1). Classification (NCBI taxonomy): domain Eukaryota; kingdom Metazoa; phylum Chordata; class Aves; order Passeriformes; family Thraupidae; genus Diglossa; species Diglossa brunneiventris. The sequence goes on from CM032352.1 coordinate 1,208,116, forward strand.
TCTCGCCCCCCAGCCAACGTCTCTTAAGCACCACGTGAACCAGTTTTAACCAAAATCAACACAGCGGGTCAAATTCTTTGTCCCTTGGTTTGCTGTCCTGATGCTGGTGGCAGTGGTACATTTACTTTTCTCCGCTTCTCAAATTTGGGAACTTAGCACGCACTTTTAATCCACATTCCACAAGAGCATCAGCCTTAACTCAGTTGATGTAGGAGAAATTCTTAGTTGCAGCTAAGTTTAGTGAGGCCTACTGTACCAACCCTGCAAGGCAGCAAAGACAAAAGACAAAGATTGAATTAGAGAGGAATTTCATGAAGTAATGAGAAAAAATTTGAAGTGTAGTAAAACAAATCACTGAACACCACAGATTTTTCCCCCTTTATATTTCCTGCAATCCATAACAGACATCATTCAATATTTGTAGGGCTAAAGGGTAAAAGCCTTTCACAAGTCAACTTCAATGGTTACAGGTACCTTCAGAGACGCAGCGATTCGGGAGGATTGAGTGACCCAAATTCCCCAGAACACAGCAAACAACAAAAATACATTTTCTTTTTCATTACTCTGGTGTCTCACAAGTCTCCTTCTCAAACCACTAACCAGATCTTCCTCTTCCAAGCAATCTTAGAAAAACAAAATGAAAATAGCCCAACAAATAACAACGGCTATGGAGCCCAAACCTGGCTCAGCATTTCCTGCACTGCACCTCCCAAATCCTGGGAGATCCTGGCACCACAGGACAGCACCTGAGACACCAGCTGGCTGTTAGAAAAATCAAAGTGAGGTCACAGCACTGTCAAATATCAACATCCATTTCAAATCAACTGGAGAATCAAGGTTATTACACAGGTTTTGAGGTGAGTTTGCTCCTGTCTGGGGTACAGATAATCACAGGGTTATTTTTCACTTGGAAAGCTCTCCATACACATCCACATGATCCAAGGGAGAAAACATCCCATTCCAGCAAGTGGCAGAAGCAAAACTCCACCTGACATCTCACTTTAGGGCCAGTCCCTTTGGACACCCACACCTGGGGTTCTGTGGGAGCACCAGAGGCACAGGAGGGAACACCGGGTGGGTTCTGGCAGCAGTCACAGCTGCAAGGATGCCAGGAAATGTCCTCCCAGCATCCATTCCCATCCCAGCACGGAGAGGATGGAAGGTATGGAGGCAAAGCTTTCCCTGTCCCACTCTTTCCAAATTCCCAATCCCACCTGACAGCTCCCAACCTCGTCAGGAAACAAAACCTGTTTGACGTGGAGGGAAGGGACAGTGAAGACTTGGTGGCAGAGGAAGGGGCCCTGAGGAGCTGCATGGTGGCTCCCTCATGGATTTGGGATGTGCTCCCATCTCCTGTCTATGCCTTGGGAGGTACCACAGAATCATGGAATGGTTTGGGATGGAGGGACCTCAGAGCCCCCCAGTGCCACTCCTGCCATGGCAGGGACACCTCCCACTGTCCCAGGCTGCTCCAGCCTGGCCTTGGGCACTGCCAGGGATCCAGGGGCAGCCCCAGCTGCTCTGGGCACCCTCTACCAACCCAAAGGCTTCTAACGGGTTTGGAGAGAGCTGGACACAGGATTCTTCCATCTCCTACACCCAATGGCCATGGCAAGGGAAGACCAAAGCAAAGAACAGGTTTAGTCTAAAGATCAGAACACAAACCTTTAGTAGCAATAATGAGATTATTACAGAAGGCGAGGAACGGGGTCTGACTCCACTCCTCTTTCCCACCCACTGGTAAAAGCACAAGAAAACCAACACTGGCTCTTTTTTCTGGCCATAAAATCTCACAAGTCCTGCAAGCATCAGCTCCAGGCATCCCCTTCCAGTTCATTCTCTGGCACGAGGCTGAAGCTCCCATTTCCCCATTAATTAATCATTAATACAAACAGCCTGATAGCATATTCTAATATTTGGTTGGTTTCTTGTTTACATCCCTGCCATATACTGGGTTTGTTTAAAGGGTCAATAAAACCATTTGAAATTCCAAGAGAGTTAAGGCTGAAAATGCACATGTTGTGTTAAAGGCAACAATGGTACTGAGGTAAAAACGTGCAACTCCTCATAGATTTTAAAAATAGCTCCCAGCAAGCCACAACTTCAACCCTAAGGAGAAATCCACCACTGTGTCATTTGTATGGTCCAGCTGTTTTTCAGGAGAAAAATTTAAAAAATAAAAATAATAAGGGTTCCCCCCCAGCACCACAAACCCACTTGAGAATAGAGATATTCCTTCTGCTGGAATTACAGCCAATAATGAGAGACTAAAGAGAATGGCACAAAACGGACTGATTACAGCACTGGGCTAAATTTATCATTCCTCAGAAGCCTCAAACCACAGATATATTTTCAATTCTTCCACAGAAGAATTCACATTTCTCCCCACCCGCAAATACAGGAGTAGTTAAATGGTCTAATAGCTTAATCCAACCCAAAATTATAAACACTTCACATCAGATGACGCAATCAGAGCCAAGTTTAATGGACTATTCTTAGTTTTAAGCACTTTGGAGCAACACTTTAATAGTGTTGTGTCTTTTGCTATATTCAGCTAATTTTTCAACTACATTATGTTTATACCAAAACTATAAATATTTGAAGAGAAAGGGAAGAAGAGATTTGACTGAGATATGACAAAAAGAAAATCTGCTATACAGAAAACCAGGAGAATCAAGGTTATTCCACAGGTTTTGAGGTGAATTTGCTCCTGTCTGGGGTACAGATAATCACAGGGTTATTTTTCACAGCCAGATAAGGAAATGCTAATAATTAATATTTTAATGTTCTGTTGTCCTTCTCATTACAAAAAATATTTGATTTTAACTTGAGTTCACCCCCCACCATCTTCCCTGTAGGTTCATCAGTGACCTGTCACAAATGTCCTATAGAGCAATATGGAAAAATCACAAAAATCTCTGTTAAAATCAATTCAATTTGATATCAGAAGTATCCAGAGTTTCCACAAACAGGATATTAACAGGGAAGCTGTGGCTGCCCTGGATCCCTGGAACGTCCAAGGCCAGGCTGGATGGGATAATGGAAGTGTCCCTGCCCTGGGGGTGGGACTGGATGGGCTCTGAGCTCCCTGGGAATCCAAACCTCGTGTAATTCCAGGATCCAGACTCTCTGACAAAGTGTGTCACTATTAGATGCAGCTGCCCTCAGATAAATTGTGGCATTCCTCAGTTCAGCCACTTCAGCTCCAGGGGGCTCATTCCAACCAAAATAAACAACAAGTGAAGCTCCTGGAGTGTCTTCCATAGGAAGACACAGCCAGACCATGCACCTGAAACAGTCACATTTCAGAGAGCTGAACCCTGCCCTCTGTCACCAACACCTGAGGGTTTTTTTGCAAGGCTCAGTCTGCCTGAGCTGGAAGGTGGAAAGTTTTCAGCAGCCACCACAAATTTGCTGCACTGTCACTAAATTACAGCACTGAAGTAGCTTCTTGTACCAGTTTCTTAGACCTAATTCCAAAATAACCCTGGAACTTTTCTTCATTAGGAAAATGAGACTCGTCCCTCTGAACTTTCAGCAAGTTCTGACCTCAAGTCTTACAAAGGACTTTTGAGATGCCCCATGTGAGTTTAGTCCTGAGTTATTAGAACAGTGAACATTGTGGCACTGACAGAGGGAGGAAAAAAAAAAGGCAGAAAGACAGTGCTGCTGCCAAGGACTGGGAATTTTCTTCCCTGAGGCTGTTTTCTGGCTGGATCATATCAAAGACACAAAACAATGTGCTTCCCTCTTGTCTGGAAATTGAGGCTGCAGCTCTGGTGAAACAATGCATATGTCTCTCCAACACCCAGCCTGTTCCTTAAGGGAAAAAAAAAATCCCAAGCAAGTCCCTGAAGAGAGATTTCATAATGTGAAGCAGACACAGGGTGGGATTTTGAGGAGAAATTTGTAGGATTGTTCTAAAGGAAAACTTTCTCCACAGTGCTTTTCTAATAAAATGGGTGTTTAAACCATGCCAGAGTCCAACTGCTCCAGCTCTGTAGCCACCATTTGTTCTCAGCTCTGTTGGCTTTTTGGCAGATGGGAATGTCTGAGCTGACTCTCCTTTTCTCCTCACCAATCCTGATGTTTTCAGGTTAATTTGGGGATGTAGATGCCCACCTATCCCACAGCAGTGTCCACTGTTAGCACATTAAGTGCTCTGCTCACAGATTTCCAAGCAGTTTTCAGATTGTTTCTTGGGAACAACATTTTCCCTCTCCACCTTCAAGTAGGAGTATTTGAAATCAGATCTGCAGCACTTCACCTACTGAACAGCTCATTTGTGTGGAAGAAATCTGTCCAGATCACCAGGATCATGGAAAATATTAACTCTGCCACAGAAAAATTAATAAATACCAGAAGTCCTGTGCCTTGAGTGGGGTCTGTGCCATGTGCCACCCCTGAGTGCGTTTTCCAGGCCCCTCACACTCCTGGCCATGGACACACCAGGGAGTTCCTACCTGTCCACTGCTCCACAGTAAAAACACAAGGAAAAAAACCTCTTAGAGGAAAAAAAAAAAAAAGAGGAAAAACTTTGTTCCATTTACTGCAGCACTCCAGAACACAGAAAAGGAGCACTGAAGCTCTTCATGGAGTAAGTGATACATAAATTATGTAGCACAAGCCCTTGAGGAAGCAGGGGCTATCCTTGGCAGCTGTCAACAGAGCCCTCAGCATCCAGGGCAGCAGTTCCAGGCTCGTCCCTGAAAACCAGGAGCTGGGGCAGAGGAACGTGCCAGGAGCCCCCCTGGGACACACAGGGAAGGCAGAAGTTGACCTGGAGCAGCCAATAAATAACTGGAGCTGCTGGGGATGCCAGGCCAGCCCTGAACCCCAGAGGCTGCACAGGAAAGGGCCCCATTTCCAGGTTAGCTGAGCCCACCTGGCTGAACCTGCTGCTCACACTCTGCATCATCACCACACCGAGCTCCTGCTGCTCTGGAGAACTCAGGAGCCACCTCTATAAACCAGCACTACCAAAAAAAATCCAATCTGAGGTGCAAGGAACGAGTCACTCACTCAAAGGAGTTGTTATGAACACGTAAGGAACTTTTGTTTTGGTCAGGAATCACTCCAGCTCTGGTCTTCATTTTACTGCAGCAGCACAAAAAAGCAGCTTGTTCCAGCATAAATTCTTCTGGATTCTTTTCTACACAACTGCTGAGGGAGACATGAGAGAAATAAGTAACCCCAAAGCAAGAGACACACAACTCCCTGCCAGTCAGAAATGGGATGGGCAGTGGACAATCACAGAGCAGGAACTGCGGGGATGTGAGGCCAACTGGAGCTCAAGGGCACTGGCACTGACACTGTTAGAGCAGGACCTCCTTTAGTTGTCATTTTTTGGGATTTTTTAACCATTTTCCCCCCTCATCCCAAGCAAATACACCTATTCTAGTGTCCCACCAAGTCACAAATGAAGGGCAGAAGGCACAGCAAGGACACTCCAGCAGTCAGTGGACACAAGAGAAGCTCCAGCCTTGCAAAGCAAGAAAAGATGGATTTTTTGCAGGATCTGCATCACCCTCCCCGAGCACTTCATGCCACTGCCTGTGACATTCACACTTGGCTGGTTCCCTTTGCCAAGAGCCAGTCCCCAGCAGCAGGAATAAGGAACTGATTTGCTTCCACTGTTCTTCCCAAAACTCCAAACACCTCCAGGGCAAGGGGGGTAAGCTGGGGACAGAGGGAAGGAGACAGAAATTCTCTTTTTATCTCTTAAATACAGAGATGCCAGAAAGAAATTCTGTCTTCTCCAGGCCTGCCTAGACAGGATACCCATCATACCCAGGAGATTAATCCATCAATTATCAAATTAAAGAAAATAAGGAGTTAATACCTTCCTTTTCCCCTTGTCAGCCCAAAAAATTGGTTTATGTTTCCATGGGTGACAAATGTTATCTGGAGGAATTTCTTCACAGAAAGGGAAGGGGCTGCTCAGGAGGTCTGGAGTCCCCAGGGAAGGCCTGGAGGTGGCACTGAGTGCTCTGGGCTGGGGACAAGGTGCCCATGGGGCACAGCTGGCACTCCATGGGCTGGCAGGGCTTTCCAAGCTCTGGAATTCTGTGAAGGAGCAGAAACTGCCAAGGAATTGGGCCTTGCAGAACCTTTCAGAACCTTTCCTGCCTCGGCTGCAGCCCCAGCAGGGCCCTCCTGAGCTCAGTTTGTCACCACAAAGCCCAGCCCAGCAAGGAAACCACAGTGAGGTGACATTCCCCCCTCCACAGGACACAGTTCTTTTCCACAGGAACTGAAAGAAAAAGGGGCAGAGACAACCCAGAAGCCACGTGCTCAACAGCAAACCCAAGGGCACCAGAGGGCAAAAAGCCAGACATTGCCGAGGAAGTGCCAAGGGGCTGGCAAAAACTGGAAGGTTCTGGCATCTCACAGCACCAGGCAAGATCTCCCTGCCAGGTCACCCTGCATTGGAAGGTGCAGCAAGACACTGAGTCAGTGCCAGGGCCCAAATCCCTTCTTGTGGAACCCAAAATGCAGCAGCACCAACACTGCACTGCCACGGCAGGGATGGAGGAGATGAAGACTTGGTCACCAGAGCAGCAGCAAGAGAAGGGGTCAAACAAGCCTCAGCAGCCAAGAACTTAATCTTGGAGTGGATTTGGGACCACCTCAGTTCTCTGGACATGGTTATCAGCTTTTTAGAAGCAAATACCAGAACTGCTGCAAAATCTCTGCCACTGCTGAGGATGCCCTTTCCTTCAGCTGGAGGTTCAGTGCTGTGATGCAGCTGCTGGTGATCAGCACTCAGCAGGAACTGGATAATCCCAGCCTAAAAAATGTGCTGGTTCATCCCATTTGAGGAGGCTTTTGGCTATGAGAGTGCAAAAATTACTTGGGAAATGAGAAAGGAGAAGTGTCAGTCCCCATGAAACTGGGCAAGATACCAGGAGGAAATTCTTCTTCAAATTTCTAGGAAGAACAAAAAAAAAGAAAAAAAAAAAGAAAAAAAAAACCAACCAGACTCATTAAGTTTCTTTAGGACTTCCCCAAATTCCCATCACATTTCTGGCTGCCCACAATCTTTGGAAGAATATAAAGCACCCCCAGGATTATTGATGGGTGAGACAGAAGTTCAGGATCATACATAATACAAGAATTTGAGGCTCTCCAAGCTTCCCAGTCAGCTGGGTGCTGTTTCAAGACCTGTGATTCTGCTTGGAGATTTCAAGACACCAAAACCAGAGTTCAGTAAAATTCTGTTGGTTCTAAAACAATTAATACTAATTACAAAGCTTGATACAGAATATCTCTATTAAAAGCTACTGAACATTGATTTCTTTTTCTAAAACACCAACTCCACTGAACACATTCCCTCCTCTGCATGGACCTGGCTTTTTATTATTCCTTAGATATTTGCAGGACTGAACACAAGGACTGGCTTGCAAGTGGACAAACCAGGATTAAAAAATAGCAGAACAACAGTTCTTCTGCAGTTCCTCCATGCTGTTTCTTGGGTTCATAAACCTCTCTTTACACCATCCACTTCCTTCCTGCCCTTCTCCTCACCAGGGGTGATGAATTTTCTCTAGAACCTCATTTTTAGCACCAATGTTTACAGCAGAGCTCCCCAGGACAGGTCTTCACATCTTGCCTTACTTTCCACATATTTAATTCCAATTTTTCCCGTTCTACTTCTCCATAATTAGTTATGTTTTGCATGTCTTTCTGTGTTTTTATTTTTCCCTGCTTTCAGCTTTTTATCAGCTCCTCAATGCATGCTGGGGATATCCCTGCTGCTCCCTAGGGCAGGAACTTTTCCAGGGAATCACCTGGTGCCCTCAGGTAAGGAACACAGAGGGTGGGACACAAAGCTCTACCAAGCAACTGCTTCCACATAAACAGCTCTTCCCTCATCCCAGATCTGCAGCCAGGGAGGTGGGGGTGGCTGTGGCTCCAGGAATTATCAGCCTGCCATGGATGGAGCCCAACAAATCATAAAATCCTGGAATGGTTTGGGTTGGAAAGAATTTAAATCCCACCCAGTGCCACCTCTGCCATGGGCAGGGACACCTTGCACTGTCCCAAGCTGCTCCAGCCTGGCCTTGGACACTTCCAGGGATCCAGGGGCAGCCACAGCTTCTCTGGGCAAAGAAAAAAAAAAGGGAAGATAAATTACTTGACAACAACTTAACAACTGCCAAAGCAATTTTTGTGTGGCAATGATGGTTCTGGGACAAGGGAACTGGAGAAATCAGCTCCTGAAAGAACACACAGAGAAAAGCAGAGCTTCCATCATTCCAAAGTATGGAACTGATGAAGATTAGGAGACAGAAAATACAGACACACATGAGCTGAAGGAGCAGCTTTTCCTCATTGTTACAATGGAGAACTTTTACAGGAATCAGTCACATTTCAGGGCTTTCCAACAATCAGACATTAATGCTGTTCAGCACAAAGGGCTCTCCCAAGAGCTCAGGGACAGAATCTGCTCCATGCTGAAGTTACCAACACCTCCCTGTCCACAGCCAGAAGACAGCAGGAACAAAAGCCAAGCAGGAGCAGAGAGCTCATTGCTGAGGAGGAACCAGGGGCAGCCCAGGGAAGTCTGAACTCAAAGGTTTAACCCCCACTGCTGTCCCCTGTAGAGGGACTGGCCAAACACCACTGAAATCCCACCTGGGGCCTGCAAGAAACTGAAATTAGGCTTAAACTGTTCTGCAGTAGAGAATAATCCTCTGTGTCCCCTCAGAGCCAGGCACGTATGCCACACTTGGCAAAAATTCCAGCTCTTCCAAGACTGGAAATGTCAAATATCAGGCAAGAGGGTATCGTTCCCAAATGCTGTCTGCACCACTCCCCAAAATCCAGTTCTTCTTATGGAATGCTCAAGGCAGAAAACAAAAAGGGGACTCCTCCAGCAGAGTCAGGACTGGATCTTGCTGTTTTCTGATCCTGTCTTTACTTCCAGGGCTTAGGTCTCCATCCCAGCACCACCCCCAGCTCCAGGATCCCTCCCTGCCAGGCTCAAGAGCCTGTTCCAGCCTACTGAAAATGCCAGTGGGAACAGAGGAAAAAACTTTTGTGTAATTTTAACCTGCTCAGCTGGGAAGAGGGGTGGGGAAGATGCACAAATTCCATTGGAAGAGCAGGTGGTTCACCGGAAAGGAAAGGAAATAAAATAAAATAAACCCAGGATCTTCCTGCTTCGTTCTCTCCCCCTCCTTCCTGGCAACTGAGACATCAAAAGCCCAGTTGCTGCAGCTGCCTACACAGCAATTAAGTGGAATAGTCAAGATGTCAAGCAACACTACTGCCCATTTACTTTGGCTTTCCCAAAATAGCCAACAATCCCCACACGGCAGGTAGGGAATTTTGGAAACACAGCAACCCACTCCAAAAGCAACAAACAGCTGCTGAAGACAAGTTGTGTTGTGAGAACATGGCTGGGGAAATGAGAGCACACATTCACTGCAGGATTATTATTATTATTATTATTATTATTATTATTATTATTATTATTATTAGGAAGTGTCCAAGGCCAGCTTGGACAGGGCTTGCAGCAACCTGGGATAGTGGAAGGTGTCCCTGCCATGTGGAACAAGGTGATTTTTAAGATCCCTTCCAACCCAAACCACTTTGGGATTCCAGAAGAGGGTGGATGGGCCTCCTAGTCCAGGTATTTTTGCTGAAAAAAAGGTGGTTAGGTTTCAGCTTATGGCACTGTGTGTGTGAACTTTGTCACAGGTGAAGATGAGCACACTGCTAATAAAATATTGATGAATTTCCTCCTTTGTGGTGAAATACTCTGAGTTATTCACAAAGTGCCCATCAGTTGCTGGTGGGGACGGGTGTCCCTGTGCTCTGCTCTGGGTGACAAGGTGGGGACCAGTCAGAGGCTGGACTCCATCCTGGAGCTCTTCTCCAAGCTCAAGGACTGTGGGATTCCCATCTGTGTCCCAGTCCCCTCGGAGATCTGGCATTGCCACCCCAGCATCAATCTGACAAACGGCCTCAGAGCAGGAAGCCATTGCCAGCTCTTCCTTCCTTCCCAGGGAGTCTCAGAGCTCCCTGCAGAGCCCTGCTCTTCCAGGCAGTGAGAATTCCTGCAGATTCACTCCTGAGGATTCATTGCCCTTCCCTGCTGAAGGTGCTGCTCCACCACAGTCCCCCCACTCAGAGCCAAAGATGGGACAAAACCAGGAATTCTTAGAAGCTCAGCTTTTGTTATGAGCAGGGCATTCAGGCCATGGGCAGCTGTGTCTTCATTCTGCACCTTTCCCTCCAGCACAGCTGCAGGGCCTGCCTGGGGCTGCTGTGGGCAGGTAAGGTTTGGTTTGCAAACACCTGGACACTGCTGATAACAAATCTGCCCCCAAGCTCCCCCCAGCATTTGTTCTTTCCATGCTGCAGTGTAAAAAGCAACACAATGGGCAAAATGAATCATTTCACCTCCATGCTCACACCTTGCTCTGGCCAAAGCACCTCCTCCATAAACTCACACTCAGCTACACAAACCTCTCACCCTCCAAATACACCACAGAGTACTGGGGGGTTGTTAATTTTGGGGGTACTTTTATTATTGTTTTCCTAAGAGTCACTAACTGGAGGCTCTGCTGATGAAAAACCCTCTCCATATACAGAGTATATAAAATATTCTGTGTTTTAGTATATAAAAATACAGTGGTTTTAGTCCAAATCCATTACCTCTCACAAATCAGGACAGAGAAGAGCTGCTCAGCTTTTACTCCAGAATAAAATCCTGACTTTTTGTGGAAAGTACATGCAGACAACCAGAGACAAAGGCTGATAAGTGGCACCAGTGCAAAGTGAAAGTTTTCCCATTCCCAAAGCTCTCGGGCATTGCATTTTTAAGGCACAAAAGGAGAGCTGAGGAGGCTCTGGAGCCTGCCAAGCCTGAGGAGAGCATCAGGCAGGATGGATGGGGTGTGCTGGGACCCTCCCAACAGAAGCCACATGCAGGGAAAGAACAGGAAAGGATTCCTGACTTGGACACGAGCAGGGCTGGGCAGCAACAGGGCTTAAAGTAACAAAAATGAACTGGAGGGACTTAATTCTGCCTGGATCCCTGAGAATGCCAAGGGAACTATTAAAAGAAAGTTGTGGGTGGGGAAAACCCCACAGAAGCACCAAGTTTGCCTCTGAAGAGAGGCAGCAAAGTCTCCAGGCTGAGGTCTGCACCAAGCTGCCAGAGAGCTCCAAGAAGTTCAGGACAAGCCCTGAAGCACAGGAAAGCCAAGTGACAAGGGACAGGGGAGCTGCCACAGAGGACGAAGGACATCACAGACACCAAAAGAAGAGTCAGCACTTGCTCAGACAGCACCAGGACACACAGACACCACAGAGGGACTGACAGGACAGGACAGGGAACAACTGCCCAGGTGCTGTCACCAGTGTGGAAAAGCAATGTCGTTTATTCTTCTCCAGGAAGGAGTTCTGGAATCATTCCACTATTTCAGACTGGCTTATTATGCCCATATTTTGCATCATTTTATTCAGGATTATGCACAGCTTACAGGGGTCATTAGAGCAATCCCCCCAGCCAAGATCCAGCAGCACCACGGAGCACAAAACCACTCGAGAAAATATTTCCAAGTGTTCTCATGGCACAAGAGAGGCAGGAGCAGTAAAATATTGGGAAACAAAAAAGCACCCAGATGTGGTGTGCTGAAAACAGGACGAAAGTAGCAGCACCTACAGACAGACTTTAAATTTCAGACTTACAACAAGGGTGGGTTAAAAACACCAGCACAAACTGAAATGTTTGGACATAATCACAGAGCTACAAAAACCCCTTCAAGGTACATCCATGTGGAAAGAACGTGCTGGAGAGTCCAACTTCAAAGAGGCAAAGGTTGCAGATGTTAAATCCTGAGTGCACTGATGTTCATTAGAAGCATCTTACAGCTAAAAGCTTATCCCTGCATCTCCGTGGTCAGATCCTAGAAACCAGAGAGCCTTTCCAGCAGAGAGCACTCCATGGCATCCTTTCAGAGAAGTCAGTTTATTCCTGCCTCAGTATTATGGCAGATTTGCTACGCTTGCTGTCCTGCCCTGCATGCCGAGTGCCCGCCCGGCTTAAAGCATCTCCCACATCCACAGCACGGCTACAAAAAGCACCTCTGCCCCATCCACCCAAGGGGAGAGGCGTGGAAAGGAAAAAAAAAATCGGACAAAAATTCTATGTTGACAAGCAAGTGGAAAAGCAGCGAATTTTTGCCCGGGTGAGCTGGTGCAGCAATGTCACCCGGCTTTCTCCCTGCTGCTGCATTTCTCCACTAGAGGACCCAGGTGAGATGTCTCTACTACAGCTTCTGCAGCTAAACCACGGGGAAAAATATATTAGAGGAAAAAAAAAAAAAAAAGCCAGCCCCGACATGTGGATGGTCCATGTAAAATGAATGGAAATGTACTAGTGCATGCGGCACACCAGACGTGCTCCCGTAATTCCCAAAAAACCACGGCCACGCTGCTGAGCTGCTGCTGCTCGGTGGGAAAAGGTGCTGGTGGGAATGAAGGGTAAATCCCGGAGTATCCACGCCGGGCTGGATCGGAGGGCTCCAGCCCAGCGCAAGTGCCGCTACATTCCACCACCAGCACCGCATACTAAGCAGGAAAGTAGCAGATAAACAAAGGCTATAGAAGGTACTAGAGAAGGGCCGGTATCAGCTGTTATTTACCAAATAAACCTCCCATCCACACGGAGATGGCCTTATTTTATTATTATTTTTACGCACACACATCCCCCATTCCCACCCCCCTCCCTTCCCCCACGTATTGACTCAGCTCCTGCCGAATGGGAAGAGCATCATTTAACCGAGCTCCGTTATCACCGCGCTGCCAAAAAACAGCGGCAACGGCTGCTGCCACCCCCAGCGCCCCTTCCCGGGGGCGATACGGCCCGGCCTATCGGCCCCGCTCAACCGCTGCGGGCAAAACCCCAGCCCTGGCACTTCCCTGGCACACGGGGGGGAAGGTGGCACCCCGCGGGTGGGAGCTGGCCGGAGCGAATCCTCCGCTGTCGCCCCTTTTCCGGAGCCCAGGGGAGGCGAGGAGGTGCCCGGCGGTGGCAGCGCAGGTGCGGGAGGGGGATGGAAAGCGCTGGTTGCTGCAGAGGGAGAGGGGGATGCGCCGGCAGGGGCAGGGGAAGGGCCGGCTTCACCTGCTCCAGGCACGGAGAGGGGATGGGCAGGGAAAACCGCATCGCGGCCGCTCGGAGAGCGTGGGATCTGCTTACCTGCGTGCCGGAGGGAGGGGGAGAGGGGACTGCGGCTCGGGGACAGCGGGCAGGGAAGGGGCGATGGGCGAGGGGCCGGAGCGCGGGGGAAGCGCCGCGGAGCCCGGGACACGCTGCGACACTGCGGGCGACAGGGCCGGCCGGGCCACGCGGTGCGGCGGGGACAGCGGGCACCGAGGGGACACCGCGGCGACACCACGGGGCAAGGATGGAGGGGGTCTGCCGTCCCACCTGCCTCCCTCCCTCCCTTCCTCCCGTCTCCTCTCCCTCACTCACCCTCTGCATGGCTTTCAGGATCAAAGCCAGTTCATAGCGGGGCATCTTAGAGCTGGCAGTGGCGGGAGGAGCGGGGCACGGGGTGGGGAGGAGGGGGCTGCGGCGAGGCCGGAGAGGAGGAGCAGGGGGACAGGAGGAGGAGGAGAGGTGGAGGAAGGCGCGTCCCGGCGCTGTGGCGGCTCCTTCCCGCGCGGCTCCCGCGGCTCAGACGCCCGTACGGGCAGGGGCGGCGCGGCTTAAAGGGCGCCGGAGCTGCGCACGCTCGACCGGGCCGGCCCTGCCCGCGCCAAGCGCCGCCCCCGCCGGGCCGGGGCTGCCCCGCACCGCGGCCTGAGGGCCGGGACCCCCGCGCGGGCACGGCCGTGCCCTCCCCACGCTGCCCCCGCGGCCGGCGCCGCCCCCGGCCCCGCCGAGCCGCCCGAGCCGCCGCCGCCGCCGCTGGTGCAGGGAGTGGAAATTTCCACTGCGCCGCCCCCTCCGCTCCCCCCGCCGGGCCGCGCTCACTCCCGGCCGGGGCCGCGCACGGAGCGCCGCGGGGGGGCCGGGGCTCGCGGCCGCGCCGCGTGTGGGCCGCGCGTGGCGGGGGCGGCTCGGGCCGGGCCGCGCGTGTGGGACAGCCCGGTGTGACACCGGGACACCGTGCTCGTGTGGGACAGCCGGTGTGACACCGGGACACCGTGCTCGTGTGGGACAGCCCGGTGTGACACCGGGACACCGTGCTCGTGTGGGACACCCCGGTGTGACACCGGGACACCGTGCTCGTGTGGGACACCCCGGTGTGACACCGGGACACCGTGCTCCTGTGGGACACCCCGGTGTGACACCGGGACACCGTGCTCGTGTGGGACACCCGGGTGTGACACCGGGACACCGTGCTCGTGTGGGACACCCCGGTGTGACACCGGGACACCGTGCTCGTGTGGGACACCCGCGTGTGACACTGGGACACCCTGGGCGTGTGGAACACCCCGGTGTGACACCAGGACACCGTGCTCGTGTGGGACACCCTGGTGTGACACCGGGACACCGTGCTCGTGTGGGACACCCCGGTGTGACACCGGGACACCGTGCTCCTGTGGGACAGCCGGGTGTGACACCGGGACACCCGGGTGTGACACCGGGACACCGTGCTCGTGTGGGACAGCCGGGTGTGACACCGGGACTCCGTGCTCGTGTGGGACACCCCGGTGTGATCACCGGGACACCGTGCTCGTGTGGGACACCCCAGTGTTCACTCACACCCTGTTTTGTGAACCACCCCAGTGGACACCTGGACCCCAGGCATCCATTGTCAGAACCCCAGTGCACAACCGGGACACCATCTGCTCCTGTGGGCACACCCAGCCCATCTCCATCCCCCGGCACCCCAGTGCAGGGCCAGATGGGACAGGCACCCCAGAATCGTCCCACTCCACCTGCTGCCATGGCCACAGGCCTTCCACTGGGCCAGGTTGCTTCAAGTCACAGCCAGCCTGGTGCTTTCCAGAACCTTCCTCATGCTCAGGGCACCTCTGCACCCCCAGGACATGGCCATTGTCAGAACTCCTCAATGCACCCCCAGGTCCTTCCCCATCCCCAGGATACCCCCAGGACCTCCCCCATCCTCAGGGCACCCCCAGAACTTCTCCATCCTCAGAGCACCCCAGTGCAGGTCCAGCACCTTCCCTATCCTCAGAGCACCCCCAGAACTTTTCCATCCTCAGAACTCCCCAATGCACCCCCAGGTCCTTCCCCATCCCCAGGATACCCCCACGACCTCCCCCATCCTCAGGGCACCCTCAGAACTCCACAATGCACAGACAGGACATTCCCCATTCCAAAGGCATCCCAAGGTCCCTTCTCATCCTCAGAGCACCCCAGGGCACCCCCAGGTCCATCCCAAAACATTCTCAGAGCACCCCCAGGTCCTTCCCCATCCTCAGAGCACCCCCAGGTCCTTCCCCAAACATTCTCAGAGCACCCCCAGGTCCTTCCCCATCCTCAGTCCCAGCAGTCCCAGCCATGGTGTGAGCAGCTCTCATGGATGTGCAGGGTACGGAGGCCCGAGCAGCAGCAGGATGGAGGTAAAGCTGCGTGTGTGGTGGCCTTGGTGGCCAAGTCCTCCCCGCGAGGGAGGCTCTGGGCAGGCATTTCCCAGCCTGGCACGCGCCCCTGGCTGCTGCTCACGTGCAGCCACCAAGGTCAGTGACACAGATCCTGCAGCTGCAGCACATCTGACACCACTTGCTCCCACTAGAGCAGGTGTTGGAGGGGCCTGGGGGTTTGTTTCAACTCTTTGTCTTGCCCACAGCAGAGACTTGTCCCTGCCCTCCCTCACACCCATGCCCAACAATCTGGCTTGGCAGAGCCATTAACACTCAGAAACAATCGAGTTTCTGCCCGAGCTGTTGAAGCCCTCATTGCTCGATCCCATCCTCAGGAAAGGGATGAGAGAGCAGCCCCACCGTGCTGCCCAAGGGGAAGCAGAGAAAGCGACAGATCTTGAGATTAAAAGACTTTAATGAAATCTCACTGGAATACCAGCCCCAGCCCAGCCAGAGAGGCCTCAACACCTCCCCTGGGAGCCCCAGCCATGCCCTTTCCATAGCCAGGGTCCTTTGCTTCTGCTCTGCCTGCACAGGGAGGCTGCCACGGTCACTGCCACGGATCCTGAGGGCAGGAATGAAGTGGAAAACTCCTCCCAGCGCTTTTCAGCAGGACTTGCAGCTCAGCCAGCCCCGGGTACTGCTGTGGGCCCTCCTCATCTCAGGCAGGTGTGAGCTCCCCGTGCTTCCCAAGGCATCCTGTGCCCTCCAGGCACGAGGGCTGTGCGAGTCCTGGGAGCTGTTTTGGGTACTGCTACAAGACAAATGGCCTGTGCAGAAGTGTTTACAGGTATTCCCAAGCTCCCACTGCTCCGTGCTTAGGCAGTAATTGCCAGGCAGCTGACAGGGAGAATTTACTGCCTGTCGGTGTTCACAATGCAAACTCTCCCTGGGTTTGCTTCCCTTTACTTTGCTTCCCTGTTTGTTTTCTAATACAGTGTTGTCTGGCCTGACCTTCTTCCTTATTCTGGACATGTGCCTGGCAAGCTCCGGAGGAAATCCAGGTGAGGTGGGAATGCCCAGGTATCCCTGCTGTTCCCACATCAGCCATTCCCCCCTCCAGGCGCTCCTTGTGCAGCCACAGGTGACCCATGATGTTCTCTTTGTCACATTTGGAGCTGTCACATTTTGGCCAGGGGCAGAAAGGAGTGGGGAGAGCTCTAATTCCCAGTTCATCCAATGCTCTACCTCCTTCAAACATTCCTCTGGCAGAAGAAAAGGAAACTTCAATCCCTGTTGTCACAGACATCTCTTCACTAAAAATCCTTTCTTAGGATTTTCCCTGCTGAAGCTGAGAAGTTTCAGCAACAAGATGTAAACAATGGTTATCTGCTGCTGTGGAATGCAACAGGTCTGTCTGTGATTGGCTCATCTTGGATGTTTATAATTAATGGCCAATCAAGGGCCGAGCTATCTCGGACAGAGTCTGAGAGAGCTGCTTTGTTATCATTCTTTTCTTTTCTATTCTTAGCTTAGCTAGCTTCTAAGGAAACCTTTCCTTCTTTTTCTTTTTAGTATAGTTAAAATGTAATATATATATATATATAATAAAATAATAAATCAAGCCTTCTGAACATGGAGTCAACGTTCTCGTCTCTTCCCTCACCTGACAACCCCAGTGACCACTGTCACACCCTGTCCCTGTTGCTCTCCCAGTGCTGCTTTCAAATGCCAGTATCAGATTCCCAGTGGGATATAAATTTACAGTCTCTGTTCAGTCTCACTTCTGACTCCATTCCACATGGAATCTCCCTAAATACACATCTGCCTGTGGCCAACTCCCCCCTTTTTTGGGAATCCCCCCCCAGATGTATTTAAAGCTGTCTCAACACTCCCCAAACATCAACCTGAGCCTGAGTCCATTTTTGTCTGTGATGGGATTTCTCCCAGCAGAAATGTTTGATCCTGGGGCCTCATAAACCCATTCCCAGGTGGATTTTGATATCCCTGGGATGAGATCTGGGTGCCTGAGGGTCTTTCATGCACATCAGCAACACAGGCAGTGACTACACCTGTCTGTCACACGTGTGTGGGCATCTCATGGGGCATCCCAGAATCCCAGAGTCAGCAGGAATGTGGGAAGAGCCCTTCTGGACCATCCAGTGCCACACCAGCTCCACCAGCATCACCCCAAATCCTGTCCCCAAGGGCACATCCAGACTGCTCTGGGACAATTCCAGGGACTCCAAACCTCCCTGGGCAGCTCAGCCCAAGGCCTGACCACTCTGCCAGGGAAATTTTCTTTGCCAATCTCCAACCTGAGCCCGCCCTGGTGCCATTTGAGGCCATTTCCTCTAATTTTTCCCCTTCCCCTCCTGTCAGGAGTTGTGCAGAGCAATGAGGTCCCCCCTGAGCCTCCTTTTCTCCAGGCTGAGCCCCCCCAGCTCCCTCAGGAGTTTTCCAGCCCCTTCCCAGCTCTGTTCCCTTCCCTGGACACGTTCCAGCTGTGCCAGCCCTGCCCTGTCCATCCCTTTATGGAAGCTCAGGATGATCCCCAGATCTTTCACCACCCATCTAAGGTGTCCACCATGTCCAAACTCCCTTGAATCTCACAAGTTTGGTTTTTCCTCCAAAAGCACCAAAGACTGTAAGAAATGTAATATTTCATATTTAAAAGCACAGGGTTATAGAGGATGGTCTGAACAGCGAGTGGTGACCATGCCCTGAATACTCAGTAAGGAAATAAAAAGTCCCCTAACAGAGATTTTATTTACTTTATTTAAGTCGTAAGTGCCATGCAAAATGTCCTGGCTTTTTCATGCTGCAATTTGGGCAAACCACCCTCTCTGCATCCTGGTGTCTATCCCATCCATCCCTATGGCAAAGAGCAGCACAGAGGGCATGGATGAATAATTCCACCCTTAATCCATCACTCTTTGTAATAAAGCACAAGATAAGAATATATCCTCCTGCATTCCATATATATAATGCCAAGGTTTTCTCTGGGAAGGATGTTGGGAATGTTTGAGGCTTGTAGCAAAGTGGGGCTCTGCTCCCAGGGAACAGGGACAGGACAAGGGGAGATATCCTCAGGCTGTGCCAGGGGAGGCTCAGGTTGGACACCAGGAGCAATTTCCCCATGGAAAGGGTGCTGGGCCTTGGCAGGGGGTCACAGCCTGGACTTGATCATCTGGGAGGGCTTTTCCAACCTCAATAATTCTGGGATTCCATGAAGAAATGTCCTGCAATATCTCAGAGACTCCTGACAAAGAAGCTGGCCCAGCATGGCAGTTAAGGGTGAAAATGAAAAACAAAAATTGGCACTTCTAGAAGCTCAAAATCACCATTCAGAACTTCTCTAACCACAGCTATTTTTGGTTTTAGCAGTCTCCTGACTAGGCTGCACTAAACCTCCCTTTGCACCACGTCCTCTGTGCACCACAGAAAGCCAATTCTCTGATTAAAAACTTAAATTTCCACCTACGGCACGTCACTCAATATCAAAATAAAATCAAAATTTATCACAGGTTTAGGACTGGGATGTTGGTTCCCTCCAGCCCCAGGTCAGGAGAGACGTTTGGAGGTGCTGGTAGGAAACAGGAATTGCCTGTGGAAAGAGGAATTGCCCTGCTGGGTGAGGTTTTGTTTGCCTGGCTACGGGCAGGGGTGTAGGGCAGGTGCAGGCCTGTTCTGCTGCTGTTTCCTCACTTCTCCAGGAGGTTTGTCCATAAACACCACACATTTCAGGTGGGTTTGGGATTTAGGACTAGGGTCTAATGAGAGGATGTAAAAGAGAGGGAATAAGAAAAGGGAGGAGAATAGATGGGAAAAGACTGGGATGAAGAAAGGCTAGATTTGAGGAAGATGAGGACAGAGAAAGATGGGAAGATGAATGAGCTAAAAGAGAACAGAAGAATCATGGATTTGTGTGCCCAGAGGAGGCTCCAGGATGAGCAGAGGGATGGAGCAGCTCTGCTGGGAGGAAAGGCTGGCACAGCTGGCATTGTTCACCTGCACAGGAGAAGCTTTGGGCTGAGCTCAGGGTGGCCTTGCAGGGCCTGGAGGAGCCCCAGGAAAGCTGGAGAGAGACAATTTCCAGGGCATGCAGGGACAGCACACAGGGAATGGCCTCAGACTGATCCAGGAAGGCTTCTATTGGATATTAGGAAGGAATTGTTTCCTGTGATGGAAATGAGGGCCTGGGCTGGAATTCCCAGAGCAGCTGGGGCTGCCCCTGGATCCCTGGCAGTGCCCAAGGCCAGGCTGGACACTGGGGCTGGGAGCAGCCTGGGACAGTGGGAGGTGTCCCTGCCATGGCAGGGGTGGCACTGCGTGGGATTGGAGCTCCCTCCAACCCAACCATTCCATGGATCTGGGATCTCTCTTGTCACCTCCCTTCAGACATTCCCCTTTGGTCATCCCAAAGCTTCTCCTCTCCAGGCGAGCAATCCCAGCTCTCCCAGCCTTTCCTCCATCCCTCTGCTCACCCTGGTGCCTCCTCTGGAATTGCTCCAGCAGCTCTGTGTCCATCTGCCACAATGTGATGCTTGCACACGATGGAAGGAGTTCAGATTCTTTTTGCTGTTTACTTTTAAAAAGCTGCATAATTGCACACATCCAATCTGCTTTAAATGAGGACTAGGTTGCAAAATCAATACCACATAATGAGAAGCGTTATTTCTCCTTCCTCTCCTTTGCATCTGCATATGCAAAGTAGATAATTGCCCACTTTTCTTTTCCATGGGCTCTGTGCCACATTTATTTTTCAGGGTGGAGCCACCCTGGAGCTGTGTCAGGATGACATAGTGGAGGAGGCTGCTGTCTCCAGAAGTTTTTCCACATTTGTTTCAGCAGACAGGAGATGAGCAGTGACTTTGCAGGGGATTGTGTGGAAAAGGATGAGCTCTTGGGTTTAAACCAGCTGGGATGTGCCTTAGGAGGGGATTGAATCCCTCCTTCCTTACTTGGGTGGGGCTGCACGAGTCAGTTAAACCACATTTCTTGCAGGTGGCCACGAATTTCACCCTCCCAGTTTCTGAGTGTCTGAATTGACATTTTGTGGTCTCATTTGCAGAAGTGCTGAATGATCCCAGATGGAATAAATTCAATTGGTGCTACACATGTGAAGTGCTCTGAATAAGGAACACAGCAATTCTTGAAATATTCACTTGAACTCTTCACTGTCTCAAACTCAGGAACCAGAATCCAAAGAACCTTCAACTGCAGGTATTCCAGCCCATCCCAAACCCATCACACCCAGGAGGAAACCAAACTTGTTTATGGCTGATGGAAAGGGACGAAGGGGCATCTTCCTGCTGCTGTTTATCCTGATATCCCAGAAGGGTCCTGGCCAAAAAAACCTAAACCCAGGATGGCTGGGAAAATTGTTGTGACTCCCCTGCCCCTCTCACCCTTCTCCTGAGTGTTAATGGCTCTGCCAGGTGGGACCAGGAGTCTCCAAAATTCCTGCCAGGAGGGCACAGACAGTGGGGCTGGGCTCTGCTCCCAGGGAACAGGGACAGGAGCAGAGGGAACGGCCTCAGGCTGGGCCAGGGCAGGCTCAGCTTGGACAGCAGCAGGAATTTGCCCATGGAAAGGGAGCTCAGGCCTTGGCAGGGGCTGCCCAGGGAGCTTTGCAGTGCCCATCCCTGCAGGTGTCCCCTGGAGGTGGCACTGAGTGCTCTGGGCTGGGGACAAGGTGCCCATGGGGCACAGCTGGCACTCCATGGGCTGGCAGGGCTTTGCCAGCCCCGGGGATTCCAGGATTCTGTGGAAACACAGCTGGGGGGTGCTGGGAATGTCTGTGGAGGGATTTGGGGCTCTGGGAGGGCCCAGTCCTTCCAGAGAAAGCGCTGGCACCAGGGGATTTAGGGGTGGTTTGGGAGGTGCAGCCACCAGCAGGGCTCAGCTGGGTTATCCCCAGTGCTGAGTGCCAGGAGAGCCTGGGGAAACAGGGGAGATAAATGGCTCAGGAAAAGCTTTAAACTGGGAGAGAGGCAGGCAAGCGAGGGAGTCCAAAAGTAACTGTAACAAAGTGTAGCTTGTGTGGAATACAATATAAGGTTAGAGAGATACAAAATGAGGTAAGGTGGGATTTGGGCAGGAATTGTTCCCTGGCAGGGTGGGCAGGCCCTGGCACAGGGTGCCCAGAGCAGCTGGGGCTGCCCCTGGATCCCTGGCAGTGCCCAAGGCCAGGCTGGGTGTGGAACCTCGTGGAAGGTTCCCTGTCCATGGCATGGGGGTGGATGAGCTTGAGGATCCCTCCAAGCCAAACCATTCCATTGTTCCCTGCTGAGGGAACAGCTCTGAGTGCACCAGCAGGCAGAGGGAGGGTGGCAGAAGCTGCAGAGCCAGCACAGGCACACCTTTGGTTCCTGTGTCCCATCTTCAGGCCAGAACTCAATTAAATCCCAATCAGTGGCTCATTAGCCCTCCAGTGTGAGCAGACACTCCAGCAAACTGGGAACAGCAATGAAAACAGAAGCCTGTAAGAGTGAAAATTAATAAAATAAATGTAACTAGCAAAGGGAAGAGAGAATTCCAGGTAGGTGGGGCTGTTCTTTAGGAGTTAGAGCAAGAAAACTGTGAAAAACAGATGTGTTCTTCCTCCAGGATGGCAGGATGGGAAGAGGTGACACAGGGAATGCCAAAATGATTGATGGCTTTTTCTCCTCACTCCTCAGCAAGGAGAATGAACAATGGTCCATTGAGTAACCACGAAGAACAGAGAGAACAGAGCAGAACATTTCAGCAAGCTGGGGTTTTTCCAGTCAGCCAGACCTGGCAGAATGCAGCTGAGAGGACGTGGACGACTGGCTGGATCCTAGAGGAACCCACAAGGAATCCCTTCCCACACCTGGAAAAGGGAAGAGCAAGAGACAGGTGCTGCAGTCACCTGAATTAAAAACCCAGCTTGGGGAATGTCAGAGGAGAAAACAGCCCAGCTTGAATTCCTGGAAATTTCTGGAAACAAATAATGAAACAAAGTTTTCTTTTGTGCATGGGAAATAATGAAATGATAAGTGGAGGCCAAGAATGATTTGCCAGGAACAAATCCTGCCCAGCCAGGCTCATTTCCTCCCCTGACAAGTAGCAGCTCTTATGGACAATAGATATTGCATATCTTGACTGGAGCGAGGCTTTCAGCACAGCCTCCGCTGAGGGAACTAAAATGAAACCATTGTAAGGTGGACTCAGCTGTTTGAAACATCAAAAACCCTCCAAGAGGGATTGTTGTTGGTGTGGAAAAGTTATGGAAAGCATTTTTGCAGATGCCCTGCCTGGGGTTTGTGCCATTCCCTGTTTTCCTTGTGTTTTGGAAGATGAAGGATTGAATGGAAAGTTCTACCAGGATTAACATCTTGATCCTTGAAGAAATGGTGTAAAACCAGCAGGAGTCAGTGCAAGTGTAAACTCAGTTTTACATAAGAATAACCCCCCAGTGGAAGGAGCCAACAAGGCAAAAAACCTGGACAAAAACCTGTGGGGATTTTGGAACAGCTTGAGCTCCCTTGAGAATTAACAAATGTGTGGGAAAGCAAGGATCGGCCTGAAATGTCTAAACAGGCTGGTTGGGATGTGTGGAATAATTCCTGCACTCCCACTCAGCCCTGGGCAGGCCTGAAAGTGAAAAATGAATGATTCCCTTTGGTCACTGAACCGGAGAAACCCCAGCCTGGTCTCCAACTTCCTCACGAGGCCAACTGGGGGATGTCCTGAGAGCACAAAAAGGTGCTGAAAGTCTGTAAAAAAAGCTGACCCTGAAGGGAAACCTCAAAGATCTGGGTTTGTTGGTTTTAATCTAGAGAAAATAGGACAGAGAAGAAACATGATAAGAGTCTTCAAATATGTAACAGGTAGAAGGCAGCAGGAAACTCTCAATGCTTGGAGGGGAGCAGGGAGCTTAAACAATATCCAGAATTACAGTTCCTGCTGGATTTAAGGGGAAACTTCCCAGTTAGGGAGTTGAGGGAGCCTTGGAGTCCATTGAGGGCATTAAATGCAGCTGGGAAAAGCACCACAGATTCTTGGTGTGTTGGGGAAACCCCAAGGGAAGAAGCTTTGAGGTAAATGTACCTAAAAAGCTGCAGAAATGGATTTGAAGGGCTCAGGTGACATCTGCAGCTGGAGACATCTCGAGGGTGCTGTCCATGAGTGAAGCATCTCTCAGCTCCCAGTAAGTCCTTTCCAGCAACCTCAGTGCAGGAAAAATAGAGAACAATCAGCTCTAAGATGCAAACATTGAAAGGTTTTTGACTCCCAGATAATTTCTTGAGGTCTCTTTGTGCCTTCAATCACTGCACACAGACACAGACGGTGCCAGAATGGCTGAATTTCTGCTTCAGTGCTTTCCTGCTGCAGGTGAGAAAAGGGATGCTGGGCTGTGTCGGTGTCTTGTGCAAAAGTAAATAAATAGCGATAGAGAAAGAAAGGAATAAATCAAGGCAGGCTGCATCCTGTGCATTTCTGGCAAGAGCAGCCTGCAGTCCCATCACCTGGGAGACAACCAGGGACTGGCACTGCTGCTGTGCCAGGGAACGAGAGGGTTTGTCAGGAACCTGAGGGGTGGCTGTGCCTGGATCCCTCCGCACACACTGGGGAGGCAACAGAGCCCAGGCAAGGAAATGAGAAGCAGCAGAGGTACCAAGAGCTGGGAAGGGGCTGAGGGAGCTGGGAAGGGGCTGGAGAATCCCTGAGGGAGCTGGGAAGGGGCTGGAGAATCCCTGAGGAGCTGGGAAGGGGCTGAGGCTGGAGCAAAGGAGGCTCAGGGGGCCCTTGTGGCTCTGCACAAGTCCCTGCCAGGAGGGCACAGCCGGGGGGTCGGGCTCTGCTCCCAGGGAACAGGGACAGGAGCAGAGGGAACGGCCTCAGGCTGGGCCAGGGCAGGCTCAGCTTGGACAGCAGCAGGAATTTGCCCATGGAAAGGGAGCTCAGGCCTTGGCAGGGGCTGCCCAGGGAGCTTTGCAGTGCCCATCCCTGCAGGTGTCCCCTGGAGGTGGCACTGAGTGCTCTGGGCTGGGGACAAGGTGCCCATGGGGCACAGCTGGCACTCCGTGGGCTGGCAGGGCTGTGCCAGCCCCTCCAGGGATTCTCTAATTCTGGGAAATTGGCTGAGTTGCCACTTCAGCTCCTTCCAGAAGGTTCTGAGGTCGTGCTGAGCAATCCTCCCCGTGCTGGGGATGTGATAATGGAATTCTGTGCAATTAAAACGACGCCTCCCCCAGAAGCCTCTCTCTGCTTTTCCAGCTGTTTGTCCTCTTCTCTGGGCAGCAATTTGCTGCTAATAAATTGTGTTGTGCAAATAGAATATCATGAATCAACTGATCCAATTTAATCGAGTTTAAACCCACATTTTCACTGAGGAATCCCTAACCCTGATTAAATTAGGGAAGTGAGGGGGGTTGATCCCTTCACCCTTAGAAATCACACATGCCAAAGCCATTTTGCTGTTCATAGTGCTGATATCCAGCAGAAATGCTCAGAATCTGGGAAATACATGAGAAAAGAAAAAAAAAAAAATCAAGAAAAATTATTTCTCCCTCTTTCCAGTGGTTCTCACCTGTCTTCTGCTTCCCTGACCATGGTGGCTCTTCCCAAATTCCAGTTTATTGAAGTGGTGAATGTTCAGCCAGGCTCTGTCTCTCCTTTTTTTTTTTTACAGAGACCATTTCTGCACAAGGTTTTCCTGGAAATTCTTTTTTTTTTTTTTTAATTCAAAAATTCTTTTCACATTCAAAAAGTGTGTGAGGGCAGAAAATGCAGATTTCAGGCATTTCTGCAGCATTTTCAGGTCTTGGAAAATCCATCTGGAGTTGTGAATTTGCTCCAGCTCTCCTGGAGCTGCTGCCCACCTGCAGGTCCCTCTGTGCTCCAGGCACAGCGAGCCTGGAGCTTCCAGGAGTTCATTCCCTGTGCAGGACTTGTGGTGGAACAGGAAATGTTTGGATTTCCATTTGAAGAACAATTCCGTTTAAAGATTCCATGATCCAGAACACGCTCGAGGGCTTTTGTCCAAGAAATCCCAGGGAAAAAAAAAACAAAACAAAACCGAAAGAAACCTCTGTAGGTCAGTGTAGAGATGTTGGAAATAATAAATGAGAAATCCTGGAAACATGAAGTTGGAAGGGACCTTCGGGATCATCCAGCCCACCCAGCACCACCCACCTGGAGAAGAGCTGCAGATCCCACATCCCTGATTCCAGAAGATTCAGGAATTCTCTCTTGGGATGACACAAAGTGGATTCATCAAGCACTTCCTTTGTTGCTGCCAGGCAGAGAAAAATCATCATGGGGGCAACAAAGGGCCTTGCTGGTACTCTTGGTTTCTTTATTATATGGTGACAATTCAAAATTTAAAATTTCCAGCAGCAAACAGGATCCCGTGGTTTTCCCCAGGTCAGTGGACAGAGCTCACTGCAGTCACACTCCAAAAGAATTTAATTCTTCCAATAAAATATTAAGGAAACTGTTTGGTGCAATGTGAATAATTTCAAATCTTTTGGATCATCCCCTTATTCCTGCATGTTCAGCCTGCAGCAGACACCACAGAATATCATCAGAAGCCTCAAGCTCAGTTTGTGATGGTGATTAATGCAGGTGTTAATTCCTCCAATTAACATTTGTGCAAAGTTACTCTGCTTTACAAAGATCAGGAGCTCACAGGTGTTGGATGTCACTGATATCATCGACCTGGGGCATTAAATCACCTGGGAATTCAGGAGGCTTGAGGAATTTAATCACAGTTTTTCTCAAACCACTCCAAAATTTCTGGTAATTTGTGTTCCTGCCTGGATGGGAATTCAGTAGTAAAATATCTTTTTGGGAGTGCTTCAAACCCCCAACCCAGCCAGGCTTCCAAACTGAAAGTAAAAGCCAGGAGATTTTGCTGACTGTGAAAGATTTGGGGGTTTTGGGGTTCAGGACTGAGGTCAGAGCTCACCAGGGGCTGCAGCTCCTCCAGAGGGGCCTCACCAGCCTCAGTGCCCTGATGGCACCTGAGCTTTTCCAGGAATTTGCAGGAATTTTCCTCAGGGCAGTGCAGGAAACAGCTGTGGCTCATCTGGAACAGGGAGGAAGCTCCAGCTCAGCGTGGAGATTTTATTCACTGGGAAGCAGCAAAGGAAAGGCCTTGGAGGAAAACTCTGCAGGCAGGAAAACCTGAGTGGATAAAAATCAGCATCAGGGAATCACAGAACAATTTGGGTTGGGAGGATCCTAAATCCCACCCAGTGCCACCCCTGCCATTGGGGACAGTGGGAGGTGTCCCTGCCATGGCAGGGGTGGCACTGGGTGGCCTTTGAGGTCCCTCCAACCCAAACCATTCCATGACTGTACAATTCCCACAGACAAAATCAATTGCCAACATCATTTCCTATTGACACCAACCCATGCCCAGAACCTCTCACTTCTTAACTTCCAAGAAAATCAGGATTCCCTTTCCATTTGCAGCCCTGCTGGCCCTGCTGTGCCATTTCACACCCAATTTCCCAGCCCAGCAGGAGCAGGGGGTGCTGAGCCTGGCTTGCCGAGGGAAGCCAGTCAGGGCAGGCCCAGGCTGGCAGCAAAGCCCAGTTGTGCCAGGCGTGTCCTTGTGTGTCCCTGCGTCCCAACGCTCCTGCTGCGCTGCCCAGCAGGGGACAATGGCAGGGGCTGTCCCTCAGCTGGCACAGGCTGGGAGTTCTGGCGTGTCTGTGCAGGGCAGGGTGATCCTGAGGGTCCCTTGCAGGATATCCTTGCTGCTACAATTCCCTTTATGAGGTACCCCAATGATCCTGTTAAAATACAGATTTTCAGCAGTGCAATGCATCCCGTTAAAAATACGGATTTTTCCTGGCTTGTTTCAGTGGCTACAATGTCTGGAAAACATCCAACCAATTTTTTTTAGTGGAAGCTGATCCACCTGACACTGGCACTTGCAATGAGTGCAGGGCAGTTATGGTCTCCATGCTCCCAAAAGGGAGGTGAAGCAGAACAGAACTCTGTGTGTTCCAAATGTGGGGTTTTATCTCCCAGATTTTACATTAGGTGAAGCACAGAACCATTCCTGCAGCAAACACATCTGGAAAACAACCCTGTGGAAAATACAGCACAGTTGTGTTTTCAGCAACAGTTGCAGGGAAGCAGGAAGTCAGAGATCCCCTTGCAGAGATGGTGTGAGTGCTGATACACCAAAAGAAAAGATAATATTTTAGTAATTCCCATGTCGAAATGAGATACAAAAAGTGAAACAATGACCTGTGCTGTTGCTTTATGGGATGTGGAGCCCTCTGTGTTGTGTAATGAGAGGTTCCAAGGCTGGCAGGCAGAACAACTCGTGCTTTTCTCAGCAGAAGAACTCAGGGAGTAGCAGCAACTCCTTCGCTGCATTTGGGGAGCAGAATCTGCCCAGTTCCCTCCCTGTCCCAGAATGGAGGATCCCACACAATCAGCAATTCCCAGCACCACTTCTTCGGCTGATGCCTCCCTAATGTGCCCCGTTCCCAAGCTCTCGTGGCAATCCCAGAGAAAACAGAAGGTCCCCAAGGCCTCCCTCCCACTCCTGGGTGTGAAAAATGCATGTATTTTATGATTGGCTTTTGGCAAATATTAAAATGAATGTTATATGTGTTATGTTAGAAAGTGATGCTGTATTAATGTTCTTATGTAGTGTATTAAATATAGTTCTAGGTTATAACAAAATGTTAAAATAGAAACGATGCTATGTAAGATACTTTTTAAAGAAAGGACTCACAGTGAGATAGCAGCCACAGGACACCTGAATCTTTGAGAGAAAGAGAATTTATTGCTCCATTATCAGAAGAAATGAACTTCTTCCTGCCTGCTCAGCCCTGGAGACGCCGTCAGGATTCAGAGGAAGGAGCTGGCCCTGCCCAGACAGAATCCTGTGTTGGAATGGAATTTATGCACCATGGATGAGCTGTATGAATATGCAACAGGTTACTGTTTTTAAGAGTTAATCCTCTGTTAAGTGAGTCCTTTTTCAGGTCTTATTTTGCCCAGAAAAGGTACCCAGACTGTCTGTAACTCTTTGTTTATATTGTCTCGTATTGTCCTAATCCAAATTGTCCAAATTATTATTACTCTAATTGTATTACTATTTTTATAACCATTTTATTACTATTAAACTTTTACAATTTTAAAAACAAGTGATTGGCGTTTTTCACACGGGGCAGCAAGGCCCAGCATTAACCCCTGACAGTGCTGCAGCCGCTGGTGGCACCTTTCCCCTGGCACCACCAAGCCCTGTGCAATGGGCACAGGGACCCCTCTCCTTGTCTCCTCACCCATTTTTAGCCACACCAAACCCCCCGGGCAGGAATCTAGAGGCATGATTCCTTGGAAGGGAGTTTGACTTCCATTTAAAAATAGATTCCTTCTGTAGTCATCAGGGGCCAAGAGAAGAGAAGAATTCACGTTGTAAAGGTGTCTGTTTTGATATATATTTGAGGGTACAATTTCTATTCATTTTGAACTTTATATATATATATATAAATATATGTATATATGTTTGACACTGAAAATTAAGAGAACTGAGATAATGTTGAAAGCAGGATTCATCCCACTTCTCCTCAGAATTCCCCCCAGAACACACACACAAAGATCAAGAATGTATTGAAAACAAAGCGCAGGTTGAAAAAAAAACCCAAACAAATCAATTTTCCCATTTGTCACTAGGTATCCTATAGATTGCTTAACAGATTCACTGATAAATCTTTTTATTCCTTGAATGCTTTTTAATCTTTTTTTCCTCCCTAGAACATCCTGAAAGCTATGGGGCTTTCAGGATGACCAACAAAGACATTCAGCTGAAATGTGCTTTCCCCACAGTGCCACAATCCCCTCTCAGGATTTGCCATCTTTGCTGCCCCAGCCCTGCCCAGGTCCCTGTGCCCACACATGGGGTGGTGAGACATCCCTGCATCGCTGGCTCCTGGTAGAGGAAAAACAGATTTGTCTTTACAAACAAGCTGTGGGTCTGCTAAATATATTCTATGTATTTATATATAAAAAATATATGTATATACACACACATATATATATATATATATGTATATATGCATATACATGTGTATATGTGAGAGGAACAGCAGATTTGTCTTTCCAAACCAGCTGTGGGTCTGCTGGTAGATAAAACCAGCTCTGGGGGATAAAAGAAACAATGGGAAGGATTCCACTGATTGATGAATGGAAAAAGAGATTTGCTCTTACAAATAAACTTTAGATTTGCTGATAAACGAAATTAGACATTGAGAGATGAAAGAAACAATGGGGAAACCCCTAAATTCTGTAAGAATTAAAAATGAAAAGGGAGGGTCATACATTAGAGGGGAATTTTTGGGAAATCTTCAGTATCAGGTGTATTGGGAAGTCTGAACCTCTCAAGTACCTCAGAAATGGGAAAAAAAGCCCTAAATTCCATAAGAATTAAAAATGAAAAGGGAGGGTTATACATTAGAAATCTCTACCCCTAAATTCCATAAGAATTGAAAATGAAAAGGGAGGGTTATACATCAGAGGGAAATCTCTGGTATCAGGTGTTTTGGGAAGTCTGAACCTCTCAAGAAATGGGAAAGAGAGAAGGGAAATGTGGGAAATTGGGATAAAAAGGGGGCTGTGTCCTCCAAAAATGGGAGAGATCCCAGGGCAATGCCCCATGGCCTCTCCCTGTATTGGAATAAAGTCAAAGGACTCCTCTGTCTCCTTTTTGGACATAAACCTCTGGTGTTGGTGGATGAATTTTCCTGACACTGGCACAGGGATGCAGGAGCTGTCAGGGGATGTGAGTGCCAGCGATTTCCATGGCGATGGCGCCTTTGTCTGCAGCTCTGCCGGTGCCAGCAGCTCAGGAGAGGGAGTGACACCAAGCCCAGACCCTCTGTGCATGGTGACCTGGCCCTGCAGCCCCTGGGGGCATCTGTGCCTCATCCCCAGGCAGGTGTGGGCACACGTGGGTGTAGCGCACAGGGAGAGGCCACAGAGATGGGGAAGGGTCTGGAAGAGCCAAATGAGAGCAGCTGAGGGAGCTTGGAGTGTCCAGCTGGGGCAGAGGGGGCTGAGAGAGCCCCACCAGGGGCTGCAGCTCCTCCTGAGGGCCAGCACCCAGCTCTGCTCCCTGGGACATGACAGCAGCTGGGCCTGGAGGGATTTAGGATGGATTTTAGGGCAAGGTTCTTGCCCAGAGGGTGCTGGCACGGCCCCGAGGCTGCCACAGCTCCATGAGCCTTTGGCCAGCGCTGCCAGGGATGCCCAGGCTGGGCTGGGTGGGGTCTGGGCAGGGCAGGGCTGGGATCGATGATCCTGCAGGTCTCCTGCAGGAGGGACCATTTATAGATTGAAATGTATTAATCAGAAGCCACTGGGAGCTGATCTCTCTCCCTGTCACGGTTTGAGGCTGGCACAATGCCAGTGCCCCCATGAAAATCCATTCTCCCTGGTGTCTGCTGTGAGGTGTGACCAGGAATAGAGCAAAGCAGACTCCAGCTTAGGAATAAAAGGAAAAAAACTTTATTAACTTACAATCCATAAGAGAAACACACAGAACTCAGGATGAAAACCTCCCAAGCATTCCTCCTCCCCCCACCAAATTCCCAATACATCACAGCAAGACAAAACCTTAGACTCTCAATTCAATACCATCCCTCAGATCACCAGCTCTCAGTCCATCACCACCCTTTAGATAATCAATTCTCAGTTCATCAAGAGGAGAGGAGTCCCTCTTGTGCCATAGGCTTCCCCTGGAAACACAGTTGAGACCTCGTGTGTTTCCGTGTCACACGTGGCACTGCCCGGAGAGCATTTGCCATCCTGACATCTTCACATCCTTATTTCCTCAAGATATTCCATGATCCTGTGCTCCTGGAGGACTTCTGGGCCTTATTTAATTTTCAGCACCAATCACTGCTGGCGCTGCAAGCAGAGATGGGTGGGATGAGCAGAGGGTGAAGGAGCAGCACAGACCAAGAGCCACCACAGCTTTGGTGGCAGCATCAGTGTCACCTGCAACACCGCCGGAATTTTGGGTTTTGGTGGCTGGAGCTGGGGTGGAGCCGTGTTCCACCTGCTGCAAGGTGTGGGCAGGATGCTGCAGGTGAGCGTGGGCTGGGGATGAGCACACCATGCAACAGCAACGAGGAAAACAAATCAGAATTTCATCTCCTGCAAGAAGCAGCAGCTCTGCCCTGTTTGGGGATGGGTTCTGACAGTCACGCTGGAAAATTGCCCTTGGAAACCCACAGGGAGCAACAAATGCCCTTTAGCCGAGGGGGAAGATAAAATTTGCCATTTTCAACTTCCATTCCTGGGCTTGTCACATGAAATCTGAACACTGACCAGTGTGAAAATGCCAAAGAAACTGGAATGCTTGAAGTTTGCTTTCTATCCTGTCTTCCTAAAAAAAAAAAAAAAAAAAAAGGCTTTTACCACTTTGTAGGCCTACCAAAAGAAATAATTAACAATAATGAAATTGTTCTATATCACATAAACAAGGGCCCCAGGCCTCACTTTTTGGTGGATGATTTATATCTATCGTTTCCTTTGGCAGGGAGAGAAACAGCTCTGGCTCTATCTCGAGATAAAATTGCAAACACAAATATCACACAGCAAAGGGCACTCCAAGTTTTGAAGTCCTGCAAGGCTCAATCCCAGTTTTTTGGGGTTTTTTTCCATAATGTCACCTCACCCAGGGGAAACTGTTCCAGTTTCAGCAGATTCCCTTTGATTTCTCAAATTTAGTGGGCAACACACAAAGGCTGAAGCCTGGGAAAATCCAAATTGGACATTTTTATGTTGTGTCACTTCCAAAGATCCCTCCACAGATGATCCTGGAACAACTCACCACTCCAGAAAATTCTGTTTTCTCCAGAAAATTCTGTTTTCTCTTTGTCCCCAGCCCAGCTCCAGCTGTTCCCACCCCTGGAGGATGATCCGTGAGTTTCTTGCTCTCCAGCTGCCCTTCCACACCCCAAATCCCTTTTGTGCAGGACCAAGGAATGAGAGAAGGAGGACCAATATCTGCAATTATGTAACCTCACACCACCTGCCCTGAGAGTGGTGTTTGGGAATGAGGAGAAAATCCCTTTGTCCAGTGGAATTGTCCTCCATGTGTTTGTGGGATCTGCAGGGGCCAAATTCTTGGAGGTGAGCTGGAAAAGAGAGAATAAAATCTGACAGCCCTGGAGGGATCCTGGGCTGGGGCAGGGCAAGGGAGGGGATTTTTGTCCTGCTCAGGCGAGACCCCACCTGCAGAGCTGCTCCAGCCCTGGGGAATCAGGGAGCTGCTGGAGGAAGCCCAGAGGGGACCAAAGAGCTGCTCCAGGGCTGGAGCCCCTCTGGAGCCAGGCTGGGAGAGCTGGGGGTGCTCACCTGGAGAGGAGAAGCTCCAGGGAGAGCTCAGAGCCCCTGGCAGGGCCTGAAGGGGCTCCAGGAGAGCTGCAGAGGGACTGGGGACAAGGATGGAGGGACAGGAGCCAGGGAATGGCTGCCAGTGCCAGAGGGCAGGGCTGGATGGGATCTTGGCAATGAGGAATTGTTCCCTGGCAGGGTGGACAGGCCCTGGCACAGGGTGCCCAGAGCAGCTGGGGCTGCCCCTGGATCCCTGGCAGTGCCCAAGGCCAGGCTGGACACTGGGGACAGTGGGAGGTGTCCCTGCCATGGCAGGGGTGGCACTGGATGAATTTTAAGGTCCCTTCCCACCCAACCCAGTCTGGGATTCTGTGCTGTGCCACCCAGGAGAGGGCAGAGAGCTGCAGCCCAGGGATGGACAAGCAGGTGGAAGGGCAGGGCTAAAGAATGGAGCTTCCTCCTCTTCCCTGTCTGCTGAACTTCCTGTGGTTCTGAAAGGAAGAACCTTTCTCTGGCAGAGCCCTCAGGGGCCATTTCCATCCAAACTTCTGAAGTTGAATGGCATTTTCAGAGAATCATGGAATCCCAAACCTGTTTGGGTTGGAAGGGACCTAAAAGCTCATCCCATCCCACCCCTGCCATGGCAGGGACACCTCCCACTGTCCCAGGCTGCTCCAGCCCCAGTGCCCAGCCTGGCCTTGGGCACTGCCAGGGATGCAGGGATGGAATTCCATCCAGGGGCAGCCCCAGCTCCTCATTCCCAGCACATCTTTGGCCACCCCAAAGCAGCTGCTGGAAGGGAAAAGGGGCTGTGGAAGGGGAAATGGAAGAGGCTGCTGAGTTCTGTGAGGGCTTTTGAACAAACACACAAATGTGATAATGGGAGAAAATGAGAGGCTTTTCCTGGCTGGATATGGATGAGAGGTTTCAGAGGGAGAAATCCTGCTCTCCGGATACACTCACAGGATTTTCAGAAGGATTTGTCCTTCAGAGATGGATTATACAACTTTTCTTATTACAGAAATGGCAAGATTAAAGATCCCAAATGCTCTGTGCTTTGGAGTTGCTGTAATAAATGTGCCAGGAATCTGGAGAGGTTTCCAAAATGCATTTTAATCCATAGTAGGCTGGAAGTTGTGCACTGTAAGCAATTTTCATTGTTAGATGGAAGTAAATATAAATTACTGGAGAATCTGAAAACCCAGCAGCTCGCAGAGCATTTCAGTCCTGTGTACACAAGCATTTGGAAGGGAGGAAGGCAAAAAAGCTGTGACAAACCACCACTTAATGACACATTTGCCAAATGGAGCTGGTGGTTTGCATGCACAAAAGCTCTTCCTGCACCTCCTGAAGGGCACAAACAGCTTTCCTCTATGCAAACCACCTCTGCAGGATGTCCACGCCTCCATCCAGGATGGTGCAAGGGCAGGGAGAGATGGAAAATTCAGATTTGCAATTGTAGAGGCCAAGCTGAGGTCCCTTTCAAAGTTCGTTTTCAGCTCCTCATTTCAATGCATATTTTATATTTATATTTTTATAGATTTAAATGTATCAAAGAGCAGCCATTGGGAGCTAATCTCTCTCCCCTGCCCCAAATCCTCATTTCAGGCTCTCCCAAGTGTGTTAGATGTGAAAGGCCTGAGCAGGGAGCGTTATCAGAGTGGCTGCAGTGCCCAGGGGATGAGTCATGGAGCAGATTCCCATTGCTGCCTGTGGACAGAGCCCTTGGAACACAAAAGCCTGGGAGGAGGAGGAGGAGGAGGAGGAGGAGGAGGGACAGCACTGCAGCAGCCCCCAGCTCCTGGGAGGCTGGAGGTGGAGCTGGCTGGTGAGAACTGCAGGAATTGTTTCCATCACATGGTTAATGACTCAGCAGCTTAGCCCAAAATATTTATTTTTTTTCTCCTCTCCACCAGCCTCGTCTATGGAAAGGAATGGGAGCACTGGGAGAGGGGAGGGAGGCTGGGGCTCTGCTGGCTGAGCACCACAAGGATTTTCCACGCTGGGTCTGCCCTCTCCAGGGCTGGAACACCCGGGCTGTGACACCCCCAGAGAGATTCCTGCCGGATTCAGGGCCCAGAGCTGCCTGGAGTTTTGGGCACCTTGACATACAACGGGTTAAAATGAAGCTCCTGGGGAGTGTCCAAAGGAGGGACAGGCGATGGGGAAGGCTCTGGTTTGGACAACACTCCCAGGGAGGATTGTTGGGGTGTCAGGGATCCCTCTGGGTCCTTCCAGCTCAGGAGATTCCAGGGTTCTAAGCTTGGATCAAGGCCTGCCATCAACAAATGCACCTTTCTCTTCCCCTGCACGAGGGATTGAACCCCCAGGAGCTGTCCTGGGGCGCAGCTGGGACCCCAGCAGCCAGGAGGGTGCAAAGCCAGCCCTGAGCAGGCTGTCCCTGCTGTCCCAAACTCTGCTGTCCCAGGAGGGGACAGGGACAAAGCCTCGTCCTCTGAGGCTGCTGCTGAGCTGCCTCTGCTCCTCCTGCTCCCAGAGAAGGAGCGACAGCATCTGGAGCTTTGCTTTAAGCCTAACCTAAGCACACCCAGGGCTGGATCATGCACAGCCCCTGCAAACTCTGCCCCTCCCTGGTGTGGGTTATGTCACCGTGGCCCCAAATCCCAAATCCCAAATCCCAAATGCCTCCACTTCCAGCCCAGCTTCCACACTGAACTCCTGCAGGGCACTCACTTCCCGTGGTTTTCCTGCTGTTGAAAGTGTTCATGTGGGGTTTGGTGCCAGCCTGGCCTTGGATCCTGTCCCCAGCGTTCCTAAAGGCACCCACAGCCCTGAGCAGGGGGGTTTGGCTGCAGCCTCCCAGCAGCACAAGGCGGGAGAGCCACAGGATGGGAGGTCACGGATTCCTTCCCAGTGTTCATTCCCAGTTCTTCATTCCCAGTTCATTCCCAATTGAAATCCCAGTTTGAGGAAGCCCTGAGAGGACGCTCAGCCACCTGCACTGTCCCTGCAGCCATGGGGACTCTAAACTGGAAGGAGCTGAAGTGGAAACTCAGCCAATTTCCCAAATTCAAGAAATGCAAGAAATTCAGAAATCTAGTTTGTCAGATTTTGTAAGAAATCCGGAAATTCAAGAAATTCAAGAAATTCAAGAAATTCAAGAAATTCAAGAAATTCAAGAAATTCAAGAAATTCAGAAATCCAGTTTCTCTGATTTTGCAAGAAATTCAAGAAATCCAGAATTCAGAAGTCCATGGGCACCTTGTGCCCAGCCCAGAGCACTCAGTGCCACCTCCAGGGGACACCTGCAGGGATGGGCACTGCAAAGCTCCCTGGGCAGCCCCTGCCAAGGCCTGAGCTCCCTTTCCATGGGCAAATTCCTGCTGCTGTCCAAGCTGAGCCTGCCCTGGCCCAGCCTGAGGCCGTTCCCTCTGCTCCTGTCCCTGTTCCCTGGGAGCAGAGCCCGACCCCCCCGGCTGTGCCCTCCTGGCAGGGACTTGTGCAGAGCCACAAGGGCCCCCTGAGCCTCCTTTGCTCCAGCCTCAGCCCCTTCCCAGCTCCCTCAGGGATTCTCCAGCCCCTTCCCAGCTCCCTCAGGGATTCTCCAGCCCCTTCCCAGCTCCCTCAGGGATTCTCCAGCCCCTTCCCAGCTCCCTCAGGGATTCTCCAGCCCCTTCCCAGCTCCCTCAGGGATTCTCCAGCCCCTTCCCAGCTCCGTTCCCTGCCCTGGACACGCTCCAGCCCCTCCAGGGCTCTCCTGCAGGACCAGGACTGGGCACAGCCCTCGAGGGACCCCAGCACAGAGGGACAATCCCTGCCCTGCTGAGGACACACATCTGAGCCCAGAAATGCCCCCCTGGCTGGTTTTTAGGTGCCAAGAGCAGCCTCAGAGCCCAGGCTGGTCCCAGCAGGACCTGGTAGGGAGGAGCAGAGTCTGGCTGGCTCTGAGGCTGCAGGAGGGGTCACCACTTCTCTCTCAGCATCTCCACCATCTGTGCTGCCCTGCCCTCTTTCTCAGGGGGCAGCCAACGCCACAGTCCAGCTCTTAATTTAGACCCCAAATGTCATTTATGAGTTCATCATCCCAGATGGACTCAGTCCCAGGAATCTCTGCTATCAAAGTCTCAGGTTTTTACAAATGACAGTTTTACAAATTGAGATGAATCGATGCCTCCCCTTGCTGCCCATTTGTGTTCCCTATTCCCTGCCTGTAGGCAGGTGCTCCACAGCTCAGGTGCACACCCAAGGAGTTGGAAGAGCCCCTTGGAACTCACAGCCAGGCTGGTATGAAGTAAGAAAATTGAAATTTGCTGGAGTTTGTCACTCCCAGTCACCTTACTTATCAAACAGAAACATCCCAGAGAGACTAAAACCACGATCAGCCGAATGATCTGACACAACCCCAGAATGAGCAGGGTGGGAAGAGCCCTTCAGGCTCAGCCAGTCCCACCCCAGCACCACCAGCATCACCCCAAAGCCTGTCCCTAAGTGCCACTTCCCTGATGAGGGTTTCTGATATTTGCAGTGATTTCCAAGGAGAAAAGTGAGAAGTTCCAGGAGCAGCAGCCACTCTGCAGCCCTTCAGGCAGGGCTCACTGCAGCCTGGCTTTCTGCTGGGTGGGTGACACTCTGAGGACTCCTTTGCTCCAAAATTGAAATCCCAGGTATCTCAGAGAGCCATGGAATGGTTTGGGCTGGGAGGGGCCTCAAATCCCACCCAGTGCCACCCCTGCCATGGCAGGGACACCTCCCACTGTCCCCAGTGTCCAACCTGGCCTTGGGCACTGCCAGGGATGCAGGGGCAGCCCCAGCTGCTCTGGGCACCCTGTGCCAGGGCCTGCCCACCCTGCCAGGGAACAATTCCTCATTGCCAAGGTCCCATCCAGCCCTGCCCTCTGGCACTGGCAGCCATTCCCTGTGTGCTGTCCCTCCAGGATTTGTGGTGGAGTTTGAGCTGCTCAGGAATCCATGGATGAATTGTTCCCATCATGTGGTGGTGTTCGCAGGGGTCTCAGGATGAGGGAAGGGATGAGAATGTTGACTCCATGTTTCAGAAGGCTGATTTATTATTTTATGATATATATTATATTAAACCTATACTAAGAGAATAGAAGAAAGGATTTCATCAGAAGGCTGGCTAAGCTAAGAATAGAAAAAGAAAGAATGATAACAAAGGTTTGTGGCTCGGACTCTGTGTCTGAGCCAGCTGGGCTGTGATTGGCCATTAATTAGAAACAACCACATGAGACCAATCCCAGGTGCACCTGTTGCATTCCACAGCAGCAGATAATCAATGTTTCCATTTTGTTCCTGAGGCCTCTCAGCTTCCCAGGAGAAAAAAATCCTAAGGAAAGGATTTTTCAGAATATATCATGGCTACACCATCACATTGCCCATTTTCCATCCTCCATCCGTTCCATCCTCTATCTGAACAGGACCCCTCAGAAATGAGACATCCTAAACCCCAGGTCAGTCTTGGGAAGACAATCCCAGGCCGGGGAATGCTGAGGAACACGAGGAACAGAAGCTGGTGAGTGCTGTCCTGAAGGATGACATTCACACACACCTGGTGGCACAGACCATGGCAGGGCCACCAGCAGCTGCGACAAAGAATGTCCAGATTCTGTTTTTTTATGAATCAAATTTGGAGAAGTGAAAGGAGGAACTCATCAGTTCCACGAGGAAGGGATTTGTCCTGCCTTGAACCCACAGTTCTGGAGCGTGTGAAAGATTAGCAGGAGGGTTTGCCATGGGCCATTGGCTGCAGCCCTCTCTGCAAACTTCCTGAAATAAAAGAGCACATTGCAGCTCCTGGGTAGGAGCCTGGGGGCACAGGAGAACATAACCAAGGAATAATTGACCACAAACATGAGCTACGTGCAGGAATAATACTGCTCAGTGCTTTACTGACAGGGGAGAAGAGATTCTGGAGGCAGAAATTCTCCTGCATTTGTTAAGCAGCACCTCCCAGAGACCTCAGAGATCTCAGGATTATTCCCTGCTTCAAGCAGAAAACTCAGGGATGTCTGATGGATAAAATTACCTGGGGGCTGGGGCTAAAGGATGCTTTACCTGCAGCACCCTCATTGCAGAGAATTAACCCTGACCACAGGGAAATGAAGGAGAAATTCATCCATTAAAATTCCTTGCAGAGGGAATGGCAGAGCTTGTGTTAACAAGCCCAGAGGAGCCCAGGGGAATGGAGAGCTGCTCCAGCCTTGCAAGATCAGACACAACAGGTTGCTGATTTAACAAGCTGCACTAATGCAGGATTTCTTGGCTGTTTTTTCCCCTTAAGGAGGAATTGCCCCCAGTTTTAGTTCCTTGTTAATTTTGATGCCTGGCGCTCATTTTGCTGGATTGTCCACACACTCATTCCCGAGGTATTTATTCATTTGTGTGTGACCAATCCATTGTCACAGTGCACAGGATTCTCAACACCCCCAGCGTGGATTACAGGAGTGTTGGCTCTTGGAATGCCCAGGAGAGGCTCAGGGAGCTGGGGCTGCTCAGCCTGGAGAGGAGCCCCAGGAGAGAGAGGGGCCCCAGCCCTGCCTGGCCTGTGCCTGGGCCTGTGTCTGTCCCTGGTGTCTCTGTGTCTGTCCCTGGCTGTCCCTGGTGTCCCTGTGTCTGTCCCTGTGTGCAGGAGGTCAGAGCAGGCCCAGGCTGTTTAACAAAGCCTGGATGTGGCACTGGGTGCCAGGGTTCAGTTGAGCTGTTGGGGCTGGGCTGGACTCGATGCTCTTGAAGGTCTCTCCCAACCTGGTCATTCTGGGAATTCTGTGATTCTGTGACTCTGTGATTCTGTGACTCTGTGATTCAGTTAATTCTGTGACTCTGTGATTTGGTGAATTCTGTGAATTCTATGACTCTGTGATTCAGTGAATTCTGTGACTGTGAATTCTGTGATTCTATTAATTCTGTGATTCTGTGACTGATTCTGTGATTCTGTGACCCTGATTTGGTGAATTCAGTGAATTCTGTGATTGTGTAATTCTGTGACTGCGATTCAGTGAATTCTGTGACTCTGTGAATTCTGTGATTCTATTAATTCTGTGATTCTGTGACTCTGTGATTCTGTGACCCTGATTTGGTGAATTCAGTGAATTCAGTGAATTCAGTGAATTCTGTGATTGTGTCATTCTGTGACTGCAATTCAGTGAATTCCGTGATTCTGTTAATTCTGTGATTCTGTGACTCTGTGATTCTGTGATTCTGTGACCCTGATTTGGTGAATTCAGTGAATTCAGTGAATTCTGTAATTGTGTAATTCTGTGACTGCGATTCAGTGAATTCTGTGACTCTGTGAATTCTGTGATTCTATTAATTCTGTGATTCTGTGACTCTGTGATTATCTAACTCTGTGACTCTGTGATTCTCTAAGTCTTTGACTATGATTCTGTGATTGTGTGACTCAGTGACTCTGATTCTGTCACTCTGTGACTCTGCTTCAGTGAATTCTGTGGCTCTGTGATTCTTCTCTGTGACTCTGTGATTCTGTGACTCAGTGACTCAGTGACTCTGTGATTCTCTAACTCTGTGACTCTGTGACTCTGTGATTCTGTGATTCTGTGAATTCTGTGGCTCTGTGACTCTGTGATTCTGTGACTCAGTGACTCCGTGACTCTGTGATTCTGTGATTGTCTGACTCAGTGACTCTGTGATTGTGTGACTCAGTGACTCTGTGACTCTGTATCACCGCTGCCCTGCGACTCCATCCATGTCCAGGTGTGAAAACGGGAGCAGAAAACAACCCTGGAGCTGGAGATCTCCCTGTGGGCCCAGTGAGGTCCTTTGGCTTCCCGTGCACATTGGAGCTGAGATTTCCAGGTGACCTTGGCCCCAGTATCAGTGAGATACCACTGCCCTGTCCTGGCTTTTCCACAGCCAGCCCTGCCTCTGCACAGCGGGATCCTCGTGGAGAGGGATGAGGGGAAAATGGGAAGCAGGAGGTGGAGGGTGGCATTTTCTGCCCCTCAGCTGGGAAAGGGTTAAAACAGAGAGGGGCAAAGGGGGGTCAGGCAGGCTGGGAGCAACAGGAGGAGGGAACAGCAGTGGGAGGCAGGAGTGAATCTGGTAGGAATTAGATTTATTGGGGATTTGTTAATTCATTCACCAGCAGCTCAGCCCATGGGTTTGGCACGGAGGGACAGGACACAGGGAATGGTTTAAAACTGAAACAGGGCAGGGCTGGATGGGACATTGGCAATGAGGAATTGTTCCCTGGCAGGGTGGGCAGGCCCTGGCACAGGGTGCCCAGGGCAGCTGGGGCTGCCCCTGCATCCCTGGCAGTGCCCAAGGCCAGGCTGGACACTGGGGACAGTGGGAGGTGTCCCTGCCATGGCAGGGGTGGCTCTGGGTGGGCTGTGAGGTCCCTCCCAACCCAAAGCACTCCATGATTCCATGACCCCGTGCTCACTGCAGTCTTGCACACCCCACACACCTCAGCACTGGGACTTTGGGCTTGCACAGGGATTTAACCCATGGACTGGACATTGTGGGGAATTTGGGGCCTCCCCTGGAAGGGATCAGTGCCTGGATCAGCTGCCCCAGCTGACAGAGATTCCCCTGCAGGTGCCCGTGATCAGGTGTGCAGCCAAAGCCACCCAGAAGGGGCACCTGGGAAAGGTTTTGGTGGCCAAAGCTCTGTGGGTGTCTCACAGCCCCTGTCTCAGCTGACCAGGACAATTCTGGGCAGAAGGGGAATGCCTTGGGTTGGAGGGGACCTTAAAGACCACCACAAAAAAGCCCCTTTGATCCCCTCTTGCTTCACAGCCCTCCCAGTAATTCCTGTGGAAGGGCAGGGAGAGCCCCTTGCTCCAGCCCTTCCCTTCCATGGGAAACCAGCTGCTTTTCCTCCCACAAAAAGTAAATTTTGGGTTGGGTAAAGTGAGGAATAACACATCAGGGGATGCCCCTCTGACAGGCCCAGCAGAGGGGAAGAGCTGAATTTTCAGGATATAATCCTTCCCTGGGTTAGTGGCTGTGGAAATGCCTTCAGTTTCATTTCTAAGCCAAGAGGGGAAGACCTGGGCCTGGAATTGGAGCCACTCCTGGTTCAGAGTCCAAAAACCCCAAAATGTATAGGCTGGGAAGGAAGGATCCCTGAAAAGCATCCCTTGGGATTTGCAGCTGTCTGGGGATAGTGACCCTGCTGGCCAGCAAACATGTTTGGGGTTTAGTCAACACTCCACATTCACATCCAGGACAAGTGGAGTTCAAATTCTTCCCAACAGACTAATTAGGCAAAATATTTAGAAACGCTGCAATTCCAGTCGTGCTTTTGCCATAACATTTGGAGAAACAATGATGCTTTCATATAGCGAGAGCCTCTGAGGCTGGGAGAGCACACAGGCCCTCCGTGGACACAGAATTATGCTCAGGTTTAAGAGCTCTAAGGACAAATTTCTGATGCGCCCATGCATCCACATTTTGCTCACTGGGCACACCTGAGAAGCTTTTAATTGGGTTCAGGAGGGCCTGAACTGTTCAATAAAAGGAGAATATAATTTACAGCAGGAGCAGGGAGCTGATCAGACAGAATATTCTCTGCCAGGGCAGGCAATGTATATTTACAAAGCTTTTGTAGCTCCTTTGTTGTGCATTCTTTCCACGCACCAGCACAGAGATCATGTTCACAGCAGCGAGGTGTCAGATTGCCGCCGGCCTTTTCCAAATAACCAAAAACCAAAACGAAGGAGAAGCGGGGGGGAATCCTGGAAATGGGAAACAAACTCCCCCATTTTCATTAGGCTGCGAGGAAACCTGTGCAGAGGCCCAGAACTCCCCACAATCTGTGGCACAGAATGTGCTGCTGCTTTTGCCTCCGCTGTGATGGAAGCGCGGCTGCGTCACGGGCGGCGGGCCTGAGAGAGCAGCCAGCCACTTCCAAAGGGTAGGAAAAGCAAATGCCCAAGAGTTTATGGAGTGACAGAGCCAATTCTTGTCCTGATTTATTGAACCTCCACTTGGAGCACTCCCATTCCCCCTCTGCCAAGGGATGCCGTTGGAATGCCGAGTTATTTTCTCATGCGAAAAACCGAAAAGGAGGGAAAAAAAAAAGAACAACCCTTAAAATTAAGGGCCTTCTCTCCTCCTGTCAGGCTGCAGCAAACCCAGCGCGTTTCTCAGCGTGGCTCTTTTGCCAGTGGTTTTTAAAGCACGAAGGTGGTTTTGTTTGGGCTCTTTGGAAATAAAAACAATGGATGGTGTGGGGCCAGGCAGGTGAGGCAGCACCCAGGGCAGCCTGGGCTCCTCCTCCTCCTCCTCCTCCCCTGCCTTCCCCGGGTGCCTAATCCTGTAAACACCTTAAAGCAGAGCTGGCTCATGCCCTTGGTGCTATCAAGTGGGAAGGCATTTTATTTTTCTGGAATGAAAGAGCCAATTTATGCCCTTTTATGGACCAGGGGAGGACTCGCTGCAGTGGAAACTTTTCTGCAATAAAGGTTCCCTTGTTTATGAGCCCTTTGTGTGGCACTTGTGGGACCACTCGGTGCTCTCAGGAATCTCCTGCAGCCTCTGCTAAGGAGATCAGACTGTCTCATTCCTTCTCCCTGGGATTTGGGTTTTCCAACACTCCTTTGGCTGCCATCAGCTGATGGATAAACCCAGTTTGTTCCATAGGGGGAATCCCAGCAGGGTTTGGGTTGGAGGGACCTCAAATCCCAGCCAGTGCCACCCCTGCCATGGCAGGGACACCTCCCACTGTGCCAGGCTGCTCCAAGCCCCATCCAAGCTGCTCTTGGGCACTGTCAGGGATGGGGCAGCCACAGCTGCTCTCTGCCAGGGCCTCCCCACCCTCCCAGGGAAGAATTCACCCCCAAAATCCCGTCTAACCCTGCCCTCTTCCACCTTAAACCCATTCTCCTGATCCTATCCCATGCCCTTGCCCAAAGCCCCTCTCCAAATTTGTCCCCCAAAGGTCTGAGATAACCAGAAGAGCCACCATTCCCAGGAGCAGTTCTGCTCTCTGTTCAAACCAGTTCCACCAGTAAAAAAAGCATGTTTGTGCATAAATCAGCCCTGCCAGACCCAGATTCTGGCTGCCTTTTCCATTTTGAAATGCTGGTTTTGTTTGTAATTTCCAAAAAGCTGCTTTCACCTCAGAGTGAAGCACCAACCTGACAAAAAAAAAGAGTGAAAAGCTTTATCAGGGTTACAATAAAGCCACACAACTCGTTTGTATCTCCTGTTAAAAAATGACAGAGAGGGGGAAAAAAAAGAGACAAAATATCTGAGAGGGAACAAAGAGACCAAATATCCATCTATTTATCTGTCTATCCATCTAATTTTAAACCTCAAATAACACTTAATCCAGCAGCGTGTGGTAGGTGTTACTTTGGAAATGAGAACATGAAATTTGAGGCAGCGATCTCCTCCTGACAGAATGATTTAACCAGAAATGACAGATAACAATCAGCCAGAGCAGCCCAGGGTCTCTTAACACCATTAAGTGATGAAGTTGTAAGAATGACAGCAAAATAATTCCTGGTGTGTTTGTTGACTCGTAGGAGCTGAAGCACCATGTTTCCATGGATATGGAGTTGCTGGTTTGTGCTTTTCCTATTTAAGGATCAATGCTGAGGAGAAAGCAAGATTCAGTTCCGTGCTGCTGGTGGAGCGTAAACGTCAATCCCAAAGAGCCAGCTCTGGGCAGGGACACAGAGCTCGGGCTCAGCCCTGCATTTATGGGGTTAAAAAGGACTGAAAATCCCCCTCAGACACCTGGAG
Source organism: Diglossa brunneiventris (assembly GCA_019023105.1). NCBI lineage: Eukaryota > Metazoa > Chordata > Aves > Passeriformes > Thraupidae > Diglossa > Diglossa brunneiventris. Next base: position 1,252,663 of record CM032352.1, read on the forward strand.
GGACCCTGGAGTCACAGCATGGCCACCCAGTGCCACCCCTGCCATGGCAGGGACACCTCCCACTGTCCCCAGTGCCCAGCCTGGCCTTGGGCACTGCCAGGGATCCAGGGAACAGGATCCAGGGATGTGGTGGCAGTTCCAGCAGCAAGAACAGCTCCTCAGTGCCCAGCTGACAGCCAGAGTGCAGCCTGTGCTCCTCCCCACAGAGAGGGAGCAGTGGAACAAACAAGTTGGGCTTGATCAGCCCACGGCTCTCCATCCTATGGAACACCCTGCATGGATTTGTGGGGGTTTTCCACGGATCACCATGGAACACCCTACAAATGCAGGGCTTTAAGCCATCCTGAAGTCTCCCAAAGATTTCACCCACTTCGAGGCCTCTGGCAGTCATAAGCAGTTGAATTGTGGCAAAAACTGTACCAGAAAAGCTTGGAAAAAAGGCTGCTCACAAACTCCCAAACCAGCCCCTACCCCATAATGATGGAATCCCAGAATCCCAGACTGGTTTGGGCTGGGAGGGGCCTTAAATCCCACCCAGGGCCACCCCTGCCATGGCAGGGACACCTCCCACTGTCCCCAGTGTCCAGCCTGGCCTTGGGCACTGCCAGGGATGCAGGGGCAGCCCCAGCTGCTCTGGGCACCCTGTGCCAGGGCCTGCCCACCCTGCCAGGGAACAATTCCTCATTGCCAAGATCCCATCCAGCCCTGCCCTCTGGCACTGGCAGCCATTCCCTGTGTGCTGTCCCTCCATCCTTGTCCCCAGTCCCTCTGCAGCTCTCCTGGAGCCCCTTCAGGCCCTGCCAGGGGGCTCTGAGCTCTCCCCGCAGCTTCTCCTCTCCAGGTGAACAATGCCAGCTGTGCCAGCCTTTCCTCCCAGCAGAGCTGCTCCATCCCTCTGCTCAAATCCCTGTCACACTCACATTCATCCTGTCCCTGACACCAAACCCCCAGGACACCTTTACTGCCCTCACAAACCATGGTGTGGCACAAGGCAGAGGTGGCTGGGCCCAGGTCCCGTGGATTTGGGGATTCCAAGATGCCACCAGCCCCTCCATGTGCCTGTGAGGGGCTCTGTGATCACCACGTTGTCACCAAGCTTTTCCCCTGGTGAACATTTCTGACTCCTCCTCTTCCCCCCCACACACATTCCCATTGATGTTCCCCTCCACCCTGACGTCCTGGTGGCCATTCCTGTGCTTGGGTGGCCTCAGGGTCACTGGTGTGACCACCAGGACATCCAGGCAGAGCAGGACATCAGCAGGGAATGGTCATGGAGGGAGAGTTTGATGGGCTGAGAGCAGCAAAACCTGGCCCAGGGCAGCATCACAGAGCTGGGACTGATCCAACCTGCCCTGGAGATGGAGTTTAAAAAGTGCTGGATCTTCTCAGAATCCCAGAATCAAGGCTGGGAAAACCCTCCAGGATCACCCAGTGCCACCCCAGCCCCACCAGCATCACCCCAATCCTGTCCCTGTCCCCAAGGGCACATCCAGACTGCTCTGGGACAATTCCAGGGACTCCAAACCTCCCTGGGCAGCTCAGCCCAAGGCCTGACCACTCTGTGAGGGACAAAAATGTCCCAGAGCTCCACAGAAACCTGAACAGAGACTCTCAAATGTTCCCATCTCACAGAGATCCAGAGGACAGCCAGGAAAAGATCCACCAAAGGAATTTGGGTGACGATTTTTTGTTCAGTTTCACAGGAACTATTTTAAAAAACCTGAGCCTGCCCTGGTGCCATTTGAGGCCATTTCCTCTCCTCCTTTCCCTGCCCCTCCTGTCAGGGGCTGTGCAGAGCACTGAGGTCCCCCCTGAGCCTCCTCTTCCCTTCCATCCCTCTCCAGGCTCACAAACACCAGGTTATTCCTGCTTTATCCATTCTGGTTGTACAGAATCAGCTGGCACTGGCACAACCAGGCCATGAATTATCAGCAATTTCTGTTCAGAGCAGGGCTCTGCTGCCCAGCACCCCCAGGAAGTCACCAGGCTGAGGGACAACAGTGCTCATGCAAAAAATGTGCCCCAGGCAGGGCTGTGACAATGACACCAGCAAAGACAAACCAGCAACAGCCAAGACATGGAAGGGGAAAACGGTGAGAAAAAAAGGAATAATTGGGCAAAACACACTTTGGGACCAGGTTCTGTATTGGAAGAAAATGGTGAGAAAAGATGTTTGATGTTTAAAGGTGCAATTCACTCGTGTGGAGGAATTTCTTCATCAGCAGCAGGAATTTGCCCATGGAAAGGGAGCTCAGGCCTTGGCAGGGGCTGCCCAGGGAGCTTTGCAGTGCCCATCCCTGCAGGTGTCCCCTGGAGGTGGCACTGAGTGCTCTGGGCTGGGGACAAGGTGCCCATGGACTTCTGAATTTCTGGATTTCTTGAATTTCTTGCAAAATCAGAAAAAACTGGATTTCTCAATTTCTTGAATTTCTTGAATTTTTGGAACTGGATTTCTTGCAAAATCTGACAAACTAGATTTCTGAATTTCTTGCATTTCTTGAATTTCTTGCAAAATCAGAGAAACTGGATCTCTTGCACTATCCCCCCTCAGCCCTGCCCCTCTCCCACAGTAGAGTTGGAGGTTGTTCAGTTGGAGCTGGGACTCCATGGGCTGGCAGGGCTTTGCCAGCCCCAGGGATTTGGGCACAGAAAACGCCTCTGATTTGCACATTTTTAACTTCCAGAATTGCAGACGCTCAATGGTGCCATCAGCAAGACACAGTTTGTTTGGTTAATTTGAGTTTTTGTTAATTTTTAGATTTTTTTTTTGGTGAATCATTAGTGTATTTATTTTTTGTTCTGAGGTAGGAGAAAAGTAAAGTAGGTTTAAAACTTTAAAAGGGTATAAGGAAAAAATTATTAACAGTAATTAAAAGAAAGAGTGATAAGAATTAGAATAAAACACTTAGAATATTTTTCTTCTCTAGAATTTTTTGTTTGTTTGTTTATTGATAATGTAAAGAAGTAGAACTTAAAATTTTAATTAGTTTATTATTTTTACAGGCCGTGCCAGGCATCTGTGAGCATGGAAAGGGATCAGGATGTTTCCCAACACTCCTGGCAGCCAGGGCTGTCTGTGTCCCTTCCCAGCCAGTGCCTCCCATGCATTCCCAGATGGGATTGGGAACAGCAGAAGCTTTGCAGGAGTGACCCAGCTGGAATTCCCCCTCAGAGGGGTGGCTGGAGCTGGCAGAGGGGTGGGATAAATGAGAAATGCCATGGCTGACTCTCACAATTCAAAGGCAAATATCATGTATATTTGTTGGGAGAAGTTTTCTAGATTTAGAGTTATGTTTTTATAGATTTATAGTTATGTTTTTATAGATTTATAGTTATGTTTTTATCGATTTATAGTTATGTTTTACCCCCCTTGTGTTGTTATCCGGGGTGGCCTGGGTTTGGGACATTTGGGAGGGTGGCATTGTTGCTATGGCAAGAGCTGCCCTCCAAACCAGATTTAAGGAAATGATCTCCACCACTGGACAGGGAAGGAGGAGTGAATGGGCAGAGCTTTAGGAGGGGATTAAAGGGTTAAAAGGTGAAACCTCCGTTGTGTGGGTGAGCACCTGGTGGGAAAAATCCTTTGCTTCCTGCCCCATAATATTTTATTCAGTCTTCTGTTGTGTTTTGATAAGGTTTTAATAAACCTTTTAAATTCTTCAAAGTAAGAAGCATTTCTCACAGGAGGATGAACATTATCAATAATCACCACTTAACCCGGGACACGAGAGAGGGGGACAAATCCATGGATTTAGCAGCGTGGAAGGGACTGAACTTCTGCTGTTCCATGGAGAAAACTCAAGAATTCCATGCCCAGATGTGGGACAGAGGCACCACCAGCTGGATTTGCCTCCCCCTCCTGACCCCAGCTCACAAAGCCCCGGGGCAGCAGAGATCCCAGGCCCTGTGTTTCATCCCGTTATCCCCATCCCTACATTTGGGATCAATCCTCTGCTCAGGCTGAAGTTCCTGGGCTGCAGGGAGGGTTTGGATAGATCCTTTCAGGCATGGGGATGGGGAGTGAGGCTGAGAGCACCTGGCAGCCCTTCCTGAGCACACGGAGGAGCTGGGATTTTGTAGGGATGGGGAATGAAGTGGAGCAGGACCTGGCAGATCTTCCTGAGCACAGGAAAGAGCGGGATCAGGATTTTGCTGGGATGGGGAGTGAAGTTGAGCAGGACCTGGCAGCCCAGGGCAGCTCCTGAGCCCAGGGAAGACCAGGATCAGGATTTTGCAGGGTTGGGGAATGAAGTTGAGCAGGTCCTGGCAGCCCTTCCCAGCTCCTGAGCATGGATTTTGCAGGGATTGGAAATTAAGTTGAGCAGCTCCTGAGCACAGGGAAGAGCAGGGATTTTGCAGGGATGGGGAATGAGGCTGAGCAGGTCCTGGCAGCCCTTCCCAGCTCCTGAGCATGGATTTTGCAGGGATGGGGAATGAAATTGAGCAGGACCTGGCAGCCCAGGGCAGCTCCTGAGCACAGGGAAGAGCTGGGATTTTTCAGGGATTGGGAATAATGTTGAGCAGCTCCTGAGTGCAGGGAAGAGCTGGGATTTTTCGGGGATTGGAAACAAGGCTGGGCAGTTCCTGAGTGCAGGGAAGAGCTGGGATTTTTCAGGGATTGGGAATAAGCTCCTGAGCACAGGGAAGAGCTCAGCCCTTGGTGTTCCCAGGGCACTTTGCCCTGCCCTGCTCCCAGGGGGATGCTCAGGCACTCTGGACAACCTGGGGTTATTTTCACAGGAGTGAAGTCATCCCCCGGCTCCACCCTGCCCGATGCTGCTCCCCAGATGCCGGGGCCTCTTTTCCAGCCCTGCCCAGCTCCTGGGCAATCCCCAATCCCTGCAGAGCCCCCGTGGGGCTGGGGCTGGGGGTGGCTGCTCCGGTGGCTCCATGAGCAGCACAGCTGCCTCTGGGTGTGTTTTATTTCCAGAACGTTCTGCCTGGACCATCCTGAGGAATCTGGGTTTGGCCACGAGACTCAGGGCCCTTCAGCTGAGCTCCTTCCTCCCTAATTTGGGCAGGATTGAGCTCTGGTGTGGCTCAACCTTAGAACCATTCTCTCTCTTTTTTTTTTTTTTATTGTTTCATTTTTAACTAAGGTCTAATTACACCCAGCACACGGCCTCATGAATCAACCTGATTCTGTTGTGACAAGTTTAGCCCTGGGTGTGTGATCTGTCCTAGGAGATCACACAATTTTTTCCTTCTCACCCCTTTTAATAATAAAATCCTCTCACCTGCCCTCTTTTCCTTCTGATTTAATGATCAGCTATTAAAGTGACACGGAGAATAACACCTCCATCTGCCCCAAGTGCTCAGCCTGGCACCTGGCAGCTCTCAGGATCACAGAGCAGATCCCTGCTGGCTTCCCACTCTGGCATGGAGCTTCTGGATCCTTCTCTGCGTGTCTGATACCGACATGTCCAGCTCTAGGGGGAAATGGAGGGAAAAAAGGCAACTGAAGGCTGTAACCAGAGAGATTTTTGTGGAAAAACAGGAGCTGAACCATTGTTTGTGCCTGCAAATCACCTGAGAAGGAGCAGGTGGACAATACATCAACACCGGGCATTGTCGGGTGATCAGATCCTTTCGTGTCGTTTGTTTCCCTCTTTTCTCCTTGGTTTTCCATCTGGTTTTTGGCCATATGAGTAGATAAGGGCTGGGCAAAGGGGATTCTTTTTATTATTGTAGCCAGAGAGAGAGAGTTCTTCAAAAGCAAGCAATAAATCTTATTAATTTCTGTTAATTATCCCGTGAGATTTGCACACTCCAGATCAGAAATTCACCTTCACTCCCAGCACTGACCTCTCCAGAGCGGCTGCAGCCACCCCAGCTCAGTGTGAAAATCGTGTCACAACGCCCTGATTCTCTTTTTTAAAGCTCAATGCAGTCTTTGATGAGAGGCTGAGAGCAGAGACAAACCCTTCTCTCCCAGCTGTTTTCATCGGGCCCGGTGTAACCCAGCCCCATCCCTGCAGTCCCGAGGGATCAGGTGACAAAGGCAGCAGGGCTGAGGGGAGGGTGGTGGCACCTGAGCTGCCCTGTGACCTTCACAGCTCCTTGGAGCACAACCACCAGCCTGGAGGACACTGAAAACCTGCCCAAATGTCCCTTGCAGGAGAAAGGTCACAGTCCTGGACTGAAGCAGAGCCAAACTGGCTCCATGAGGATTTTCCAAGGGGGAAAAGGAAGGACATCCTGCTGTCCCTGTGTCCTGCTGCTGACCACCTGGGAGCTGCCCAGGATGGAAAATCCCCAGGTCCAGGAGCTTTCCCAGCTGGGATTTCTCCCCAGGAGTTCATTGTTGGGCTCACCTGCCCTGCCAAGGCACAGCCAACAATGTCCCTGCCAAAGAAAGGCACCTCCTGCAGGGCTGGCACAGCCCTGGCCCTTCCCCAGCCTGGCACTGTCCCAGCTCTGCCCATCCTTGGGCAAGTTCCACCCCACCATGCACCAGCAGCTCCTGATATTCCCAGCAGGAGGTCCTGGCAGTGCCACCAGAAGGTCCTGGCAGTGCCACCAGAAGATCCTGACAGTGCCACCAGCAAGTTTTGGCATTCCCAGCAGTAGATCCTGACATTCCCACCAGCAGCTTCCACCTTGGCTTCTTTGTGGGAAACCCTCCCCATGACAGCCAGGCCACAAACCCACGTGGGGACTTGAGAATGGGTTAGATTGGGTTGGAAATGACCTCAAATCCCACCCAGTGCCACCCCTGCCATGGCAGGGACACCTCCCACTGTGCCAGGCTGCTCCAGCCCCAGTGTCCAGCCTGGCCTTGGGCACTGCCAGGGATCCAGGGGCAGCCCCAGCTGCTCTGGGAATTCCATCCCAGCCCTGCCCACCCTGCCAGGGAGGAAATTGTTCCTAATATCTGATTAAACCTGTAACTTTTCACTTTGAAGCCATTCCCTGTGTGCTGTCCCTGCATGCCCTGGAAATTGTCTCTCTCCAGCTTTCCTGGGGCTCCTTCAGGCCCTGCAAGGCCACCCTGAGCTCAGCCCAAAGCTTCTCCTGTGCAGGTGAACAATGCCAGCTGTGCCAGCCTTTCCTCCCAGCAAAGCTGCTCCATCCCTCTGCTCATCCTGGAGCCTCCTCTGGGCTCTCTGCAGCAGCTCCAGCTCCTCCCTGGGCTGGGGCCAGGCCTGGGGCAGCTCTGCAGGTGGATCCCAGGAGGATGGAGCAGAGGGGCACCAGGAGGAATCATCTCCCAGGGAAGCTCTGCTGGGTTTCCCCACCACGTGGAACAGCACAGCTGCCCTCTGGCCAGGGCTGAGCTTTAAAAATAATAGCTACACTACCACAAACTGTCCTGAGGCACATAAAAAAGTCATCCAGACATCAGAAATTGTCAAGGAGCTGCTCCCCTGCTGCTTCCCCAGCAATGAAATAAAGTTCTGCTACTCTGGATTTCTCCCAGTTATATTTGAGGCAAGCTGGAGCCTCAGGTTTCCAAATCCCTTCATTGAATCAAGGGCAGAATTCCTGTTTCCAAAGGCTCCCATCAACATGACAACACTGGAGCAAACAAGAACAGCCTATTTAAAAGCAGGCAAACATTTCCCAGATGAAAGACAAACACTGCAGGTATTTATTAAGGCTCTAATCCAACTAAATCTCAAATCCATTTAGCAAAAGAAAAAAGCTTCAAACAACCATTTTCAAGAGTCTCAAGAAGTCCAAGACAACTGAAATGTTTTATCTTTGTAGTGATAGGACACGGGGAATGGCCTTGAGCTGACAGGAGCTTTAGATGGGATGTGGGGCAGGAATTGTTCCCTGGCAGGGTGGGCAGGGGCTGGCATGGAATTCCATCCCTGGATCCCTGGCAGTGCCCAAGGCCAGGCTGGACACTGGGGCTGGAGCAGCCTGGGACAGTGGGAGGTGTCCCTGCCATGGCTGGGGTGGCACTGGGTGGGCTCTGAGGTCCCTCCAGCCCAAACCATTCCATGATTCCATCATCTCTGTGCTCCAAGGGATCTCCTCAAGGAAAACTCCCTGGCTTTTCTGGGTTCTGCTGCGATGAAGGACCACAGGATCCATTTGGTCTCTGGGGTGTCCCAGACACAGAACCCTCTGTGCAGCTCTCACTGCTTTGCCTTTTTCCCTCTCAAATTCAGGCTGGGCTGGAAAAAACTCCCCCCATGGTTGGATTCAACACCTATTTCATGGCAGGATGGAATATCCTGAGTGGGAATGAACGCCCAGGGATCACCCGGTCCCAGACCCCACCAAGCCCAGCCTGGGCATCCCTGGCAGCGCTGGCCAAAGGCTCCTGGAGCTGTGGCAGCCTCGGGGCCGTGCCCATTCCCTGGGCAGTGCCAGCACCCTCTGGGGAAGAACCTTGCCCTAAAATCCAACCTAAATCCCTGCTGGCCCAGCCCCAGCCAGATCCTGTCCCTGTCCCAGAGCAGAGAGTGTCCCTCAGGAGGAACCTGCAGGATGCTGCTTTGGAGCTTTCCCCCCTCAGGTTTTTCCACCAATGGATTTTTCACACAAAGCCCCTGGGAGCTGGAGGCTGGGGGAACTGCCCAGTTTTGAAGGCTTCATCCATCACCACTGCAAAATATTTCCACGTGCAGGATGCTCTGCGTGGACACGACACACCTGGAGATCCCTCTGCCTTTCCCTTCTTCCTGGGCCTCCCTTGTCTTTGCTCCCATCTTCTTCAGAGGGATTGGCTTAAAATCCAAATTCTCCTTCTGTGGCAAAATAGGAAAATGAGATTCCTCTGGTGCCTGTTCTGAGAGCCCAGAGGACAGAGCTGCTATGGTAAAATAACTTATATACAATGCAAATGTCTCTCATTCCAATGGCTTTCCTCCTAACAAATAACAAAATTGAAGTTTGGGGAGAAAAGCTGTTCAAAGAGCTGCCTAAAATATGAAATTTTCCAGAATTGCCTCGTTTCCAAGAAGAAAAAGAACATTTGCCTGCATTTAGATTAGCAGAGGAATAAATACAGATGATTAAATATATCATGAGTCTGAATTTATTTTTATTTTTCTGATGTGCCACTGGCTTTGTTGTGCAAGGTTTTTCCCATTAGTTATTTTTAGGGGGTTTAGATTGTATTTTCCCCTAACGGGTGACATAATGTCTTGTTAAGACAATTGACCCAGATAAGACCATGCCAACTTCATCAGAATTGGTCTGATGCATCTGGATTTTGGATATTTTGGTGGGTCACAGACCAATAGTCTCTGTGGCATGGAAAATATTTCCAATTTTTTTTTTATGTTGTTTTTTTAGACTGCCAGCTTCAGCACGGCTCCTCCAAGTTGACACTGGTTAAGAGTGACCTAATTCAAGCCAAAGATGCCTGGCCCTGAGGGAGACAGAGCAAAGCAGCCCCCGAATTTAAGGGTGAGGCAGGGAAGAGTTTTGGGTCAGCAAACACCCCGAGGGAACCCAGCTCCTCTGGGACGCCAGGGCTGCTCGGGGAGGAGCAGCTTGCTGCAGCCACAGCTCCCTCAGTAGCTGAGCAATCCATCACCTGCTCCTCCAGGCTGAAAACTCTGGGAAGCAGGGCCAGGAAAACAGCCCCATGTGCTCTGCACGTCCAGCCCTGCTCCAGAGGGGAAGGGAAGGCACTGAGCACTGAAGTGTTTGCACTCCCATCACATCTTCAGGGTCCTTTTTCCCTTCCTGACTCTGCTTTCCCAAGAGCACCAAGCTCTGGTGATCCCCAAAAAATGTTGCCAAGCTGTGCTCCAGTGATCCCCACAAAAATCTGGCCAGGCTGTGCTCCAGTTCTGGTGATCCCCACACAAAAATGTTGCCAAGCTGTGCTCCAGTTCTGGTGATCCCCACACAAAAATGTTGCCAAGCTGTGCTCCAGTTCTGGTGATCCCCACAAAAATCTGGCCAGGATTTGCTCCAGTTCTGGTGATCCCCACAAAAATCTCACAAAAATCTGTCCAGGCTGTGCTCCAGTGATCCCCACAAAAATCTGTCCAGGCTGTGCTCCAGTTCTGGTGATCCCTACAAAAATCTCACAAAAATGTTGCCAAGCTGTGCTCCGGTTCTGGTGATCCCCACACAAAAATCTGGCCAAGCTGTGCTCCAGTTCTGGTGACCCCCACAAAAATCTGGCCAGGATTTGCTCCAGTTCTGCTCAAACTGGGCCAGGGAGGGAAGTTCAAAGGGTGAGAGTTGAGGTTTCTGTGGCTTCCTTCTGGTGGCCAGGTGATGAGGTCTCTGGTGTGGAGATGACCCCGAGGTGTTGGAAAGTCTCTTTTTCCCAGCCCCAAGACTGGAGAAGAAGACAAAATTCCTTGGCTCTGCTTTTCGAGGTTGTTTATCTTCTGTTATCTGTTATATTCTTTCTCTGACCCGTGAGGTCTGTCCAGCAGGTCGGGTTGTGGCACAGTGACCTCCCTCAGGGTGGTGTTTACTTTTTATACTAAGAACTACCTGTACTTTATTTACAATCATTTTCCAATCCCTATCCCCTATGTTAGACAGTCTGTCTCTACTCTAAACCAATCCAGAAGTGCCACCATCACAGCAGAAGATGGAGGACAAGAAGAAGAAGAAGAAGGACAGGACACACCAAGATTCCTTCATCTTGCCTCTTGAACCCCCATTCTAAATCCCCAAAATTCTACATTTTCACCCTGTGATAAATTCACTGTCATTCTACTCAAACCCTTGTGGCTTGTAACTCCTCACACAAAGTTGGGAATTGTTTCCATGGGCTAAAATGGAAGGCAGAGGTGTCTGTGACTCCGTGCCAAGGTCTCTGAGCCCCCTGCCAGGGTCTGGAGTCACCCAGGGCAGCAGCCAGAGGAATGTCCTGGGTTCCAACAGCGAGGGAGAGCTGTGGGGCCAGTGATCCCACAGGAGCAGGGAGGAGAATCCAGCATCTCCAGGCACACCCAGGGCCAGGTGGATGCAAATGGGAGAGGGTTGGGAAAAGGGGGCAAAACCTCACAGAGAGCAAAGATTCTTCTTCTTCTTCTTCTTCTTCTTCTTCTTCTTCTTCTTCTTCTTCTTCTTCTTCTTCTTCTTCTTCTTCTTCTTCCTCTTCCTCTTCCTCTTCCTCTTCCTCTTCTTCTTCTTCTTCTTCTTCTTCTTCTTCCTCTTCTCTTCTTCTTCTTCTTCTTCTTCTTCTTCTCTTCTTCTTCTCTTCCTCTTTCTTCTTCTTCTTCTTTCTTCTTCTTCTTCTTCTTCTTCTTCCTCTTCCTCTTCTTCTTCTTCTTCTTCTTCTTCTTCTTCTTCTTCTTCTTCCTCCGTTCTGGCACAAGTGCCCAAGGCCAGGTTGGACATTGGGATTTGGAGCAGCCTGGGACAGTGGGAGGTGTCCCTGCCATGGCAGGGGTGGCCCTGGGTGGGCTCTGAGGTCCCTTCCATCCCAAATCATTCCATCACTCTGTGATCTCTCATGATTCAATGGTATTTTGCTTTAACCAGGCCTGTGTGCAATTTAATCTCTTGATTTTTAAGGTGCAGAAGTGCAAGTGGAGCTGTTTGCTTGACCCAAGTACAACTATAACAGATCTTAAATATAAAATCTTCAGCCCTTTAGAGGGCTGGAGCAGCTCTGCTGGGAGGAAAGGCTGGCACAGCTGGCATTGTTCACCTGCACAGGAGAAGCTTTGGGCTGAGCTCAGGGTGGCCTTGCAGGGCCTGGAGGAGCCCCAGGAAAGCTGGAGAGAGACAATTTCCAGGGGATGCAGGGACAGCACACAGGGAATGGCTGCCAGTGCCAGAGGGCAGGGCTGGGTGGGATCCTGGCAATGAGGAATTGTTCCCTGGCAGGGTGGGCAGGGGCTGGGATGGAATTCCATCCGTGGATCCCTGGCAGTGCCCAAGGCCAGGTTGGACACTGGGGACAGTGGGAGGTGTCCCTGCCATGGCAGAGGGTTGGAATTGGATTATCTTTAAGATCCCTTCCAACCCAAACCATTCCAGGATTCTGTGACCTTTTGTTTTACCCTGTTGTTGTGTGGGCAACCCAATCTTTCTCAGTTTTTAAAGTACAGAATGAAAGACAGAGCCATTTCTTTGACCCCTGTACAACCATGACAGATTTGAAAAACAGAATTTTCATCAAAGCCAAGGGGTACCCAAAGCAACCCTTTGAACCAGGAATTAAACATCCAGCAGTTCCCAATCCTTAAATACTCACCTACAATCATGTAGGTGAAATTTAGAGCAAAACTTCCTATTCTGCCTTCTCGAGCTGGAATTCATTTGGTGACTGAATTCTTACTCACAAGGAAGATTGATTTGCTTTGTCTTTAATAAAGTATTTTATGCTGGATTGGTGTTGTTTCCCTAATAACTGCTCCATGCTGATCATGTGCCTCTTGGTTTTATTTTGCTTTTAAAGAGCATTTTAATGGCATTTCTAAAATAAATTCTGGCACTGAGTCACTTCTATTTCACTGTGTAACACAGGTCCAGACTACCACAGGGTACAGAGCCCAGGTTTCCAGCTCACCACATCCCCCAGGGAATTGGGGATTTTTGCTGTTGTTAAATTTTGCTCCTTTATTTAAAGTGGGCAGTTAATTTTGGGGCCCTGGTTTGTTAATTTTGGGGCCTTGGTTCCCTCTCTCCTGCCAGGGACTCCCTGGATTTCTGGCACTGTCCCACCTCAGCCTTGCCTCTCTCCCAAAGGGGAGTTGGAGGCTTTCTTTAATTTCTTTAATTTCTTGCAAAATCACAGAAACTAGATTTCTGAATTTCTTGAATTGCTTGAATTTCTTGAATTCCTTAAATTTCTGGAAACTGAATTTCTTGCAAAACCAGAGAAACTGGATTTCTGAATTTCTTGAATTTCTTGAATTGCTTGAATTTCTTGAATTGCTTGAATTTCTGGAAACTGATTTTCTTGCAAAATCAGAGAAACTGGATTTCTGAATTTCTTGAATTTCTTGTAAAATCAGGGAAACTGGATTTCTTGCAAAATCTGACAAACTGGATTTCTGAATTTCTTGAATTTTCTGAATGTCTGGAAACTGGATTTCTTACAAAAAAGGAGAAACTGGATTTCTCAATTTCTTGAATTTCTTGCAAAATCAGAGAAACTGGATTTTTGAATTTTTTGAATTTCTGGAATTTCTGGAAACTGAATTTCTTGCAAAATCAGAGAAACTATCAAAATCTTGGCCTTAAAATTTACCTACAAAGCAAATCAGAGGGATCAGAGCCTCCAGAATGCTGCAAAGCCCTTTCCCAGTTCTCCCAATTCATCCCCAGCTGGGTCTGCTCAGAATCTGACTGCTCGTGGAATCACAGAGCTGGAAGGGACCCACAAGGAAATGAAATTCAATGAAATTTCATTAAATTCTATGAAATTCCATGAAATTCCAGCGCCTGTTCCTGCCCAGACCCCCCAACAATCCCACCCTGGGAGCCCTGGCAGGCTCAGGAACGTGACCCCTGGCACATGGGGCCCTCTGAAAAATTAATGACAATTAAGAATCTGAAATGTGACCTAATTTTGGACCTTGCCAGCGCAGGGTGTGGGTGCAGCTGCTGCTGGGGAGCTGGGCAGGGTCACGGTGCCCACGCAGGAGAGCTGCACATTCCAATTTCTCCAGAGCCCTGAAGTCTGCTCGGACAGAATCAGGTCTGAAATCCAACCTGCTCGTTCCCAGCAGTCAGAAAGAGCTGTGAATGCACAAGAACTCCTTGGGCAGGGGTGTTCCCAGGGAAAACACCACTGCTGAGTGAGCACTGCAGCCAGGGCTGGGGTGCAGAGCACATCCCAAACCTCTGAGAGGGGATGAAACCCAGTCCTGCCCCAGAGCTGGCACCTGCTTGGCCTTCAGCTCCTTCCCTCTCTCAGGTCATTATTGCTGCCCTCAAAGCCTCTGTCCTGGGCAGGTATTTTGGCTTTAAATCGCACAGGTTCAATTTCAGGACTTCCAGCTGGAGCCATCTGGCTCCAAGTGTGGTTTATTACGGCTCAGGCCGACCGCTGGAGCCCAAAATCATGGATTGAAAGCTGGGCCACGGAGGAAAAGCTGTTTCTGAGGATTCAGAACTATTTTTTTCCTCATGGGGAAGCAATAACCAGAATGTTGGGAAGGATGAAAGTTTGACAAGAAAGTCTCACAGATAATGTGTGATTGGCAGGAAGATTTTTAAATGTAGAGTCTGATGAAGGAACAGAGATGGAAGCAAGTTTTGATATAGAAGGAAAGAATTGCTGAGCCAGTCTCACTGGATAACCAAGGAGGCAAAGGGTGTGTTAGTTAGAAGGGGTTTGTATGGCTTAGAGCAAAGGATAAACCCACCCCAAACAAGAAGATGTTTTTACCAAGCAGAGAGATAGCACAGGCAAACAAGAATGCAAATGGTGCAAGTAGAAAAAAGGTCTCAGAATTTTCCAGTGCAAGAAAACTGAAAAACAACTTCTAGCTGAAACTGCAATGTACTGACTTTAGTGATTGGAGAACAGTAACATGGATATGGTAATTACAGTAGTTATGATAGGCTATAGGTAACAGTTAAGGTATAGATTGGTTCTACTGTATGAAGATGCTCAGCAAAGAAAAGTAAATAATGCATTGTAACCAAGAGAAAGGTATAGAATGCATTGTAACCAAAAGAAGAGTCTATAATGCAATGTAACCTAAACCAAAGGGTCTCCAGGGCTGCAGCTGGAGCTGACAGCTGTGGGCACAGCTCTGTCACCCACAACCCTCGGCTGCTGTAACCTCTTGGTTACAATAAACTGCATTTTGTACACAATAAACTGCATTTTGGAGAGCTGCCTGGAGTCCCACATCCCTCATTTCAGCTCTTACACCAGAAGACCTTGCTGACATGGTGCTCAACAATCTCCTGCTCCCTCGAGCTGGGTGAGGGACAGCAAGGAGAGGGGGAAATGAGGTGTTCCTTTCAAATTCCACTCCCCACACTGCTGTTTCTGTGCAGCTGAGGAAAAGTGCTCTAAATGCCTCTCTGGGCTGGCCTGAAGTGCTCAGCAATGAGTGCAGAAGAAATGTGTGGACTGCCTGGAAAATTTGTGCCTTCTGGTGAAACACAAAAGCTTTGGGGCAGCACGAAGGGCTGTTCCTTTATCATGGCAATAGCAACCCATAAAACCCCACACGTCTGACTGAGACAGCCCTTCTGGCACAAAAATGGAAATGCAGGCCTGTCCTCAGCAGTGATAATGTTGAAACACGGGCAACTTTCTGAGCAGCTGAATTCCCTGTTGGGAAAAGCTGTGACTAAGAAGGCTGAGGATTGAGAGCGTGGCTCAGTGGGATCTGGCTGGCACCCCATAAAACAACATCACACTTCCCTTACAAAAACCCTGCCACTGAAATACCACCCAAACATTCGAGCGCTTGGGAATGAGCAATGAGGGAAGCAAACTGCTTCCCTCCTGCTGAGCACAATCCTTCATCACTCACTCCCACCTCATCCTCGCAGCCCTGCAGGAGCTGCTCTGCCTCGGCCCGCAGCTGATCCCCCATTCCCTGGGGGGTTTTTTGGGGTGTTCTGTGCCTGCACTGCAGCCCTGCTGCTCCTCCACTTCCCAGCACATCCAGGACATCCTGCTCCAGTCCCTGCTGCTGTCTCATCTGTGCTTTCTGTGCTCCTCGCGGGCATCACCAGTGCTCCTGCAAAATCCCTGCCACTGTCACCCTCTGGAATAAGGGGCTCCTCAAGCCAGGTCTCACAAGCTCTTGGAGATTTATGGCACAGCCAAGAGAGCTCAGCAACCTCAGAAGGCATAAAATCAGCAGGATGGCTTCTGTGGCAGTGTTGGAATCAAAAAGTTTCAATAAAAGGCAAAATAACAAAACTCTTTACAGAGAAAAACCGATCCAGGTGCAAGAGGCTCTTGCTCCTGGTAAAACACCCAACAAGAGCCATTGGTTTCTTTGTTCTCTTCTTTTTCTAGTAAATTGCCCAGGTGGGACTTTTGGCTTCTGTCCAATTGGCTGTCCTTAAGTTTGAGGTGAAGTCCCCCAAGCCTATGAGATGTCTTTTCACCTAATTGAAAAAAAAAACCAACTTGTGGGTTTATTTCCTTTTTAAAGGGACAAAAGATAATTTTGTCCCTCCATCAACAAGAAGCACATTCCTATAACCCTCCAGCAGGGAAAACTCCTCAATTCCCACTGCCGCAGCTCTCAGGGACTTTTCCTCCAGTGGGCTGCCCCAGCGTGGCTTTCCCTGCATCCCTGCATCCCTGCATCCCTGCATCCCTAAATTCCTGCATCCTGCATCCCTGCATCCCTAAATTCCTTCATCCCTAAATCCCTGCATCCTGCATCCCTGCATCCCTAAATTCCTGCATCCCTAAATCCCTGCATCCCTAAATTCCTTCATCCCTAAATTCCTGCATCCTGCATCCCTGCATCCCTAAATTCCTGCATCTTGTATCCCTGCATCCCTGCATCCCTAAATTCCTGCATCCCTGCATCCCTGCATCCTGTATCCCTGCATCCCTACATCCCATAATCCCTGCATCCCTGCATCCCTGCACCCTCCCTGCATCCCTGGCACGCTCCTGGCTCTGGATCCCCCACCTGTGGCAAAGCAGTGCCTGGGAAATGTGACACTGCTGAAACATTGATGAAACGCTTGGCAACATGAAAGCAGCTGCCAAAGGTTGATTAAAAATTTAAGGCAGCTGCTTATGAAAAACATAAATGCTCGTTTGAGGTGGTGCTGTGCCCCTGGGGGAGCACCCTGTCGGTGAAACCCCCTTTCCCAAGGCTTTTTTAGGGAATAAGCTGTAATAAATCACAAGTTCTTGCTTTAAATTAGGAAAACCTCTCCCCTTTTTCATCCTCAAGCCTGGTTATCAAGTTTTTACATGCTGGTGATAGGGAGGATGTAATTAACCCTTCCCATGGGCCCTGCCAGGCCTGTTCTTGCAAACCTGCTTGGCTTTATGTGAGCAGATAAAGATGGCACAGGAGCATTCCCTTGGCTCAGGTTCCTAATTCCAGAAAGCCAGGCCTGAAACCATGGGGTGAAGATTATTGTAAATAAGTAAAACCATTTGGATACATTTGTACCAACATTTTGGATCATGTTTAGAAATGACTCAGAAATAAACCACTCCTAGGATAAAAAGTGCTGGAATAAGGTCAGGATAATCTACAATTTATGAGGCCTTTGCAGCCCTCAGCTGGCTCAGCCCAAGCTCCAGGATTTACACACACACACACAACAGAGCTGCTCCAGATCTGCTGCATTTTATCCAATTCCCAAAGCCCTGATCCCTGAGCATCCCCACCAAGTTAAAAAAAATCCTCTGCTCAGGATCACACCGTGCAGGCCAGTGGTCTCTGCAAGGCCTTCTGAGGAGGATTGGGTTAAACACACCCAGCTCTGATCAGAACCAGGATTGGGTTAAACACACCCAGCTCTGATCAGAACCAGGATTGGATCAAACCCACCCAGCTCTGATCAGAACAAGAATTTGATCAAACCCACAGAGCTCTGATCAGAACCAGGATTGGAGCAAACACACCCAGCTCTGATCAGAACCAGGATTGGGTTAAACACACCCTGCTCTGATCAGAACCAGGACTGGGTTAAACACACCCAGCTCTGATCAGAACCAGGATTGGGTTAAACTCACAGAGCTCTGATCAGAACCAGGATTGGGTTAAACACACCCAGCTCTGATCAGAACCAGGATTTATTAAACACACCCAGCTCTGATCAGAACCAGGACTGGGTTAAACACACAGAGCTCTGATCAGAACCAGGATTGGAGCAAACACACCCAGCTCTGATCAGAACCAGGATTTATTAAACACACCCAGCTCTGATCAGAACCAGGATTTATTAAACACACCCAGCTCTGATCAGAACCAGGATTGGATCAAACCCACCCAGCTCTGATCAGAACCAGGATTTATTAAACCCACCCAGCTCTGATCAGAACAAGGATTGGGTTAAACACACCCAGCTCTGATCAGAACCAGGATTGGATCAAACTCACCCAGCTCTGATCAGAACCAGGATTGGGTTAAACACACCCAGCTCTGATCAGAACAAGGATTGGGTTAAACTCACCCAGCTCTGATCAGAACCAGGATTGGGTTAAACACACCCAGCTCTGATCAGAACCAGGATTTGATCAAACCCACCCAGCTCTGATCAGAACCATCACTGCCTCAATGTCTCCATCTCTCCAGGGATTCCTGGCCACTCCCAGCTTCCATCCCAAATCCCTGAGCTCCTGCACTCCTCACAGCAGAGTTGCCACCAGGGCAGGGACAAAGGTGTCCCCAAGCCATGGTTGTGTCTTACACCCTGTGCCAGGGCCACTTCTGCTGCTCTGCCCCCCTTGGGGCAGATAAAACTCCTGCTCCAGCACAGAAAACATCCCCAGCCCTCAGCAGCCAGCACAAACAGGACACGTGGGAGCTCCAAAGGATCCCTGGGGCTGGAAAAGGGAGAAATCCCCAGGCTGAGGCAAGAGCAGCACTGCCAGCCTCACTGGTCCCCTTCTCCAAAGCCTCTCCATGGTTCCTAAATCACCCCCACATTTCCCAGGGAAGCTGTGGCTGCCCCTGGATCCCTGGAGGTTTCCAAGGCCAGGTTGGAGCAGCCTGGGATGGTGGAATGTGTCCCTGCCCATCACCTTTAAAGCCCTTTCTGACCAAAACCATTCCATGATTCTATAGCCTGGACTGAGCTCAGAGCCTGGAACCTGAAACACTAAAAAAAGCTTAAATGCAGCTTCACCTCCCTGCCCTTTTCCTACTTCTATTTATTTGCCTGGTAATTTTTACTTCAGCCAATTATGCTGCAAAAAGTCACCAATTTTACCTTAAAAAACCCCCAAAAACAGAAAACAAAAAAAACCAAAAACAAACAAAACCCACAAAAACAAAAACAAACAAACAAAGCACAAAAAAAAAAACCCAGAAAACCCCCAAAACCCAAAAAAACCCAAAAAACAAACAAACAAAAAACCAACAAAAAAAAACCCCCAAAACCAACCAACCAAACAAACAAACAAAACCCCAAACAAACAAATAAACAAAAGATAAAAACAAAAACAAAAAAAATCAAAAAACCAAAAAACCCCAAACAAACAAACAAAAACAAAAACCCCAAACAAACAATCAAAACCAAAAAACCCAAACAAACAAACAAAAACAAAAAACCCAAACAAACAAACAAAAACAAAAAACCCGAACAAACAAAGAAAAACAAAAAACCCAAACAAACAAACAAACAAAAAAGACAAAACCCCTCAAACAAAATAAGACTGATAAATCCAGGGAAGAACACACAATATTCCAGCCCCTGAGATATTCCAGCCAGGAAAACATGCAGATGTAAAGGGATCATTAATTTTCCAGTCCCTGGATGAGCACCCTGAGCAGGCTGAGGTGACTTTGGCTCCAGCCCCTCATTACCAGGGCAATCAGGGGGATTACAGAGCCTGTGATTAGGAGAGGCTCCTGATTTCTGGAGGTTTAAATGTCACTGATATCCCAAATCTTGGTTAAGCCTTGCTGGTTTATGTGGTGATGGTGTCACGGGGAGAGGAGGAGGAGGAGGGAGAGGAGAAGCCAGGGAGAGGGAGGAGGAGGAAGGGCCTGGGTAAATCTCAATTTTTGTTGATGCTCAGCTGGATCTGAGTTCGTTGGAATAAACGGGAAGGCTCCCAGTGATTTCAGTGGACTTTGGACACAGCCCCAGAAGCTTCAAAGTGTAAACAGGCAGATCTGGGCATGTGCCTGGCAGGGCAATTTCCCCTCAACAGAAAAACCACCCCAGCAGGAGAGGAGCCTCTCCAACACCCCTGGGGCAGCTGAGCTCAGCGGGAGCTGCCACGTGCTGGGACAGGGGGGTCACAGGGACCTCACAATCAGGGAATTCCTGCGCTGGGAGGGAGCTTGAAGCTGATCCTGCCATGGCAGGGACACCTCCCACTGTCCCCAGTGTCCATCCTGGCCTTGGGCACTGCCAGGGATCCATTCAGCCCCAGCTGCTCTGGGAATTCCATCCCAGCCCCTGCCCACCCTGCCAGGGAACAATTCCTCATTGCCAAGATCCCATCAAATCCTACTCTGAAGCCATTCCCTGGCTCCTGTCCCTCCATCCTTGCCCCCAGTCCCTCTCCAGCTCTCCTGGAGCCCCTTCAGGCCCTGCCAGGGGCTCTGAGCTCTCTCCCAGATGGGAAAATTGCACCCATTGACCCCGAGGCTGTGTTATCCTTCCCAGACAGAGCAAATGTGACTCTGGGAATGTCATCCCTTGTCTCAGCCCCAAAAGATGTTGTGGAATCACTCTCAGTTCACCTCATGTTCCATTTCTTGCTCCTCCAACCATTCTCCTCCTCATGAAAGCGGAGCAGCAGCAGCCACTGCCCAAACTGAGGTTTTCCCTGCCTTCAGCTGCACGAGCTCCTTGGGAATGTCAGACCTGTCTCAGTCAGTCTGTTCACTCCAAATATTACAATACTGAGCTGAACACTCACAGCATGAAAGTGGTTTTGCCCTGGCATTAAAGACATAATGATTAATGTCCATATTTAGTGCTCATGGTAAACATTTTTCTCCCACTCTTAGAGCAGGGAAGTATTTCAAGCCATGCCAGGATTCCTTGTAACATCATTAAAGGTGATGAATTACCCTGGTTTCATGTGGGTGCAAAATATAATGCCTTGGGAATTTCACAGTAGTTTAATGTTAATTTGTATTTACTCTGCTACAAACTCCCTTTCCCTTTCAATCCTGCTTTTCTGCAGTTCCCCCAGGTTCTCTTGGGGAGTCACAAAGTGGAACATTTCATTTCTTTCATATTGCTTTCTCCACGTTTGGGTTTGCTGTTCTTTCACCCCCTCATTCATTCCTGTTAGAAATTAACTGGCACAGCAACTCGTCCTCGGTGAGAGGCACCAATCCTCCCTTTGCTGGGGACATGGGACAGCAACAAAACCTCTCCACAGGCTCCTCTCTCTGCCCCAGCCTCTCCTTTGGGATTTTTGATCCTCACTCCTGGATGAAGCACTCAAAATCCTCCATCTCCAGCTGCTTTTTATGGTGTTCTGCACTTAAATTCAAGCACTGCAAATTATCACTCCTGCAAATTAAAGTGAGGGAATTCCAGAGACTGGGACCAACAACACCTGGTGCTCTCTGGGAAAGGCACAAAAACAAAGTCATTCCCTCCTTCCCTCATTTTGGTGGGGAATCATGGAATCCCAGACTGGTTTGGGTTGGGAGGGACCTTAAATCCCACCCAGTGCCACCCCTGCCATGGCAGGGACACCTCCCACTGTCCCAGGCTGCTCCCAGCCCCAGTGTCCAGCCTGGCCTTGGGCACTGCCAGGGATCCAGGGGCAGCCCCAGCTGCTCTGGGCACCCTGTGCCAGGGCCTGCCCACCCTGCCAGGGAGGAAATTGTCCCTAATATCTGATCTGAACCTGTAATTTTTCAGTGTGAAGCCATTCCCTGTGTGCTGTCCCTGCATCCCCTGGAAATTGTCTCTCTCCAGCTTCCCTGGGGCTCCTTCAGGCCCTGCAAGGCCACCCTGAGCTCAGCCCAAAGCTTCTCCTCTCCAGTTTCTAATTTTCATGACCCTGGTAGGACTTTAATAACTCTGAAACCCCTTTCTTGCTGTCCCCTGCAGCTGAAATCAGAGGATGCAGAGTGCTGGGAAGGGCAGAGGAGTTTGGCTGTGATGGCGCCAGAGCAGCACCTCAGGGACCAGCTGGGACTGCTGTCACCTCTGGTTCACACAGAATTCCCAGAATCCCAGAATGACCAGGCTGGGAGAGACCTTCAAGACCATCGAGTCCCACCCAGCCCCAGCAGCTCAACTGAACCCTGGCACCCAGTGCCACATCCAGGCTTTGTTAAACACACCCAGGGATGGGGACTCCACCACCTCCCCGGGCAGCCATTCCAGAACTTTCTCACCCTTGCTGGAAAAACCTTTTCCCTGCTCTCCAACCTGTATTTCCCTTGGTGCAGCTCGAGGCTGTGTGCTCTGGTTGTGTCAGTGCTGCTGGAGAAAGAGCCCAGCCCCAGCTGAGCACAGGCACCTTTCAGGAGCTGTGCAGGGTGATGAGGGCAGCCCTGAGTCTCCTTTTCTCCAGGCTGAGCACCCCCAGCTCCCTCAGTGCTGTCACAGTGGGACAGGGCATCTCCACCCTCAGCTTTTCCAGCCCTTTGTGTCCCTGGCACGTGGCACTGCCACACCTTGGCCAGGGCTCTCCTTCCCAGGGGACACAAACGGTGCCACTCCATTGTTCCCCGCTATCAAACAGCAGATCTTCAGTTATCCATAAATCTCTGCTTGCCACTTTTATGACACCAAACAGTGAGCAACTACTTAAATTTACCTTGTGACTCACTGCAGATTTATTCATTGAGTAATCCTTCCTGGTTTGGAGGAGAAATAGATTCACTCCCGTTTCGTTGTACCTGCACGTGCTGTAATATTGATACCTGTGAGATAACCCTGGCCCTTATCTGGGGCAATTTGGGGAATTGCAGCTTGTTTTCAGGCACTGCTGGGTGGCTCTGGAACTCTCTGTTGGCTGGCAAGGGCTGGGACATTTATTGCAAGGCAGGGGCTGGGAAATCAATCCTGGCAGTTTGTCCCAGGGAACAGCACCTGGCCCAGGCCCCCTGTTTGCCCAGGATTGTGTCCAGGTGGGTTTTGGGTGTCTCCAGGGATGGAAGGCTCCCAGCAGCTCCTCTGGGCAACCTGGGCTTTCCACTCACAGGGAAAAGCATTCCCAGATGTTCCAGGGAGCCTCCTCTGCTCCCCTTTGTGCCCCAGCTCTGGCACTGGGCACACTGGGCAGAGCCTGGTCCTGCCCCTTTCCTTTTTCTCCCACTCTTAGATCAGGGAAGTGTTTCACCCCATGCCAGGATTCCCTGTAACATCATTAAAGGGGATGAATTACCCTGGGTTTCATGTGGAAACAAATACAATTCCTTGGGGATTCCAGGGCAGTCCCCTGAAATTGTCCAGCTGGGCCCAGGCCTGGGGCAGCTCTGCAGGTGGGAAATCACCTGTGGGGGCATCAGGCTGGAATCATCTCCCTTGCCCTGCTGGAAACCAGCAAAAGTTCTTGGAATTTGCAAAAACCACGAGCACAACATAAGTTTCTGCTTAAAGAAGCTTCCTGAGGGCAGCTACTGAAGTAATCTGTGTGGAAAGACCAAAGTGCAGATTTGTTTGAAGCAGCCTAAGAAAAAGAGGAAGAAAATTTCCACTGCGCCACCAAAAAATTTCCACTGCCCCAAAGCTCTGCCCTCCAACGGGGAAGGACGATGCTCAGCAAGGGAAAACAAATCTTTATTCATGGCAGGCTTAGATAAGAGACCTCCAAATGTGTCCTGGGTGTGTAGCTGTGAGTTTGGGAGCTGTGATTAAGGCATCCTTAGCCAGGGGCACTGCGCGTCTCTCCCTGCGTCACCTCCTTGACGCAGCTCTGCTGCCGTGGCCACGTTGGATGTGGGGAATATTTCTGGGAGAAGATTCTGGCTCTGCCACAACGGATGAGGCAGCGTGTCCATCAGGCCCCAACACCCAGCCTGGGAGGCAAACATTCCCTGGAGGAAAAAATGATGGTGCCAGTGAGGTCAGAAGCAGGATCTGGGATCTGGGAAGGCGCAGGTTTGTGAGAAAAATAGGAGCACTTCTCAAAAGGCTCCAGATTTCTGTTTTGTTGTTCCCTCTACCATTCTCCCGTGAATATCAGCAAAGTCTGAGCACAGATTCAGGGAATGACCTTAAGTTCAACCCCTTGAAGCCCTGAAGTAAATCCCTGGTTTAGAAAAATTGACCATGGAGAAGGAAAACATCCCAGGGGGAAACTCCACAGGTTATTGTCCCACTGTGGTGTGAACACAGCCAGGTTTTGTGGAAGGGTTCAAGGCCAGGATGGAGCAGCCTGGGACAGTGGAAGGTGTCCCTGCCACGGCAGGGGGTGGAATGGGATGGACTTTAAGGTCTCTTCCAACCCAAACCATTCCATCATTCAATAATTCAATAGTTCTGCCATTTTTTTGCCCTTTGTCCTCCATCCAAACCAATTCCCAGCAGCTGTCCCTAAGATCCCTGTCAAGCAAGAGGCAGCCTGGAATGCAGCTCATCCAGAGCTACTTGGGGTTGATCAGCCTTAGGGTGCTCATTATCATTCAAACAGATCCCTGAATTCTGCCTGCCTGCCCTTGGGGGAGATGTTCATGGAATCCCAGCAGGGTTTGGGTTGGGAGGGACCTCAGAGCCCACCCAGTGCCACCCCTGCCATGGCAGGGACACCTCCCACTGTCCCAGGCTGCTCCAGCCCCAGTGTCCAACCTGGCCTTGGGCACTGCCAGGGATCCAGGGATGGAATTCCATCCCAGCCCCTGCCCACCCTGCCAGGGAACAATTCCTCATTGCCAAGATCCCACCCAGCCCTGCCCTCTGGCACTGGCAGCCATTCCCTGTGTGCTGTCCCTGCATCCCCTGGAAATTGTCTCTCTCCAGCTTCCCTGGGGCTCCTTCAGGCCCTGCAAGGCCACCCTGAGCTCAGCCCAAAGCTTCTCCTCTCCAGTTTCTAATTTTCATGACCCTGGTAGGACTTTAATAGCTCTGAAACCCCTTTCTTGCTGTCCCCTGCAGCTGAAATCAGAGGATGCATAGTGCTGGGAAGGGCAGAGGAGTTTGGCTGTGATGGCGCCAGAGCAGCACCTCAGGGACCAGCTGGGACTGCTGTCACCTCTGGTTCACACAGAATTCCCAGAATCCCAGAATGACCAGGCTGGGAGAGACCTTCAAGACCATCGAGTCCCACCCAGCCCCAGCAGCTCAACTGAACCCTGGCACCCAGTGCCACATCCAGGCTTTGTTAAACACACCCAGGGATGGGGACTCCACCACCTCCCCGGGCAGCCATTCCAGAACTTTCTCACCCTTGCTGGAAAAACCTTTTCCCTGCTCTCCAACCTGTATTTCCCTTGGTGCAGCTCGAGGCTGTGTGCTCTGGTTGTGTCAGTGCTGCTGGAGAAAGAGCCCAGCCCCAGCTGAGCACAGGCACCTTTCAGGAGCTGTGCAGGGTGATGAGGGCAGCCCTGAGTCTCCTTTTCTCCAGGCTGAGCACCCCCAGCTCCCTCAGTGCTGTCACAGTGGGACAGGGCATCTCCACCCTCAGCTTTTCCAGCCCTTTGTGTCCCTGGCACGTGGCACTGCCACACCTTGGCCAGGGCTCTCCTTCCCAGGGGACACAAACGGTGCCACTCCATTGTTCCCCACTATCAAACAGCAGATCTTCAGTTATCCATAAATCTCTGCTTGCCACTTTTATGACACCAAACAGTGAGCAACTACTTAAATTTACCTTGTGACTCACTGCAGATTTATTCATTGAGTAATCCTTCCTGGTTTGGAGGAGAAATAGATTCACTCCCGTTTCGTTGTACCTGCACGTGCTGTAATATTGATACCTGTGAGATAACCCTGGCCCTTATCTGGGGCAATTTGGGGAATTGCAGCTTGTTTTCAGGCACTGCTGGGTGGCTCTGGAACTCTCTGTTGGCTGGCAAGGGCTGGGACATTTATTGCAAGGCAGGGGCTGGGAAATCAATCCTGGCAGTTTGTCCCAGGGAACAGCACCTGGCCCAGGCCCCCTGTTTGCCCAGGATTGTGTCCAGGTGGGTTTTGGGTATCTCCAGGGATGGAAGGCTCCCAGCAGCTCCTCTGGGCAACCTGGGCTTTCCACTCACAGGGAAAAGCATTCCCAGATGTTCCAGGGAGCCTCCTCTGCTCCCCTTTGTGCCCCAGCTCTGGCACTGGGCACACTGGGCAGAGCCTGGTCCTGCCCCTTTCCTTTTTCTCCCACTCTTAGATCAGGGAAGTGTTTCACCCCATGCCAGGATTCCCTGTAACATCATTAAAGGGGATGAATTACCCTGGGTTTCATGTGGAAACAAATACAATTCCTTGGGGATTCCAGGGCAGTCCCCTGAAATTGTCCAGCTGGGCCCAGGCCTGGGGCAGCTCTGCAGGTGGGAAATCACCTGTGGGGCACAATCCCAACCCCATCCCAATCCCATCCCCAACCCCAATCCCAATCCCAATCCCAACACCAATCCCAATCCCAATCCCAATCCCAATCCCAATCCCAATCCCAATCCAATCCAATCCCTCTCCTGATCCCAGCTGGGGCTCAGCCCAGGGCAGGGGATGGGATGGGATGGGGCAGGTCCAGCTCTCATCCCTAAGGAGATTCAATCCCAGGTGTCCTTGGTCTCATGGCACAAGGAGAGGAAACAAATGGAGAATGTTTTACTCCCTGTTTACTCCCTATTTACTCCCTGCAGGTTGTTCTCTCCTCAGTGAACTGAATAAGGGGGATTGCTGAGAATTAAAATGGGTCCAGCCTTTGGAATCCACCACAGACCTTGCAGCAAACAGATTTTTGGTTTTCCTTCTGGTCAAAACCAACATCTCTGCTGTCACTGGGCCATGGAAAACCAAGATCAAGGCACTTCCATGTCCCTCTGCCACACCTTGAGCTCCCACATCTCCAAAGGAAGAACATCCCAAGGTCCTGAGCTGGAATCCCCACATGGACAGGACTGGAACCTTCTCACAGCAGCAGCTGCCAAAGGGCAAAGTCTTTCTCCTCAAAGATAACATCACCCCAAACAGGCTTTTTTTTTCCTGAATAGCCTCAGGAGCCACTGGGGCCACTGTCTGAGTCAGACCTTGAGGTTTATCCAATTGTTATTCCATGAAAAGCTGCCAGTGAAGTCAGTGGGAGTTTAATCTGAGAGGGAAGCAGGGCTGGAACAAGGGGAACATTTCCCCCCTGGCCATTAGACCTGACTGCAGTTGTGTGTGAAAAGCACTCCAGGTGCTCCATGGCGCTGGAATGTTCCAGTCTGGGAACGTGGAATGTTCCACCAGGTTCTGCATGTGTTTTCTACAGGTTTCATTTCCTCAGGGCTCGAGCACAAAGCAGCCAGAGCTGAGTTGAAGTGGCCATGGCCTGGCCAAATGGCAGCACTTTTATCTTTGGCCCTATTTTGGATCAGTTTGTTTGGCTCTAAACCACAATTTAATTCCACATCACCTTTAGTCTTGGATTTTTGAAGTCATCTTGTCTTGCAATCGCAGAACAATTATATCCTTTAAATGTCCAGCTCTGCTTGCACAACACGCTGGCTCTGCTCTGAGAGCAAGAACTGACCTTAACACTCCACTTGATCAGATGTGATTGTGTGTTAAAAGAAGTTTTAAAGGTCAGGTGAACTAAGGAGCTTCAAATAATTGCCCGGGCAGCTGGCAGAATAAATTGTGAACTTGCTGTGTGTTTTCTCTGTGCACTGATCAAAGTGGCACGATGCTCAGCAGCTACACCTCTGCAAGGACAGTGTCCAAAACAAGCAAACCCTGGGTGCTTTGGTCTCTTTTCTTGTTTAATCTGGAGCAATTCTTGTTTGAAAAAAGCATTGATCAGTGCCCAGCAAGATTTTGGGATTAAAAGAAAGAAATAAAAAAAAACCAACCAAAATATGTTGCGTCAACTTTCTTCCTGATGTTTGTTTTACTCATTTCCAGAAAACAACTCTGGAGCTGTGCTGTAAAATCACCAACAAACTGCTGGATGCATGGGTGAGGTGATAAAATGACAACAGAAGAGCAGAGGGGGAAAGTGGCCTCTTTCTGCTCCCAGTGAGGGCAGAGGAAAGTTCTGGAACAGCCAGCAGGAATAACAGAACAGAAATTCAAATCAAACCAACCCATTGGTTCCTCTTGCACTTCTGTAGCTGACCTGTAGAAATGAGCACTTTAATATTTTCTTCCAGGGATGCAGGGGCAGCCCCAGCTGCTCTGGGCACCCTGTGCCAGGGCCTGCCCACCCTGCCAGGGAACAATTCCTCATTGCCAAGATCCCATCCAGCCCTGCCCTCTGGCACTGGCAGCCATTCCCTGTGTGCTGTCCCTCCATCCTTGTCCCCAGTCCCTCTGCAGCTCTCCTGGGGCCCTTCAGGCCCTGCCAGGGGCTCTGAGCTCTGCCTGGAGCTTCTCCTCTCCAGGTTGAACATTCCCAGCTCTCCCAGCCTGGCTCCAGAGCTCCTCTGGGTTCATTCCAACAGGTTCTTCCTCCAAGAAGTGTTGGAGAGCTGCACAAGAGAGCCTTGATGTCAGAACTGCCCAGGGCAAGTAACAACCAGAATAATTTAAACAATTGTCAGAGCTGCTCTCAGGGAGGACAAGGACAGAGATTTGAGTCAGCTGTGATTTCCTGGCCTGGCAGGAGGAGCTGGAGGGGCTCATCCTGCTCCTCGTGGCATTAGGGAAAGGCAGGTTACAGAATGTGGGAAGCACTTGTGTCATGAGTAAAGGCTGAAATTGCAGAGCTGATTTCTGTGTGACTCAAAGGGGCTCATCCATTTTGAAACTCCAAAGGTCTCTCCATCATCTTCCAGGAAAGCTGGGAACAGAGGGGGTGCACAGGGATCAGGGAGCACCTGGAGAGGGGGGAAAGGCACGTCTTGGAGAGCACTCCCTGCACAGAGCCTGCTGCTGCTGGGGAGAGGGATGGATGGAGATACTGAGATATTGATAGAGAGAGAGAGATAGAGATATCTAGATATATAGACATGTAGGTATATAGATATACAGTTATATAGATATTGATATATAGATATAGACAAAGATATTGAGATTATATAGTTATAGATAGATGTAAATGTATAGATATATTGATATATTGATATATAGATAATATAGACATGGATAGATGTAGATATAGACATGTAGATATATAGATATATAGATAAAGGTATATAGATAGTGATATAGATAGAGATACAGAGGTATAGAGATAAAAAGATGTCGATAGAGATATATCAATATAGATATGGATTTAGATATAGATATATAGATATATAGATATATAGATATATAGATATATAGATATATAGATATATAGATATATAGATATTGATATAGAGATATAGACAAGAACATAGAGATATATAGATGATAGAGATATAAATATAGATAGATAGATGTAGATATATAGATATGTAGATATATAGATAAAGGTATCTAGATAGAGATATAGAGGTATAGATATAAAGAGATATATCAATATAGATATGGATTTAGATATGGATATATAGATATTGATATATAGATATATAGATATGTAGATATATAGATATATGTAGATATATGGATATATAGATACAGGTATATAGATAGAGATATAGAGGTACAGAGATAAAGAGATATAGATGCATATTTATCAATATAGATATGGATTTAGATATAGATATATAGATATTGATATATAGATATAGACATAGAGCTATATAGGTGATATAGAGATATGTAGATATATAGATATATAAATATAGGTATATAGATAGATATAGAGATAAAGAGATGTAGACACAGGTATATCAATATATATATGGATTTAGATATAGATATATAGATAGAGATAGAGATAGAGATAGACAGATATAGAGACAGAGATATAGAGATATAGACACAGGTATATCAATATATATATGGATTTAGATATATAGCTATATAGTTATAGATATATAGATATTGATATATAGATATAGACATAGACATAGAGATACAGAGATGCAGAGATACATAGAAATAGTGTAGATATAGAGATATAGAAAGATAGAGATACAGAGATATAAACATAGATTAGATATAGCAATATATAGCCATATAGTACTGATATTTTGACATACACAGACATAGGTATAGCTACATAGATGATATAGATACAGATAGATACAGATGTAGATGTGGATGTAGTTCTCTTCACAATCAACAGAAAACTCCATCAAACATGGTGACATTCTGCCAAAATCCAAGTTCTACAAGCAGGCACTGCAGACTCTGCCACCTTGGCTCACTCCAACCTCTCTTTTCCACCTTGTACCCCTGGGAAACTTCCCGTGGATCCTGCTGTGGTGCTTCCATCCCCGTGCCAGTGGACTCACTTTCATTAAACAGCTTCTGGGGCAGATTTGAACTCTTCTAATTCTGTTGCAAATAAAGAGATTCTCTTAACATCCTGTTTAAATCTCAAAGAGTCCAACCTGGATTTCCTTATTTTGCCCTATGTTGGCAGCCAGTGTTTCCTGTTTTCCTATATGTCAATTTACATCTCATTAGCACTTGAACAATTCCATTTCTTAACTCCCATCCCTCTTCCAATATTTTCTCCAATTCTCCAGCTGTAGAATTTGCCCACATAAAAGTCTCTGAAAAATGAGAGAAAAAGAGAAGGAAACTTTGGGAGCATTTTCTCCCTCCTGATAGTTAATTATAATTCCAATCTGAAATGTCTTCCTTCTGTCCAGCAGCACCACAAAATATTTAACAAGATTTGGATCCTGATGAGGTTTATTTCTAGACTTCACTTTGAGCAAATAATTACTGGTGTTCCTAATCCTGGGGTTAGTTTTGTGTGGAAAGAGGAGTCCCAATGCCAATACATATGGCCAGGGACATTTGAGCTGATTGAGAAATCCAGGCTTTTTTTTTTCTTTTTCTTTTTTTTTTTTTTTTTTTTTTCCTGGAAACAGATATGGCCATTCTAGAGCTTTCTAAATTAACCCTGTTTAAATTTAAAGACTGGAAAAATGTCACCCACAAATGGGGTCTCTATCCTTCTCCTTCCCATCAGCTGCTATCCCAAACCCCTGGGCAGGGATTTGACGTGCTCTGGGTTGGTTTTGCTCTGCTGGCACCTTCCCCCCAGGCAGCAGAGCTCAGTGAGGGGGGGATTCTCAGCATTTCTTGCAACACCCACTCCCCCCCAAATGGGAGCCCACGTGGGAATGTTTCATCTGGCCAGTCCAACATGAGCTGGAAAAAGCATTTGACAATATCCCGTGGAGAAGCAGCTCAGCACTGACAGGGGCTGATGAGCAAATAGATTTTCCCAACCCCATTTCCTGTGACTTGCTCCTCAGAACTGCTCAGTGAATTAAAAGATGCTACTTATAAATATTAATTATTTCATATTTTTTTGTTGGTTTTCATACCATTGCAGTGGTTTGAAAGATGTTTTAAAGATAAATCAAATGAGAGTCCTCTGAAAAGGTTCATCAAATACAAACAGAAGCTGTGGGAGGAGATGAAAACAGCTGAGAGGAAGGAGCTCAGGAGGAATTTGCCCATGGAAAGGGTGCCCAGGCCTTGGAAAAGGGTGCCCAGGGAGGTTTGGAGGTTTGCAGGTGTCCCCTGGAGGTGGCACTGAGTGCTCTGGGCTGGGGACAAGGTGCCCATGGGGCACAGCTGGCACTCCATGGGCTGGCAGGGCTTTGCCAAACTCAGGCATTCCTGGATTCTGTGCCAGGGAGGTGCAGGGGATCCCTCCAGCCTCAAGGCAGAACCTCACAGGAATTTTTGTGACCTGTCAAGGAGTGAGCAGGACCCCAAAACTCATCCAGGGGAGTCTGTGACAAGAAGCCAGAACAAATTTCAGTTTGTTCGTGTGACAGGAGCCTGGGCAAGGAGCTGGAAATTCTGTCCTCTTGTCTGTGCTCCTTCTGTCCCCCAAACACCAACACAGGGACCAGAGCTGCAAGACAACAACTCCAGTGTGAATTAAGCCACGAATTAATTCCTCAAGCCCTTCTCCAATTTCAGAGCTCTGACAGATCAGAATTCCCTCCCTGTGATCTTTGGGGCCACCTCAGCCCCACCAGCTCAGGGTCAAACTCTGCCTTTTCCCCAGCCCAGAAGAGAGGGCAAAGCCTGGACTTTTTTTTTTTTTATTTTACATTTCCAGGGCTGAGGAGTGCCTGGAGCACAGTGACACAACAAGGGGAGCATCAAAAGCTGGGCACTGTTACTCCCCCACAGATCTGTGGCAGCTCAAGCCTCAGGCAGGGCCATTTCCCTGGATTTCTCCCCATCCCTGAATTTTTGGGTGCATTCTTCACTCGTGGTTTGGTGCTGTCAGGTGGCTCTGACACGGACACAGCCGCAAGGGACAAACAAAAATTGGTTTCTGAAGCAGCCATCAGCAGCTTTCCCTGGGCTGGAAAAACATTCAGGAGGGTGTTACTGTCACTGGGCCAGGAGCAGGGCAAAAAAACCCTGCTGGGATATTTCTGTAACGCATCTTCCCTCTTCCAAACCAGATTTTAGGGCTCTGCTATTAAAAATGACTGGAGAAAGGAAGGAGTTTATACTATTTTTGTTTTCATTTTCCCCTCATTGAAAAAAAAAAAAAAAAGGAAGAAAAAACATCTTGAAATGTCTACATCTATCAAAAAAAAAAAAAATCCTGATTTCTTTTTCTTCTCTGCTTAGGGGGAATGTTTCTTCAAATAAACAAGGATTAAAAGATCATAAAAATGAACTCCTTTTTTTGGTTCATTTTTCAATTTGCTGCAATTTGAAATATAGGCATAAATAAACGTTTCAGTGGAATTCAAAGTAAATATAAAAACAGTAAATGGGGTCCTGAGCAAGCTGATCTGTGAATGCCATCCCTGCTCTTGGCAGGGGTTGTTGGAATCAGAGGGTCTTTGACCCAAACCATTCTGTGATCCCAAATGTATCCAGGGATTCTTAATCTATTCAATAAATACATTAATAAAAGTTATAAACGTGAGCCTGCTTCTGGCAATATTTAAAATAAATCTTTGTGGATGTCTTTGCAAGTAAACCTGGCTACCCCACAACAGCAAATCCAAAGGCAAAATCCAAGGGCCAGATTTGAAATGAACATAAAAAGCAAATTAACCTAAAAAGCACCCTCAAACACTTCTCAGAGGGTGAGGAGAGGAATTTGGACCTGGATTTGAGGATCAATGGCCTGAGTGCTGCAGGAAGGCTGATCCTGATGGGCCAAACAGGTTCAAGAAGATTTTTTGAATGACCAACTCCTTTTATTCCCAGCACAGAAATTCCTTTATCCAGGATCACCTCCCACATGCAGGGCTAAAGGACAATTTGACTTCTCCCTTATCCGCCAGGATGGGCACAAAGGAAAGGGAAAAATGCAAAACAGCTTTTGAGGGGGAGCAGCAGCAGCAGATCCAGTCCCTGGGGATTTATCTGCCACAAGTTTGTTCTGCTGGAGTTGTTTTTTTTCAGATTACATTGACCCCGAGTCACTTGGAGCAAAAAGGAGGCTGTGACATCTCTTGTAGCACAAAACAAACAATCAAACCTTGTTTCTTGCAGGTGAAGAGAATTAAAAAAAAAAAAATTAAAAAAAAAAAAGGAAAAGAAAAAGAAAAATAAGAAGAAGAAGCTGTGGCGATCTGTTTGAGGAAGTAGAAGAATGTCAAGGCATAATTGCAGCTTCCCTTTCACTGCAGGAGAGGCTGGAGTGGGGCCTCCTCCCTCATTTCTCTCAGGAGGCGCCTCCAGAGCTGGATTAATGGATCCTCTCCCCCAGGCAGGTGCTAATGAAATGATGATACAGTTATTTCCAGCTCTCAGCACAACCTGCAGCTGGCAAATTGCTGGGACGTGCCCGTGAGACGGAGACAGGGGTGGGTGGGGCCACTGCTGAATAGGAGCTGCGATAATCAGATATTAATGACACCCAAAACCGAGTGGTATTTACCCTGAAACTCAGAGAGAAAACACCCCCAGGCTGGTTTTTATTTCCAATTTCATTAGAGATTATCTTGTTTCTTTTTTTTGCTTCTGCCCAGCTGAACACTGCTCTCCTTCCTGTGCCCAATTTGGCACCGTTTGGGGGCAAGGAGCAATTTATCCTCTCAATTTCCTTGTGATGACTCTCAGCCCTCAGGAAGAGCTGGGATAAGTCATCTTCTGTATTAATCATGGAATCACACAAGGTTTGGGTTAGGAGGGATCTAAAAGCTCATCCAATTCCACCCCCTGCCACAGCCAGGGACACCTTCCACAATCCCAGGTTGCTCCGAGCCCTGTCCAGCCTGGTCCTGGACACTTCCAGGGATGGGGAGCCCAAAGTTTTCCTGGATAATCGATTCCAGGACCTCCCCACACTCACAGCTCTGTTCTTCACGAGGTGACAGAAAGATTTGCAGACTTATGGTGAAATTCTGCACGTTTTTCCTACCCCTTGTGTTCCACGGTCGCTGCTTTTGTTGAAGTGTTTTGTGGAGGAAATATCTTGCTGAAAATCCACCTGGGCAATCATTCCAAGTAAAGTTTAAAAAAAAAATTAAATAAAAGGACAGATTACATTCTTTTTTATCTCACCTGACAAAAAAAAAAAAAGGTGCAAACCCTGAAGGACGAATTTTATGTGGTTGTAGCAGTGGTTTTCCCTCCAAAGTGCTCAGGGGGTTTCCTACACTCGCTGCAAATTCTGAGCACCTTCTCCTACAATTAAATAATTAAATTTGCCTTCTGTACAAACAAAAATCGAGGAGCCTGACGGGAGGGGCTGAGGATCCTCGAGTGCCAAATCTGCCTCAGTCTGCTGCAATTTGGTGAAAAATGGAAGTTCTGTGGCTGCCTTTGTTCTGCTCCTGGCCCAACGCCACCGAGCGCCACGAGAGCGTTTCTGCCTCGAGCTGCAGTGCCTCAGCTCCTCCAGAGCCTGCTCTGATCTATCTCATCCCAACCCTTGCCTAAACTAGGAGATCATTTTAGATTTGTGCCTGATTTACCTGGTTCCAGCCCCGGAGCAGGAGGGTGTGCAGGGACAGGAGGGGCTCAGCCACAGCGAAACTCCCCCAAAATGTGTCCAAACGAGCCCCTGCTCTGGCTGGTGCTGGGGCGTCCTCAGGGGCCAGCCAAGGGCAGGGCAGCTGCTGATGTCTGTCCCCAGACCCTTGGGGATGCTGCCAGGGTGGTTTTCCTGCCCTGCTTCCCTCCCTGCTCGGCTCCCGCCCCGCGCAGCGGAAAAACCCAGCCAGGCTCACGTGCCAGGAGCTGTCTGCTGCCTTTTATCAGCTCCTCTGCAGCCCTCCCCTCTCAGCACCTGCTGCCAGCCACGATCTGCCCAAAAAATGAACGATTCAGCCCTGGGGATTTGGGCTGTGCTCAAAGCCTGGCCCGTGCAGAGGCCTCTGCTGCCCTGGGACAGGACACTGCGGGTGCCACCTTCTCTGTGGCCCTGGGGACCAGCCTGGCTGCCCTTTCCTTCTAGAACAACCCCTCAGCCCCTTCCAGAATGGGATTGGGCTCCTCTTTTTGTGTGCAACAGCTGGTCCTGGAATCATTTCAAGGAGGGGCTCGGCAGGGAGGCTTTGCCAAAACCTCACTCACCGGGCTAAAAACTCCCCACTGGTTTGTGGTGGGATCATCCAACGGCCTGGGGTGCTGAGGGCCTCACAACTGTCCCAGAATGCCCAGTGGATGTCTGTGTTTGTCCCACCAACACGTGGCACTCACAGAGGGTTTCATTTGGCAGGAGAAGGTTTGGAGCCTCCGCCCCTGGAGGTGCCCAAGGAAGGCTGGAGGTGGCTGGAGGTGGCACTCGGTGACAAAGGGGGGATCTCGCTGGTCTGGGAGGGCTTTTCCATCCTCAGTGACCCCATGAGTCCATGAAAGAACCATTGGCAGGGGCTCTGTGCTACAGGGATCATTCTGTCTGTCACATCCCCGCCACCCCCTGGTTGTTTATTCCCGTTTCCCCCGAGCTGCTCAGCCCCCGAGGCACGGCAGGAGCCGCTATCCCGGGGATCCCGTGACTCCCATCCCACCCGGGGAGGAGGCAGCAGCACCCCCGTGCCCTTCTGGCCAGCAGAAAATGAATTTCTTCCAGCAGAACCGCCCGGCCCAGCCCGGCTACCCCGCGGCTGTGCGGGATGCAGGAGCATCTCTGCCTGTCGCTTAGCAACGCGGCAGCATCCGCGCCAAGCCGGGCGGGCACCCCGCCGCTGCGGGCACCCCGGGCCGGCCCCGTGTGCCCAGCTGTGCCCAGCTGTGCCCGGCAGTGCCCGGCAGCCTCTCCGTGCCGAGGATACCCCGCGATGCTGTGCCAGCCTCACACCCCCCGCTCCTCGCTCGCTGCCGGCTGGGAGAGGAGGCAGCAGTGGAATTTTACAGCTCCATCCCATAATGCTCTCGCCCGCAGCCAGTCCCATGGCCTGGCTCATAGCTCCGACAAAGGCCAAAGTCGGATCACAATGGTGTGACTCACTGTGGAACTAAAGATAGATCTGCCAGAGATCCCTCAGGAGGCGCACGGGGCTGCTTTCCCGGGCTGCGCTTTGGGGTGGCATTTTCTGCCCCCCAAAGTGCCCAGGTTTGGGGATTCCCAGGAGAGGGTGTGGCACCGCTGTGGGATCTGCAGGGAAACACGGGGGACTGCAGTGAGAGTGAGTTTGGCCTCGCTGGAGTCACCGTGGCACAGCCTGGGGACTCCCAAAAAGCACCACGTGGGCACCTGGCCACGGAAAAGAGGGAGAAACCTGGGTAAAGGAATTTCTGCTCTTAGGAGAGATTCCTTAGGGCCTTTTTACATTTTTATTTCAGTGCTCACCTCCCAGCTGCTTGAAACTGGTGCAGGACACGAAGAGGAGCAGCCAAGAGCCCAAGCAAGACAAGAGGGGCTCCTGTCCCATGAGAAGGACACAGAGTGTCCCAGGGGAGCGACAGGACAATCAGACCTGCTCTGAGTGTCACCCCAGGCAGCCCGGTGGCACTGTCTGGGCTATGGGGACATGGGGAACACAGCTCTGCTGGAGCTCCAGGGGCACAATCCTGTCCTGAAGGACACAAAGGATCCTGAATTCCCCCCAGCCAGGCACAGGCTTGGCTTTTATCCCTCCATAAACACAGCAATGGAAACTGGCAGGTGAGGGAGCTGGAGCCCGTTCAGGCCTGTACAATTCCACTGGTGTCAGAGGCATTGCAGAGGGACAAAACCCAGGCATTCATTATTTTTAACCTGGCCGTTTCCTGCCATGCCCTTCATTCAGGAGATCCCTGTGCCAGGGCATGGCTGGAGTCATGTGAATCTCCCCAGTGTGACTGCTCGTGTCCTCAGAGTTAAACACATCCACGAGGCCTGAAACAGCATCCCAGGGGAAGGAGAAGGGATGGGAGGGTGGGAATTCCTGAGCAATGTGGGAGGGGGGCTGCCCACCTGGGCACGGGGAATGTTTCTGCTTCTTTCCCTTTCTCAGCCTGACAATTCCTCCTCAGTTCAGGTTCTTTAGGGCAGCAGTTTAAGGTCTGCCTGCTGTGAAGGGGAGGAGAACAAAACACCCAAAATGCTCCTAAAGGATATTAAAAAAGAATTAACAAAGCAGCTTGTTATGCAAATGTCCTTTGGGGACTGCAATCCCTGCCTGTGACTTTCCCAACCTTGCCCTGATTCCCTCTCTGCCCTTGCAGGGAACATCCTCAGGGTCTTCACAGGAAACCTCAGCAGAGGGGACGTTCTGCCCTGCTTGGGCTTCCCTTTTCCGCCATTCCTCAACAATTCTGACTTCCAAACACCAGGAATTGTGATCTCTGAGCACTGCCAGCAATCCCAGGATCACCAGGTGGGAAGAGCCCCCCAGGATCACCCAGTGCCACCCCAGCCCCACCAGCATCACCCCAATCCCTGTCCCCAAGGCACATCCAGACTCCTCTGGGACAATTCCAGGGACTCCAAACCTCCCTGGGCAGCTCAGCCCAAGGCCTGACCGCTCTGCCAGGGAAATTTTCTTTCCCCATCTCCAACCTGAGCCTGCCCTGGTGCCATTTGAGGCCATTTCCTCTCCTCCTTTCCCTGCCCCTCCTGTCAGGAGCTGTGCAGAGCACTGAGGTCCCCCCTGAGCCTCCTTTTCTCCAGGCTGAGCATCAGAGAGCTTTGACTGATCCAACCTGCCCCAGAGATGGAGTTTAAAAAGTGCTGGATCTTCTCAGAATCCCAGAATCAAGGCTGGGAAAACCCTTCAGGATCACCCAGTGCCACCCCAGCCCCACCAACATCACCCCAATCCCTGTCCCCAAGGGCACATCCAGACTGCTCTGGGACAATTCCAGGGACTCCAAAGCTCCCTGGGCAGCTCAGCCCAAGGCCTGACCACTCTGTGAGGGACAAAAATGTCCCAGAGCTCTACAGAAACCTGAACAGAGACTCTCAAATGTTCCCATCTCACAGAGATCCAGAGGACAGTCAGGAAAAGATCCACCAAAGGAATCTGGGTGATGATTTTTTGTTCAGTTTCACAGGAAGTGTTTTAAAACCCCCTCTTTTCCCAAGCCCTGCTTTCAGCCCTTCCCAAAAGCCTGAGGTGGAGATGTAACAACAAATCCTGACCCACCAGGGTTGTGCCATCAACATGTGACCCCAGCCAGGGTGACTCTCACAGGTTCCTCCCTGCCCCAGAAATGCCCCAAATCTGCAGATCCCATGGTCTCAGCAGTCAGTGAGAGCAGCTCTGCTGTAATGAATCCACAGAGAAGATGCTCACACACGTTGTGAACAAGAGTCAGAAGACCTCCTGAATTAATTTGTCACTGCTGTGGTGTAAAAACCCCTAAAAATACCTCTGCCTGTGCTTAGTCTTTAGTTTCTCATGCTCACCCACAGGAGGGGAAACACCACCTTTGTTTTTTCAAGCCCCACATCCACCAAACTTCCCTTTACTTGTACGAGGCCTTTTTGAAAATTCACTCCAAGAGCAGCCGGCTCCGTTTCGTCCCAACTTTCTGTTTCGGGTTTATGGATTTGCCATTCAAACAGGCAAATCCATGAAATTCATTTCACAGGACATTGACCAAAGGGAATGTGGAATAATGTTCTCTGGCTTTTGACATATGATCAAGTGCAAGTTTGCCACGAGGAAAGAGGACAAACAACAGCCTTGAAACGGGTAAACCCCTCCACAAAAACCACGGTTAATGCACAAAAAAAGTTATTTTATTAGTGTTGGCTTCCCTCTTGTGGCAATGAACAAACTGGAGCTCTAATATCTAACCAGGCCTGGTGCTCCTCCTCTGCTTTATTTCCTCCCGAGCCACTTGCACATTTCCATCATTTGAGTGACATTTGTGAATTTACAACGATTTTTTTCCCCCGGCAGCGAGTGTGAGAAGGTACCACTGCTATTAATAAACTGTGTTTCATCAACAGAATTGAGAGCTATTTATAAAGGATGCTGGTATCTTGCTTTTTTTGCAGATGGGGGAACTGAGGTGTGGAATAATTAGAAGCCAATCAGCAGGTCCAAAGCAGAGCTGAAAATAGATCCCAAATCTCCCGAGCCTCAGGGCCACGTTCTGCCTGCTCCCCTGCCAAGGTGGGAGATGGTGACACTCAGCTCCTGGTACCACCTACCCCGTGTCTGTTATCCTCAGGGTTGCCCAAAACAGTTCTTTTTACCTTTGATATTTCACGGCCAACCTCGTAAAACAAATTAATAAATCAAATAATCTCTAAGAAAATCCAGGTGGACCCACATCACCTTTCCTAGTTAAAGATTTGCAGTCAGTGTTTATTCCCCCAGCCAGCTCACCCTTAAATTAATTTTTTTTTCAGGTGTCCTGCAGCATCTTAAAAGAATTTAGATTATTTTTTAAAGTCTACAGGCGCCTGGTTACGGCTTTCTCCCCCTTTTACAACGGTTGCATGGAAAATAACTGCAACCACCACGAGCTCCCCCGGAAGCATCACATGCACAACAAAATAATAATGATGAATCTTTTTCCTGTTAAAAGACACTGACCTGACATCCCCCTGTGAGGGCAGGAAAAATGTGGTTTGAGGTGCTCCATTTTGCAGCTTTTAGAGGAGTGTTGTGCTGCTGAGGGCAGAGAGTTCAGTCACCCACCTCGAGTGACATTGGCCCTGCTTGGAATTCCCCTGACCATTTTTGTGCATTTTCAATCATTCTTTCCGGTTTGGAGGGGAGAAAAAAAAAATTTAAAGGTTTTCTGTCCCTGCCACTGAGCAAAAAAACTCCTTCTTAATGGGGAAATGAGTCAGGTCGTGCCTGGGCAGGGGATTTTGGAAGGTGGGCACGGGCTCCATCCCTTGAGAACTCTTGATTTACCTGCCCAAGGGGAGCTGCTTGTGGAGCAGAGGTGTGGAAAATTCCCAGCTGGGCTGGATCCAGCACCAGCTGTGCCCCTGGAGCCCTTGGGAAAGAGGGAAAACCCCCAACAAAGCCCCTGCAAGCCCTCCTGCAGCTGCAGGAACAAGCCCATGGTTGTGGTGGGGGTGAGTTCAGTCCTGACCTTTTGGGGCCAGGTTCTCTGGGATGAACTGGAGCAGCAGGAGAGGAAAACTCCCCCACTGCTGGTAAACACCAAAGGGTTTTTCCAGAGGAACTGGTCAGGAGGTTGTTTCCAGCCCCGGCCTGGCTCCTCTGGGACTGCCAGGTGCCCAGTCCAGGTGCAATTACTGAGTAACAGGTGGGGAACAGCAGAGCTCAGGTTTCAGGTGAGCTGGCAGGTGAGGCAGGGAAGCGCTCGGTGTTTCCAGCACTGCTCCAAACCTGGGCTCAGCAGTTTAATCATCGCAGGGGATTTTGGGTTTCTCCCCAGGCTGAGCCCAGCAGGTTTTGTGGCACTGTGAGGAGATCAGGTGGGTTGTTAGAAACCTCCTCCCTCCGCCTCTCAGTGCCATCAGTTGTTGGTGGGGCTGCACAAGCCTTGCTGCAGTTTTTAGGACACCTCCTGAAGCAGAGCCCTGAGGGGAGCACCTCCCCAGCACCAGCATGGCCTGAGAACTGTCCCCTTCTTTCTGGAGGGTTCTCAGTGAAAGGAAGATAACACACACTTTGCATGGTTTCAGTGGTGCTCTGACTCAGCAGGAGACAAAAAAAGGATGTTTTTTCTATCCCCACATGACTAAAAGGAGCACTTTAAGGTCACAACCCCACAAGCACTAAAGGGGAGCCCACAAGGGAATGTTCTTCCAGGTGTTTCTCCTGAGCTTGAAGATGTTCAAGTGCTCATTAAGTGACCAGGCTGAAACCAGGGACACAGGGAAATGGCAAAGGGGCAATATTTATTTAGAATATAATACTGAATTGCTTTGCAGGAGGAAAAACTCCTAAATCCTCCTATCCATGAAAATGGAGAAGTCCATTATTGTGACAGATATCCAAATACAAGGACAGGTTTTATCCAGGCTTAAATTTTCCTTCCAGTGGAAGGCATCAAGGTACAAACTCTTTATCATCTGGGGGATGTTGTTATTTGTCCAAAATTAACCTGTGAAAGGTGCTCTGATTTTAATTCTTGAAAGCATTATCAGGCTTTGACCCAATCCCCAGCTCAGTAAAGTGCCCTCAGCACGCAGCGCCTTCACTCAAAAAAACAGATTTTCTGTCTATTAAAATGCTGCAAGATCACAGAGTGTTCTGGAATAACAATAAAATAATTTGGGATATGAAGCCACACTTGAAATGAATCCATTTGAAAACTTCAGTGCGGGTATATTATGAAAAAAATTATTAAAGAAAAGCAAGTATTTTTCTACATTTTAGACATGCTTTTCTCAGTATTGACAGGACAGTGATAGAATCACAGCAGGGTTTGGGTTGGGAGGGACCTCACAGCCCACCCAGTGCCACCCCTGCCATGGCAGGGACACCTCCCACTGTCCCAGGCTGCTCCCAGCCCCAGTGTCCAGCCTGGCCTTGGGCACTGCCAGGGATGCAGGGGCAGCCCCAGCTGCTCTGGGCACCCTGTGCCAGGGCCTGCCCACCCTGCCAGGGAACAATTCCTCATTGCCAAGGTCCCATCCAGCCCTGCCCTCTGGCACTGGCAGCCATTCCCTGTGTGCTGTCCCTCCATCCTTGTCCCCAGTCCCTCTGCAGCTCTCCTGGAGCCCCTTCAGGCCCTGCCAGGGGCTCTGAGCTCTCCCTGGAGCTTCTCCTCTGCAGGTGAGCACCCCCAGCTCTCCCAGCCTGGCTCCAGTTGTGTCACAGGCTCAAACCTGTCCTTGTGCCTTGGATTGTCACCCCGGGATGCAGCCAGGGACAGAGGAGGGAATTAAACCCTGACAACCAAAATAAATCGGGTTGGAGCCGCTGCCTGGCTCCTGCTGGGACGCTGAGCCGCGTTTCCGAAAGAGCCGCGCTGGAACTGTCCTGGAGCGATCCCAGCGCTCGGGATGCGCAGCGAGAGCGGCACCTAGTGCTGGGATCCTGCAGAGATCCTGCAGCCAGACAGCCATTTATATATCCATCCATCCATCCATCCATCCATCCATCCATCCATCCATCCCATCCTCCATCCATCCATCCATCCATCCATCCATCCATCCATCCATCCATCATCCATCCATCCATCCATCATCCATCCATCCATCATCCATCATCCATCCATCCTCCATCATCCATCCATCCATCCATCCATCCATCCATCCATCATCCATCCATCCATCCATCCATCCATCCATCCATCATCCATCCATCCATCATCCATCCATCCATCCATCCATCATCCATCCATCCATCCATCCATCATCCATCCATCCATCCATCCATCCATCATCCATCCATCCATCCATCCATCCATCCATCCATCCATCCATCATCCATCCATCCATCCATCCATCCATCCATCCATCCATCCATCCATCATCCATCCATCCATCCATCCATCCATCCATCCATCCATCCATCCTCCATCCATCCATCCATCCATCCATCCATCCATCCATCCATCCATCATCCATCCATCCATCCATCCATCATCCATCCATCCATCCATCCATCATCCATCCATCCATCCATCATCCATCCATCCATCCATCCATCATCCATCCATCCATCCATCCATCATCCATCCATCCATCATCCATCCATCCATCCATCATCCATCCATCCATCCATCCATCCATCCATCCATCCATCCATCCATCATCCATCCATCCATCCATCCATCCATCCATCCATCCATCCATCATCCATCCATCCATCCATCATCCATCCATCCATTCATCCATCCATCCATCATCCATCCATCCATCCATCCATCATCCATCCATCCATCCATCCATCCATCCATCCATCCATCATCCATCCATCCATCCATCCATCCATCCATCCATCCATCCATCCATCATCCATCCATCCATCCATCCATCCATCCATCCATCCATCCATCCATCATCCATCCATCCATCCATCCATCCATCCATCCATCCATCATCCATCCATCATCCATCCATCCATTTTCTGCAGGTGAAAAATAAAAAAAAGATGGAATAATTCGGGATAGGATGAGTGGAACCATCCCAGGTAATTCAGGGATCTGAGCGAGCTGCTCAAGGCCACCAGAGAGGGGGACAGTGCTGCCTGTCCCTGGAAGATCCTTTGCATTGGGTGGTGTTGGGATGGAGTTCATCCATGGGGAGGAAATAAATCCCAGGTTTTGGAGGTGTCTGTGAGGGAAGCAGAGCGGGTGCTGAGTCTGGAAGAACTTGTGGGATGCTCCTCATGAATGGAGGGACAGGTGGGGCTGAGGCAGGGCAGCCTGGAGATCCACGGAGGAGCTGAGATCCACCTGCAGCCCTGGAGATCCATGAGGGAGCTGAGATCCACCTGAAGCCTAGAGATCCATGGAGGGGATTAAATCCACCTGCAGCCCCTGGAGGAGCTGAGATCCACCTGCAGCCCTGGAGATCCATGAGGGAGCTGAAAACCACCTGCAGCCCCTGGAGATCCATGGAGGAGCTGAGATCCACCTGCAGCCCTGGAGATCCATGGAGGAGCTGAGATCCACCTGCAGCCCCTGGAGATCCATGAGGGAGCTGAGATCCATGGAGGAGCTGAGATCCATGGAGGGGCTGAGATCCATGGAGGAGCTGAGATCCATGGAGGGGCTGAGATCCATGGAGGAGCTGAGATCCATGGAGGGGCTGAGATCCATGGAGGAGCTGAGATCCATGGAGGGGCTGAGATCCATGGAGGAGGTGAGATCCACCTGCAGCGCCTGGAGGAGCCCACAGCAGAGCAGGGGATGCACAAAAGGTGTGATCCCATGGGAATCCCACCCTGGAGCAGCTCCTGGCAGGGATCTGAGGCCCGGTGGGGAGAGGAGGCCCCCTGGAGCAGGTTTGGTGGCAGGGCTTGGGATCCCATGGATAAAGGACCCACACTGGGGCAGGTCCCACAGGAATGACCCCATGGATAAAGGACCCACACTGGGGCAGGTCTCACAGGAATGACCCCATGGATAAAGGACCCACACGAGTAAAGGCTGATCCTGAAGAACCGATCCTGTGGGAAGTACCCGTGCTGGAGAAGTCCATGGAGGACACCAGGGCTCAGGGACACTGAGGGCATGGGGCTACCGTGGGGACAGGGACAGTGACATTGTGGGCACAGGGACACTGAGGGCACAGGGACACCACAGGCACAGGGACACTGGTGACACAGGGACACCACAGGGACAC
The DNA here is from genome assembly GCA_019023105.1 of Diglossa brunneiventris. NCBI lineage: Eukaryota > Metazoa > Chordata > Aves > Passeriformes > Thraupidae > Diglossa > Diglossa brunneiventris. The sequence continues at coordinate 1,296,920 of CM032352.1, forward strand.
TGCAGGGACACTCGTGGCACAGGGACACCATTGGCACAGGGACCCCGGTGGCACAGGGACACCACAGGGACACACAGGGACAGTGGTGGCACAGGGACACCACAGGGACACACAGAGACAGTGGTGGCACAGGGACACCACAGGGACACCACAGGGACACTGGGGGCTCAGGGACACCACAGGGACACTGGGGTCACAGGGACACAGGGACAGTGGTGGCACAGGGACACCGCAGGGACAGTGGTGGCACAGGGACACTGCAGGGACACACAGGGACAGTGGTGGCGCAGGGACAGTGGTGGCACAGGGACAGTGGTGGCACAGGGACACACAGGGACAGTGGTGGCACAGGGACACACAGGGACAGTGGTGGCACAGGGACACCGCAGGGACACCGGTGGCACAGGGACACCGCAGGGACACACAGGGACAGTAGTGGCACAGGGACACCGCAGGGACACACAGGGACAGTGGTGGCACAGGGACACAGGGACACACAGGGCCCCCGGTGGCACAGGGACAGTGGTGGCACAGGGACACCGCAGGGACACACAGGGACAGTGGTGGCACAGGGACACAGGGACACACAGGGCCCCCGGTGGCACAGGGACAGTGGCGGCACAGGGACACACAGGGACACCGGTGGCACAGGGACACCGCAGGGACACACAGGGACACTGGTGGCACAGGGACACACAGGGACACCGGTGGCACAGGGACACCGCAGGGACCCCGGCTGGGCGCGGGGGCTGCGCTCCCCCAATGGCCCCGCAGGGGGCGCGCGGCCGGAAGGCGCCGCCCAGCGGAACTACAACTCCCAGCGTGCCCCGCGGCAGGAGCGGCCCTAACGGCGCTGGTGTGGGCGTGGCCCCGGCGCGCCTGCGCAGTGCGCGGTGACCCTGGGGGCAGCCGGGAAAGATGGCGGCGGCAGCGGGGCTCGTCTTGAAGGTGAAACTGGGGGGCGGCGGGGCCTGGGCGGCTTTGGGGGGGGGAGCAGCGCCGTCTGCCACCTTCCAGCCCTGCGCGAGGTCTCGGACCTTCCCCTCCCTCCCGATCCTCGAGGGCCGCGCCGACCCCGCCATTCTCCCCCTTATTCCCCCCCAGGTGCGGCAGCTGAGTACGACGGCGGCGAGACCGGTGACCAAGCTGGTCAAGGTGAGGGGGCAGGGGCGATGTCAGAGGGAAAGGGTAGGGAGGGCTCCAAGCTGGTGAAGATGAGGGGCAGGGATGTCCTGAAGGCTCGGAGGGCTCCAAGCTGGTGAAGATGAGGGGCAGGGGTGTCCTGGAGGGGCTCGGAGGGGTCTCCAGGCTGGTGAAAATGCTGGTGAAAATGGGGGGGCAGGGGTGTCCTGGAGGGGCTCGGAGGGGTTTCCAAGCTGGTGAAGATGAGGGGCAGGGGTGTCCTGGAGGGGCTATGAGGGGTCTCCAAGCTGGTGAAGATGAGGGGCAGGGGTGTCCTGGAGGGGCCCGGAGGGGTCTCCAGGCTGGTCGATGTGAGGAGGTGGAGGTCATGAGAAGATCCAGGGGGTCCCCGGGGTGGTCAAGGGAGGTGTCCAGGTGGGTCGTGAGGGGCTCAAGGCGGGTGGCCGAGATGGTCACGGTGAGGGGAGGGTGCAGGGGGAGCTCCCGGCTGGCCAGGGCCGGGGGTCTCTCCCCGGCTCCCCCTGCTCAGTGCCCGCCCGTGCTCCCACAGCCGCCCATCCAGGTGTACGGGCTGGAGGGGCGCTATGCCACCGCCCTCTACTCGGCAGCCAGCAAGCAGAAGAAGCTGGAGCAGGTGGAGAAGGAGCTGACCCGGGTGTGGGTAAGGTGTTCCCAGCCGGGGCTCCCGGGAGTGGGAGTGGGCTGGGCTCCTGTGACCTGTGACACTCCCATCCTGCTGGCACCTGCACTGCCTGCTTGTGGCCCTGGTGTTTAAGTGGCATGTTGGGAAGGAATTGTTCCCTGGGAGGGTGGGCAGGCCCTGGGACAAGGTGCCCAGAGCAGCTGGGGCTGCTCCACCCCTGCGAGTGTCCAAGGAGAGGTTGGATGGGGCTTGGAGCAGTCTGGGATAGTGGAAGGTGTTCTTGTCCATCCAGTCTTTAAGGTCCCTTCCAACCCCAACCATTCCCTGATTCTCTAGCTGGAGCTGCCATTTCACTTCCCATCAGCTCCAGAGCCCTTTGTTCTCATTCCAGGAGTGCCCCTGTTGCCTGCCCTGGCTGCTCCAGGTGGGCCTTGTGACGCCAGAAAAACCCCTGGCATTTGTCACATCTTTGTGTATCCCCTCAGAGCCTCCTGAAGGACCCCAAGCTGTCCAGTGTGGTGATGAACCCTCACACCAAGGGCTCTGTGAAACAAAAAGCCGTGAACGACGCCCTGGCAAGAGAGAAGATGTCCCCAATCACTGTCAACCTGATGAGTGAGTGACCTCTGGGCTTCAGGAGAGCATCCCAGCAGTGCCACACGTTGGAATTGCTGTTGGCTGCTGGGATGTGCCTCTGGTGGTGCTTGAAGCCCTCGGGGTGTGACTGTTTTGCAGATCTGCTGGCTGAGAACGGCCGCCTGCGTTACACCCCGGGCATCGTCTCTGCCTTTGGGAAGATCATGAGCGCCGTCCGAGGGGAGGTGGTGTGCACGGTCACCACGGCCCAGGTGGGCTGGGGAGCGAGGCAGCGAGGCACCAGGGAGTGGGAGGAAGGACAGGGAGTGGGAGCAGAGCCAGGGAGTGGGAGCAAAGCCAGGGAGCGGCAGTGTGGGGGTCCCAGTTGTTGGTTTCTCTGTGTCTGGATTGAAGGCACTTTAGACAGTAGTTCATGTTCACACTCAGGTGTTTATTATTTGTTATCAGTAAAACAGTCTCACTGCTGTGAGTTCTGCAGCTTTTCATTAGAAAGCACAAAATGGCCAACAGTCTCTTGTTCCAAGGACTTTTAAGACTGAACTATCCAATGAAGAACTGACACCTGGATTATTTTCCCTTTTAACCCAATAACTGACCCCACAGAGCTGCAATGGGGACTTTTCTGCCCAATTACAAAATGCCACCCAAACCCATGGAGAAGAAGGAGGAAGAAGCATGAAGAGCAAACCCAGGACAACACCCTGTGCCCTCCATCTTGCTTCCATCCACAACATACTAAAAACCTCAAAACCTCAATTTCTCACCAAGTGATGCACCTACACTGCTCTCTATAACCTATTTCACACTTTGGTGGATTCCAGTCTATCTTGAAGTCTGGGAAACTTTCTCCATGGATGAGGGTCAGAGTCAGTGCTGCCCTGGGGGTCAGGGCACCCCAGAGCAGACAGAAAAATATTCCTGGTGCCCTGGGCTTCCACAGGGAGGAAAGACAGGGAGTGGGAGCAAAGACAGGGAATGAGAGGAAAGACAAACCTCTCCCAGTTAAGGCTGCACTCTGTGATTGAAGTGCTTGCTGTGAGAGCAGTGAGGACATGTCTCACCTCTGCCAAGCTGAACAAATTGCTGCAAAGAGAGGGCTGATACCCAGCAGTTCCTGGTCCAAAATGAAAACTCTTCATCCCATTACAGCTCAACAGCTCACGGTTTTCCTTCTGTGTGTGAGCCCAGGGGCTGACAAAAGTCAGGCTGGTCTGCACGTAGAGCTGCCCCTGTTCCTGTTCCAAACAGGAAAATGTTTCATGAAATCAGGAGGGCACAAAGTGGTTGTTGTTCCTGTGCTGTCCTTGGGTTATCCCTTTTCCAGAATGCTGCATTCCTGGTGGAAGTGTGTCATCAAAGAGACCTGAGAAGAAAATTTATATAAATTATATAATTTGAGTATATATTGTTATTATATAATTTATTATCATTATGTCATTTGAGTATTTTTAAGTCCTTTGTTTTCCTGCTCTTCTGTTCTGTTTTTTCAGCCCTTGGATGAGGCTAACCTCAGTGAATTGAAAAATGCTCTGAATGGGTTCTTGGCCAAAGGAGAGGTGTTGAAACTGCAGACTAAGGTCTGGATTCTTGACTTGCAAATAAGTGTCACTAAGTTCATGCTAAGGGCTCCTGTGTCTCTGTTTTGTATGAAAACAAAAAGATTTTGTTGAATTCAGTTGCTTTGTTACATAGTTTGGTGCTTTTATAGACGTGATGATGTTTTAATTTCTAAAATCTTCACTTTGGAATGCAATGACCGCAAAATCATCTCAAAAAAGGCTCTTTGAAAAGCTTTTTTTTTTTTTTTTCTTTCTTTACTACTGTAAAATTTGTGTCCTATGGTAACAAACTACTGCTAATCAATTTTCTGTTTAATGTTCCTTCCTTAGACTGACCCAGCGATCCTTGGTGGCATGATTGTCAATATTGGGGAGAAGTACGTGGACATGTCAACAAGGTCCAAGATCCAGAAACTCACCAAAATCATGAGAGAGACTGTCTAGAGAACTGTCTTGGTGGTTCCCAGGGAAACCTGTCACATGGAAACAATAAAATGCTTCCTTCTCGTGGAGATGGTGCCCAGTGTTTTGGTTGGGGAAGCACAGCCCTGAGGGAGGAAGATGCTGAAACCACCCTGAGTTTCTGTAGCTGTGGCTGAACATTCGTGGCACAGCTTGAAATAGGGGCTCACCCTGGGGAAGGTTGTTGGGAAGGACATGGAAAGAGCCCTGGGGGAGCACATGGATGGGGACAGTGCTGAGGAGGGTCTGCCAGGCTCCCCAGAAAACTCTGGGGGTTAGTCTGGACTACCCAGAGAGAGGGAAGGGATGACAGGCTGGAGCCGCGCTCCCCTCAGAGCCCCTGAGGGCGGCAGCAATGGCGGCGCCGCTCCCTCAGCGCCCGGCCCCGGCCCCGGCGGGCGGGGAGCCCTCGGCAGCGCCCTGCGGGCAGCAGGGAGCGAGCCCCGGCCCGGCCTCTGTGCCCGTGGCGCCGCAGAGGCCAGGGCAGAGCTGCAGGAGTCGGGGCCTCAGGCACTGCCCCGAGGCAGCTGCAGCAGCCGGGCCCCGGCCTTGTGGCAGCGCAGGAGGCTCTCGTGGTGCCGCTTCTCCAGCCCGGCCGAGTGCCTGTGCATGGCCCCGGCCTTGCGCGCTGCCCCTGCCCCGCTCGGCTTCCCGTGCCCGGCAAAGGCGCCCAGGCCGCGCTCGGTGCCCCCGGCTGTCGCTGCTGAAGGCAGGGCCGAGCCCCGGTGCCCGGCAGAGCCCTGAGGGACACCCCTGCTCCCCGGGCTCCCGCGGCTCCTGGAGCCGCTGCCCACGAGTGCCCGGCCCGTCCGTGCGGCCAATTCCTGGTGCCCTGGGCAGCGCAGCCGGCAAAGCCAGGGCTCTGCACTGTGGGGCCGGGGCTGTCCTGTGGCAGCGTGGCCAAAGCCTCTCAGGGCTCTGGGCACAGCAGGGGCCAAAGGCCACAAGTGCGGGGCTGCTCCCAGCCACTTCTGGCTGCTCCACTGATGCTGGGCTGCCACGGGTGGCCCTTTGTGACACGGGCACACGGTGTCGGGGCCCTTTGTGATGTGGGACGTGGTGGTGGCCAGAGAGCCTTGTGACATCAGGGAGCCGTGCCCTGGCTGAGGGTGTCTAAGGGGCGCAGAGCCCTGCGGTGCCCAGTCGCAGGAGAGCCGCTCTCTGTGCAGGAAGCAGCTCCCTGTGTCTGTCTGCGCTGGACGCTGAGGGCGACAGAGGCCGACAGCGACAGACAAGGACAGCGACGAGGACAAAGGCAACTCCAACTCCCGGTCGCCAGCCCCTTGCCCAGCTGGCTGGAGGCCCCCAGCGGGCAGTGGTCGGGGGCAGTGGGCAGGTCAGTCCTGCCACTGGCACAGACTGAGGAGGAGGAGAGGCCCTTTGCCAACGTGGACCGCGAGCTTTCCCAGTGGGAAGCTGTGCAAGAGACACACCAGAGAGAAGTAGTGAGAGTCCAAGAAATGTCCCAGTGGAGATCCAGGAGCAGCCGAGAGCTGTACCAATGCCAGGTACGTGTGAGAGTTCCGGAAGTTTCCCAGTGCAGAGGTGGGACACACCAAGAGTTCTAGGAACGGAAAGAAACTCTCACAGTCCGGGAGTTGTAGCAGTGGGGAGAGTCCTCAGTAAGATGTACCAAGAGGTGTGGGAGTGGGAAGAATGTGTCACAACCCAAGAGATGTCCCAGTGGGAAACAGACATGAGAGAGTAGCAGGAGTTGGGATGGGGAGAAGACAAAAGATGCCACGAGCTGTCCCTGCAGAGAGATGGGAGTGTCCCAGAGGATTCCCAATGGGACGATGCCCAAGAGCTTTCTTAGGGGGAAGGTGAGAGGTACCAAGACCTCTGACCATGGGGACAAGATGTGCACTGTCCCATGTCCCAATGGGAGGACAGGAGAGAGCTGGAATTGTCCCAGGTGAGAGCCAGCAGTGCCAAGGAGCTGTGCCAAGGAGCAGACGCTGCAGCCCAAGAGCTGCCCTGGTGGGACGATGGGAGTGAGCGAAAGCTGTCCCAGTGGGAGGAAGATGTGAGCAGCCAGGAGCTGTCCCAGTGGAGAAATGCCATCAGCTCTGAGATCTGGGACAGATCCTTGCTAGCAGTGAGTGACGAGGAGCCTCAGCCTTGTCCCCAGGGGCCCAGCTGTGGCAGCCCCGTGGGCACAGAGGTGGCAGCAGAGGCAGTGCCTGCCCCAACCAGCGCCTCTCCTTCCCTACAGAGTCCCACGGAGGCCGAGCCGGCAGCTGCTGCCCCGGCGGGAGAGGAGAACTCCCGTTTGTGTCCATCATCCTGCGATGAGGAGCTGTCCTCAGTGGAAGAGGCCATCGAGCTCTCTCCAGGTGACAGCAACACCGAGTCAGAGCTGTCCGAAGTGGAAGAGGCAATGGAGGACATTCCAGAGGACAGCACAAGGGACCAGGAGCTGTCCTCAGTGGAAGAGGACCTCGAGGTCATTCCAGAGGACACCACAAGTTACCAGGAGCTGTCCTCAGTGGAAGAAGACCTCGAGGACATTCCAGAGGACAGCAAAGTGACCAGGAGCTGTCCTCTGTGGAAGAGGACAGCGAGGCCTCTCCAGAGGACAGCACAAGGGACCAGGAGCTGTCCTCTGTGGAAGAGGACCTCGAGGTCATTCCAGAGGACACCACGAGTTACCAGGAGCTGTCCTCAGTGGAAGAAGACCTCGAGGACATTCCAGAGGACAGCACAAGTGACCAGGAGCTGTCCTCTGTGGAAGAGGACAGCGAGGCCTTCCAGAGGACAGCAAAAGGGACCAGGAGCTGTCCTCTGTGGAAGAGGACAGCGAGGCCTCTCCAGAGGACAGCACAAGGGACCAGGAGCTGTCCTCAGTGGAAGAGGACCTCGAGGTCATTCCAGAGGACACCACGAGTTACCAGGAGTTGTCCTCAGTGGAAGAGAACCTCGAAGTCACTCCAGAGGATGCCACGAATGACCAGGAGCTGTCCTCAGTTGAGGAGGACATCGAGGACACTCCAGAGGACAGCACGAGTGACCAGGAACTGTCCTCAGGGGAAGACAACATCGAGGTCTCTCCATGGGACAGAAGACGTGAGGAGAAGCTGTCCCCTCTGGAAGAGAACAGCGTGGTGGTTTCAGGGGACAGCCCAACTGATGAGGAGCTGCCCAGAGTGGAAGAGGCCATCGAGCTTGGTCCAGAGGACAGCACGGCTCTTCCCCCAGAGGCGTCCAGCTCTGCCAGCCCCGTGGGCACTGAGGTGGCAGCAGGGGCAGCCCCTGCCCTGCCCGGCGCCTCTCCTGCCCCAGGCTGTCCCACGGAGGCCGAGCCGGCAGCTGCTGCCCGGTGCGGAGCTGCTGAGGAGGCGGCAGCGGGGTCAGTGCTGGCAGTGCCCGAGTGGATGAACAACTCCAATGAGGAAATGAAATTCTGGCAGTTCTTGGATGACCTGGAGGCTTTCCTCTTTGGAGACTCAGAGCTGTCCCAGGAAGTGTCTGACTGTGAACGATGCACGGGGGAAGATCTGCCCCACACCGAGCACAGCATCAAGACCAAGCCCTTGGCCCCAGAGGATGTTGAGTTGGACGAGGTGAGAGTCCTGGAGCTGCCCCCAGAAGAGGACACAGACCAAAAATGGAAAGTTTTTGGGGCAGACGAGCTCCCAGGGCCTTTCCCTCAGGAGGCCTGGGCTGAGTGCCCGGCACAGGAGCCGTGCAGCCAAGGGCCGGCGCCTGCCCCGCACAGCCCCCCCAGCCCCTGGCCCGCCCGGCTGGGAGCCCAGGCCCTCCGCGGGCAGCCGGCTGCCCCCAGGAAACGTCCCTCCCGCTTCAGGCGGGCGCTGCGGGCGCTGCGGGGGCTGTTCCGCTGTCCCTGCCTCAGGCCACGGCCCGAGGAGTGAAACAGACAAGGAGAAGATGAAGAACATAAAGGCAAAGAAGGTGAAGAAGACAAAAAAGATGAAGATGACCCCTCCCGCCGGTGCCGCTGCTCTGGTGTGGTAGCAGCAGCTGTTGGGTTCAGCTGGAGGGGCTGGAAGATTGCTGCTGCAGCTCCTCCAAGGCAGGCAAGGGAAAAGCTTTTGGATGGGCCAGCAAAGCCAAGCAAGCCAAGCAAAACCGTGCCAGGCAGAGCCAGGAACACCTGGGCAGTGAGGCTTGGAGAATGGCCAGCCAAAGAGCCCAAAGCTCCCCCCTTCCCCGCCCCACACACAGCCGGCCCCGGGCCTGGAAGGTACAGCAACCATTTCTTGGGCACAAAGCAGAGGCTCCTGGAACGGACTCTCAGCACAGACCACTCCAAGTCAACGACAAGGAAGACAAAGACAAAGAACACGAAGAAGATGAAGATGACGACAAAGAGAAGAAGACAAAGATGAAGACTAAGAAGACACATCGGAGAAGGCTTATTTAAGGATACATAGAAGAAGAATAGTAATAAGTATTTAGAAATTCTTAGAAGAAGAAGAGTACTAGGCATAGGAATAAGAATTTAAAATATGTAGAAGAAGAAGAAAAGGAAGAATAGGAATAGGTATAGGAATAGGAATAGGAATAGGAATTTAAGAATACATAGAAGTAGCAAAGAAGAGTAGTAAGACAGAGTAGTACAAAGAAGAAGAATAATATTAAGAAGGATAAGAATAGAAAAATGAAGAGAAAATTGAATGAATAAATAATACTAACAAATAATCTATTTTTATTTCATATTGTATATTTATATTACAGTCTATGATATAAAAACACTAACACACCATATGCTATAATTATGATTCATTATAATGTCCAAACATTGTTCTCGTTATTGAAGAATTTGTGTGTTTTCTAATGAGGTTTCTAAAAAGGCACAAGAGCAGAGTGCCCAGATTTCATGTGCTGTCTCTCAGCGATGGTGCCGATGTATTTTCCCAGGCAGTGCCACGGAGTCCCCTGTGAGCAGTGAGCGCTCAGCCCCAGCCCAGCGGGAGAGTTGCCGGCCGGGCCGGCAGGGCAGGGCTGGCGCTGCTCTCTGCAGGCGAACTGCAGGCGCACGTTGAGGGCGGCTGAGAGAGAGCTGTGCTGGGAGAGAGCCCTTGGCAGCAGGGCTGTGCAGCCGCCACAGCGGAGCCAGCACAGCCCCGCTGGGACGCTGCCCGTGGCCCGGGAGCCCGGCTGGCTCACAAGGGCAGCGCCGGTTCGGCGTGGGCGAGGAGCAAGGGCTGCTCCTTGCCGGGCTCGCTGTGCCTGTGAAGGTGCTGCAAAGGCTCTTCTCCCCATTTTCACTTCTAGTTTGCACACAGAACATCCAGCAGAAGGAACTTGCCGCTGAGCCTGTGGCTGAAGCCTTGTCCCCTCTGCTCCCCTGTCCCTGCCCAGGGCCTGCTCAGCAGAAAGCAGCTGTGGAGTCACTTCTGGAGTCCGTACAACTCCTACACGACACAGCGCTTGGGGCTGGCAGGGACCTTACAGCTCGTGTGGTTCCAGCTGATTATCTCCTGCTCTGTGTCTCCTCTCTCTGACAGGAGTTTCCTCTTTCTTTCCCTCACCCTTCCTCACACTTCTTGGGCAGTCAAATCCGTGTTGTTGAATAAAATCCCTCTGTTGCGCTCCCATGGTCCCTTTTGCCCCTTAATTGGGGCAGAGCCATCTCCCCCTCATCGCATGGTGACACGTGGGCAGGGACACCTTGGCTCCACTGTGCCAGGTGGCTCCCAGCCCCATCCCCATTTTTCCTTGGTTTAGGATAACTTTGCTGGCCAGAGGAGAGGCCTAGGGGACATCAGGTGTGGTCCCACCTGCAGGTTGGCACTTGAAAGCCGTGCCAAGAGGGGAAAATGGGAGAGAAAACAGATGATCCAGAAGCACACTTGATCTGTCTGCTCTCACTCAGCACACTTGGAGGAGGTTCTGGATCAGTGATGCAGGGCAAGCCTAGGACATCAGGAGGAACTCTGATTTTACTCCCCGTGTGCTGCCATGCAGCCTGGGAAAGGAGAGGGGCTTTTGTGCACGGCTGAAGCGTGGCAGTCCTGCGGGAGCTCCACAACCATTCTGCAGCCTTGGAGCCAGCTGTTGGGTTTTCCCTGGTGTTGCTCAGTTTTGCTTCCATGTTTCCAAAATACAGAAGAGCACAGGAAAGAAGTGGAAAAGTTGTAAAAGACAAGAGCAACAAATGACAGAACTGTGCAAATTTTTTCTAGCATAGCTTTTCTTTTCTTGAACCTTTTGTCAGTTGAGATGTTGCTAATTACCTGTTTATGACTTTTGACCCACATGGATTTTTAATAATACCATTTTAGTATTTATGATGCCGTTGAAGTCCATTGCACAACAGAGTAGTGCAATCCAAAGTGGTTTTCTATCCCAAGAAGACTAAAAGCTTCCTTTCTGTATCCCAAATAGACGAAACCCCGTGGGTTTAGTGTCACATCTCCCACAGCTGGGCCCAGGGGTGACATTGTGGCAGCCCAGCCCAGCCCCGGGGGCCACTGCCCGGGTGCATTTGGAAGGGCACGGACACAATTTCAGCACCATCTGTCTTTGTGCTCTGTGAAAAATGGTTTTGTGATTTGTGTTCATTGGTAGTTGTATCTGCTGTGTCAAAAAGAGATGCAAAGAACGGGCTGGAAACTTTCTGCCCCAATAGCTTAATAAAGCATGGAAATAAAATAAGTATAGTAGAGTAAAAGAGATGAAGTAACAAGACGACTGATGCTTAGAATAAAAGAGAAGAAGTTATGGTAAAGCTTAGAGATATTGCAAGAAAGCAACGAAATGCTTCTGTATAATAAAAAGCTTGATCCACTTTACAAAATCATGTAGCAGATACCAGGATAAGGCCTCCCTCCAGACGACCACAAAAAGGACAGGAAGCTAATGAACACCTGGAAAGATGATGAAATTTCTGATCTCAGCTTATTGATATTTGCTGACTGGGACTAACTAAACCCATCGGAAAATGCTTTGTAGGCCAAAAACCAGTAGATATACTTTGCCGGACTTGTAAGTGGTGTGTGCCGTGAGTCGAGCAGTGACTCCCTGGCCACCCAGCGCTGCTTCCTTGCTTTCTTGACAGGAGAAGATATAAAATTGAAATTGGGTTTAGCTATGGAAATTGTCTGTCACGCTCCGTGTTTGTGTGGCCCGTGCGGGCGAAGCGGGGCTGGCGGGAGCCGCGCTCCCCTCAGAGCCCCTGAGGGCGGCAGCAATGGCGGCGCCGCTCCCTCAGCGCCCGGCCCCGGCCCCGGCGGGCGGGGAGCCCTCGGCAGCGCCCTGCGGGCAGCAGGGAGCGAGCCCCGGCGCGGCCTCTGTGCCCGTGGCGCCGCAGAGGCCAGGGCAGAGCTGCAGGAGTCGGGGCCTCAGGCACTGCCCCGAGGCAGCTGCAGCAGCCGGGCCCCGGCCTTGTGGCAGCGCAGGAGGCTCTCGTGGTGCCGCTTCTCCAGCCCGGCGAGTGCCTGTGCATGGCCCCGGCCTTGCGCGCTGCCCCTGCCCCGCTCGGCTTCCCGTGCCCGGCAAAGGCGCCCAGGCCGCGCTCGGTGCCCCCGGCTGTCGCTGCTGAAGGCAGGGCCGAGCCCCGGTGCCCGGCAGAGCCCTCAGGGACACCCCTGCTCCCCGGGCTCCCGCGGCTCCTGGAGCCGCTGCCCACGAGTGCCCGGCCCGTCCGTGCGGCCAGTTCCTGGTGCCCTGGGCAGCGCAGCCGGCAGAGCCAGGGCTCTGCACTGTGGGGCCGGGGCTGTCCTGTGGCAGCGTGGCCAAAGCCTCTCAGGGCTCTGGGCACAGCAGGGGCCAAAGGCCACAAGTGCGGGGCTGCTCCCAGCCACTTCTGGCTGCTCCACTGATGCTGGGCCGCCGGGGGTGGCCCTTTGTGACACGGGCACACGGTGTCGGGGCCCTTTGTGATGTGGGACGTGGTGGTGGCCAGAGAGCCTTGTGACATCAGGAACCATGCCCTGGCTGAGGGTGTCTAAGGGGCGCAGAGCCCTGCGGTGCCCAGTCGCAGGAGAGCCGCTCTCTGTGCAGGAAGCAGCTCCCTGTGTCTGTCTGCGCTGGACGCTGAGGGCGACAGAGGCCGACAGCGACAGACAAGGACAGCGACGAGGACAAAGGCAACTCCAACTCCCGGTCGCCAGCCCCTTGCCCAGCTGCCTGGAGGCCCCCAGCGGGCAGTGGTCGGGGGCAGTGGGCAGGTCAGTCCTGCCACTGGCACAGACTGAGGAGGAGGAGAGGCCCTTTGCCAACGTGGACCGCGAGCTTTCCCAGTGGGAAGCTGTGCAAGAGACACACCAGAGAGAAGTAGTGAGAGTCCAAGAAATGTCCCAGTGGAGATCCAGGAGCAGCCGAGAGCTGTACCAATGCCAGGTACGTGTGAGAGTTCCGGAAGTTTCCCAGTGCAGAGGTGGGACACACCAAGAGTTCTAGGAACGGAAAGAAACTCTCACAGTCCGGGAGTTGTAGCAGTGGGGAGAGTCCTCAGTAAGATGTACCAAGAGGTGTGGGAGTGGGAAGAATGTGTCACAACCCAAGAGATGTCCCAGTGGGAAACAGACATGAGAGAGTAGCAGGAGTTGGGATGGGGAGAAGACAAAAGATGCCACGAGCTGTCCCTGCAGAGAGATGGGAGTGTCCCAGAGGATTCCCTATGGGACGATGCCCAAGAGCTTTCTTAGGGGGAAGGTGAGAGGTACCAAGACCTCTGACCATGGGGACGAGATGTGCACTGTCCCATGTCCCAATGGGAGGACAGAAGAGAGCTGGAATTGTCCCAGGTGAGAGCCAGCAGTGCCAAGGAGCTGTGCCAAAGAGCAGACGCTGCAGCACAAGAGCTGCCCTGGTGGGACGATGGGAGTGAGCGAAAGCTGTCCCAGTGGGAGGAAGATGTGAGCAGCCAGGAGCTGTCCCAGTGGAGAAATGCCATCAGCTCTGAGATCTGGGACAGATCCTTGCTAGCAGTGAGTGACGAGGAGCCTCAGCCTTGTCCCCCAGGGGCCCAGCTGTGGCAGCCCCGTGGGCACAGAGGTGGCAGCAGAGGCAGTGCCTGCCCCAACCAGCGCCTCTCCTTCCCTACAGAGACCCACAGAGGCTGAGCGGGCAGCTGCTGCCCCGGCGGGAGAGGAGAACTCCCAGCTGTGTCCATCATCCTGCGATGAGGAGCTGTCCGAAGTGGAAGAGGCAATGGAGGACATTCCAGAGGACAGCACAAGGGACCAGGAGCTGTCCTCAGTGGAAGAGGACCTCGAGGTCATTCCAGAGGACACCACGAGTTACCAGGAGCTGTCCTCAGTGGAAGAAGACCTCGAGGACATTCCAGAGGACAGCAAAAGTGACCAGGAGCTGTCCTCTGTGGAAGAGGACAGCGAGGCCTCTCCAGAGGACAGCACAAGGGACCAGGAGCTGTCCTCAGTGGAAGAGGACCTCGAGGTCATTCCAGAGGACACCACGAGTTACCAGGAGCTGTCCTCAGTGGAAGAAGACCTCGAGGACATTCCAGAGGACAGCACGAGTTACCAGGAGCTGTCCTCTGTGGAAGAGGACAGCGAGGACTCTCCAGAGGACAGCACAAGGGACCAGGAGCTGTCCTCTGTGGAAGAGGACCTCGAGGTCATTCCAGAGGACACCACGAGTTACCAGGAGCTGTCCTCATTTGAGGAGGACATCGAGGACATTCCAGAGGACAGCAAAAGTGACCAGGAGCTGTCCTCTGTGGAAGAGGACAGCGAGGCCTCTCCAGAGGACAGCACAAGGGACCAGGAGCTGTCCTCAGTGGAAGAGGATCTCGAGGTCATTCCAGAGGACACCACGAGTTACCAGGAGTTGTCCTCGGTGGAAGAGGACCTCGAAGTCACTCCAGAGGATGCCACGAATGACCAGGAGCTGTCCTCAGTTGAGGAGGACATCGAGGACACTCCAGAGGACAGCACGAGTGACCAGGAACTGTCCTCAGGGGAAGACAACATCGAGGTCTCTCCATGGGACAGAAGACGTGAGGAGAAGCTGTCCCCTCTGGAAGAGAACATCGTGGTGGTTTCAGGGGACAGCCCAACTGATGAGGAGCTGCCCAGAGTGGAAGAGGCCATCGAGCTTGGTCCAGAGGACAGCACGGCTCTTCCCCCAGAGGCGTCCAGCTCTGCCAGCCCCGTGGGCACAGAGGTGGCAGCAGGGGTAGCCCCTGCCCTGCCCGGCGCCTCTCCTGCCCCGGGCCATCCCACGGAGGCCGAGCCGGCAGCTGCTGCCCGGTGCGGAGCTGCTGAGGAGGCGGCAGCGGGGTCACTGCTGGCAGTGCCCGAGTGGATGAACAACTCCAATGAGGAAATGAAATTCTGGCAGTTCTTGGATGACCTGGAGGCTTTCCTCTTTGGAGACTCAGAGCTGTCCCAGGAAGTGTCTGACTGTGAACGATGCACGGGGGAAGATCTGCCCCACACCGAGCACAGCATCAAGACCAAGCCCTTGGCCCCAGAGGATGTTGAGTTGGACGAGGTGAGAGTCCTGGAGCTGCCCCCAGAAGAGGACATAGACCAAAAATGGAAAGTTTTTGGGGCAGACGAGCTCCCAGGGCCTTTCCCTCAGGAGGCCTGGGCTGAGTGCCCGGCACAGGAGCCGTGCAGCCAAGGGCCGGCGCCTGCCCCGCACAGCCCCCCCAGCCCCTGGCCCACCCGGCTGGGAGCCCAGGCCCTCCGCGGGCAGCCGGCTGCCCCCAGGAAACGTCCCTCCCGCTTCAGGCGGGCGCTGCGGGCGCTGCGTGGGCTGTTCCGCTGCCCCTGCCTCAGGCCACGGCCCGAGGAGTGAAACAGACAAGGAGAAGATGAAGAACATAAAGGCAAAGAAGGTGAAGAAGACAAAAAAGATGAAGATGACCCCTCCCGCCGGTGCCGCTGCTCTGGTGTGGTAGCAGCAGCTGTTGGGTTCAGCTGGAGGGGCTGGAAGATTGCTGCTGCAGCTCCTCCAAGGCAGGCAAGGGAAAAGCTTTTGGATGGGCCAGCAAAGCCAAGCAAGCCAAGCAAAACCGTGCCAGGCAGAGCCAGGAACACCTGGGCAGTGAGGCTTGGAGAATGGCCAGCCAAAGAGCCCAAAGCTCCCCCCTTCCCCGCCCCACACACACCCGGCCCCGGGCCTGGAAGGTACAGCAACCATTTCTTGGGCACAAAGCAGAGGCTCCTGGAACGGACTCTCAGCACAGACCACTCCAAGTCAACGACAAGGAAGACAAAGACAAAGAACACGAAGAAGATGAAGATGACGACAAAGAGGAAGAAGACAAAGATGAAGACTAAGAAGACACATCGGAGAAGGCTTATTTAAGGATACATAGAAGAAGAATAGTAATAAGTATTTAGAAATTCTTAGAAGAAGAAGAGTACTAGGCATAGGAATAAGAATTTAAAATATGTAGAAGAAGAAGAAAAGGAAGAATAGGAATAGGTATAGGAATAGGAATAGGAATAGGAATTTAAGAATACATAGAAGTAGCAAAGAAGAGTAGTAAGACAGAGTAGTACAAAGAAGAAGAATAATATTAAGAAGGATAAGAATAGAAAAATGAAGAGAAAATTGAATGAATAAATAATACTAACAAATAATCTATTTTTATTTCATATTGTATATTTATATTACAGTCTATGATATAAAAACACTAACACACCATATGCTATAATTATGATTCATTATAATGTCCAAACATTGTTCTCGTTATTGAAGAATTTGTGTGTTTTCTAATGAGGTTTCTAAAAAGGCACAAGAGCAGAGTGCCCAGATTTCACGTGCTGTCTCTCAGCGGTGCCGATGTATTTTCCCAGGCAGTGCCACGGAGTCCCCTGTGAGCAGTGAGCGCTCAGCCCCAGCCCAGCGGGAGAGTTGCCGGCCGGGCCGGCAGGGCAGGGCTGGCGCTGCTCTCTGCAGGCGAACTGCAGGCGCACGTTGAGGGCGGCTGAGAGAGAGCTGTGCTGGGAGAGAGCCCTTGGCAGCAGGGCTGTGCAGCCGCCACAGCGGAGCCAGCACAGCCCCGCTGGGACGCTGCCCGTGGCCCGGGAGCCCGGCTGGCTCACAAGGGCAGCGCCGGTTCGGCGTGGGCGAGGAGCAAGGGCTGCTCCTTGCCGGGCTCGCTGTGCCTGTGAAGGTGCTGCAAAGGCTCTTCTCCCCATTTTCACTTCTAGTTTGCACACAGAACATCCCGCAGAAGGAACTTGCCGCTGAGCCTGTGGCTGAAGCCTTGTCCCCTCTGCTCCCCTGTCCCTGCCCAGGGCCTGCTCAGCAGAAAGCAGCTGTGGAGTCACTTCTGGAGTCCGTACAACTCCTACACGACACAGCGCTTGGGGCTGGCAGGGACCTTACAGCTCGTGTGGTTCCAGCTGATTATCTCCTGCTCTGTGTCTCCTCTCTCTGACAGGAGTTTCCTCTTTCTTTCCCTCACCCTTCCTCACACTTCTTGGGCAGTCAAATCCGTGTTGTTGAATAAAATCCCTCTGTTGCGCTCCCATGGTCCCTTTTGCCCCTTAATTGGGGCAGAGCCATCTCCCCCTCATCGCATGGTGACACGTGGGCAGGGACACCTTGGCTCCACTGTGCCAGGTGGCTCCCAGCCCCATCCCCATTTTTCTTTGGTTTAGGATAACTTTGCTGGCCAGAGGAGAGGCCTGGGGGACATCAGGTGTGGTCCCACCTGCAGGTTGGCACTTGAAAGCCGTGCCAAGAGGGGAAAATGGGAGAGAAAACAGATGATCCAGAAGCACACTTGATCTGTCTGCTCTCACTCAGCACACTTGGAGGAGGTTCTGGATCAGTGATGCAGGGCAAGCCTAGGACATCAGGAGGAACTCTGATTTTACTCCCCGTGTGCTGCCATGCAGCCTGGGAAAGGAGAGGGGCTTTTGTGCACGGCTGAAGCGTGGCAGTCCTGCGGGAGCTCCACAGCCATTCTGCTGCCTTGGAGCCAGCTGTTGGGTTTTCCCTGGTGTTGCTCAGTTTTGCTTCCATGTTTCCAAAATACAGAAGAGCACAGGAAAGAAGTGGAAAAGTTGTAAAAGACAAGAGCAACAAATGACAGAACTGTGCAAATTTTTTCTAGCATAGCTTTTCTTTTCTTGAACCTTTTGTCAGTTGAGATGTTGCTAACTACCTGTTTATGACTTTTGACCCACATGGATTTTTAATAATACCATTTTAGTATTTATGATGCCTTTGAAGTCCAGTGTACAGCAGAGTAGTGCAATCCAAAGTGGTTTTCTATCCCAAGAAGACTAAAAGCTTCCTTTCTGTATCCCAAATAGACGAAACCCCGTGGGTTTAGTGTCACATCTCCCAGAGCTGGGCCCAGGGGTGACATTGTGGCAGCCGAGCCCAGCCCCGGGGGCCACTGCCCGGGTGCATTTGGAAGGGCACGGACACAATTTCAGCGCCATCTGTCTTTGTGCTCTGTGAAAAATGGTTTTGTGATTTGTGTTCATTGGTGGTTGTATCTGCTGTGTCAAAAAGAGATGCAAAGAACGGGCTGGAAACTTTCTGCCCCAATAGCTTAATAAAGCATGGAAATAAAATAAGTATAGTAGAGTAAAAGAGATGAAGTAACAAGACGGCTTAGAGTAAAAGAGAAGAAGTTACGGTAAAGCTTAGAGATGTTGCAAGAAAGCAACGAAATGCTTCTGTACAATAAAAAGCTTGATCCACTTTACAAAATCATGTAGCAGATACCAGGATAAGGCCTCCCTCCAGACGACCACAAAAAGGACAGGAAGCCAATGAACACCTGGAAAGATGATGAAATTTCTGATCTCAGCTTATTGATATTTGCTGACTGGGACTAACTAAACCCATCGGAAAATGCTTTGTAGGCCAAAAACCAGTAGATATACTTTGCCGGACTTGTAAGTGGTGTGTGCCGTGAGTCGAGCAGTGACTCCCTGGCCACCCAGCGCTGCTTCCTTGCTTTCTTGACAGGAGAAGATATAAAATTGAAATTGGGTTTAGCTATGGAAATTGTCTGTCACGCTCCGTGTTTGTGTGGCCCGTGCGGGCGAAGCGGGGCTGGCGGGAGCCGCGCTCCCCTCAGAGCCCCTGAGGGCGGCAGCAATGGCGGCGCCGCTCCCTCAGCGCCCGGCCCCGGCCCCGGCGGGCGGGGAGCCCTCGGCAGCGCCCTGCGGGCAGCAGGGAGCGAGCCCCGGCGCGGCCTCTGTGCCCGAGGCACCGCAGAGGCCAGGGCAGAGCTGCAGGAGTCGGGGCCTCAGGCACTGCCCCGAGGCAGCTGCAGCAGCCGGGCCCCGGCCTTGTGGCAGCGCAGGAGGCTCTCGTGGTGCCGCTTCTCCAGCCCGGCCGGGTGCCTGTGCATGGCCCCGGCCTTGCGCGCTGCCCCTGCCCCGCTCGGCTTCCCGTGCCCGGCAAAGGCGCCCAGGCCGCGCTCGGTGCCCCCGGCTGTCGCTGCTGAAGGCAGGGCCGAGCCCCGGTGCCCGGCAGAGCCCTCAGGGACACCCCTGCTCCCCGGGCTCCCGCGGCTCCTGGAGCCGCTGCCCACGAGTGCCCGGCCCGTCCGTGCGGCCAGTTCCTGGTGCCCTGGGCAGCGCAGCCGGCAAAGCCAGGGCTCTGCACTGTGGGGCCGGGGCTGTCCTGTGGCAGCGTGGCCAAAGCCTCTCAGGGCTCTGGGCACAGCAGGGGCCAAAGGCCACAAGCGCGGGGCTGCTCCCAGCCACTTCTGGCTGCTCCACTGATGCTGGGCCGCCGGGCGTGGCCCTTTGTGACACGGGCACACGGTGTCGGGGCCCTTTGTGATGTGGGACGTGGTGGTGGCCAGAGAGCCTTGTGACATCAGGGAGCCGTGCCCTGGCTGAGGGTGTCTAAGGGGCGCAGAGCCCTGCGGTGCCCAGTCGCAGGAGAGCCGCTCTCTGTGCAGGAAGCAGCTCCCTGTGTCTGTCTGCGCTGGACGCTGAGGGCGACAGAGGCCGACAGCGACAGACAAGGACAGCGACGAGGACAAAGGCAACTCCAACTCCCGGTCGCCAGCCCCTTGCCCAGCTGGCTGGAGGCCCCCAGCGGGCAGTGGTCGGGGGCAGTGGGCAGGTCAGTCCTGCCACTGGCACAGACTGAGGAGGAGGAGAGGCCCTTTGCCAACGTGGACCGCGAGCTTTCCCAGTGGGAAGCTGTGCAAGAGACACACCAGAGAGAAGTAGTGAGAGTCCAAGAAATGTCCCAGTGGAGATCCAGGAGCAGCCGAGAGCTGTACCAATGCCAGGTACGTGTGAGAGTTCCGGAAGTTTCCCAGTGCAGAGGTGGGACACACCAAGAGTTCTAGGAACGGAAAGAAACTCTCACAGTCCGGGAGTTGTAGCAGTGGGGAGAGTCCTCAGTAAGATGTACCAAGAGGTGTGGGAGTGGGAAGAATGTGTCACAACCCAAGAGATGTCCCAGTGGGAAACAGACATGAGAGAGTAGCAGGAGTTGGGATGGGGAGAAGACAAAAGATGCCACGAGCTGTCCCTGCAGAGAGATGGGAGTGTCCCAGAGGATTCCCAATGGGACGATGCCCAAGAGCTTTCTTAGGGGGAAGGTGAGAGGTACCAAGACCTCTGACCATGGGGACAAGATGTGCACTGTCCCATGTCCCAATGGGAGGACAGGAGAGAGCTGGAATTGTCCCAGGTGAGAGCCAGCAGTGCCAAGGAGCTGTGCCAAGGAGCAGACGCTGCAGCACAAGAGCTGCCCTGGTGGGACGATGGGAGTGAGCGAAAGCTGTCCCAGTGGGAGGAAGATGTGAGCAGCCAGGAGCTGTCCCAGTGGAGAAATGCCATCAGCTCTGAGATCTGGGACAGATCCTTGCTAGCAGTGAGTGACGAGGAGCCTCAGCCTTGTCCCCCAGGGGCCCAGCTGTGGCAGCCCCGTGGGCACAGAGGTGGCAGCAGAGGCAGTGCCTGCCCCAACCAGCGCCTCTCCTTCCCTACAGAGTCCCACGGAGGCCGAGCCGGCAGCTGCTGCCCCGGCGGGAGAGGAGAACTCCCAGCTGTGTCCATCATCCTGCGATGAGGAGCTGTCCTCAGTGGAAGAGGCCATCGAGCTCTCTCCAGGTGACAGCAACACCGAGCCAGAGCTGTCTGAAGTGGAAGAGGCAATGGAGGACATTCCAGAGGACAGCACAAGGGACCAGGAGCTGTCCTCATTGGAAGAGGACCTCGAGGTCATTCCAGAGGACACCACAAGTTACCAGGAGCTGTCCTCAGTGGAAGAAGACCTCGAGGACATTCCAGAGGACAGCAAAAGTGACCAGGAGCTGTCCTCTGTGGAAGAGGACAGCGAGGCCTCTCCAGAGGACAGCACAAGGGACCAGGAGCTGTCCTCTGTTGAAGAGGACCTCGAGGTCATTCCAGAGGACACCACGAGTTACCAGGAGTTGTCCTCAGTGGAAGAAGACCTCGAGGACATTCCAGAGGACAGCAAAAGTGACCAGGAGCTGTCCTTTGTGGAAGAGGACAGCGAGGCCTCTCCAGAGGACAGCACAAGGGACCAGGAGCTGTCCTCAGTGGAAGAGGATCTCGAGGTCATTCCAGAGGACACCACGAGTTACCAGGAGCTGTCCTCAGTGGAAGAAGACCTCGAGTACATTCCAGAGGACAGCAAAAGTGACCAGGAGCTGTCCTCTGTGGAAGAGGACAGCGAGGCCTCTCCAGAGGACAGCACAAGGGACCAGGAGCTGTCCTCAGTGGAAGAGGACCTCGAGGTCATTCCAGAGGACAGCACGAGTTACCAGGAGTTGTCCTCAGTGGAAGAGAACCTCGAAGTCACTCCAGAGGATGCCACGAATGACCAGGAGCTGTCCTCAGTTGAGGAGGACATCGAGGACACTCCAGAGGACAGCACGAGTGACCAGGAGCTGTCCTCAGGGGAAGACAACATCGAGGTCTCTCCATGGGACAGAAGATGTGAGGAGAAGCTGTCCCCTCTGGAAGAGAACAGCGTGGTGGTTTCAGGGGACAGCCCAACTGATGAGGAGCTGCCCAGAGTGGAAGAGGCCATCGAGCTTGGTCCAGAGGACAGCACGGCTCTTCCCCCAGAGGCGTCCAGCTCTGCCAGCCCCGTGGGCACTGAGGTGGCAGCAGGGGCAGCCCCTGCCCTGCCCGGTGCCTCTCCTGCCCCAGGCCGTCCCACGGAGGCCGAGCCGGCAGCTGCTGCCCGGTGCGGAGCTGCTGAGGAGGCGGCAGCGGGGTCACTGCTGGCAGTGCCCGAGTGGATGAACAACTCCAATGAGGAAATGAAATTCTGGCAGTTCTTGGATGACCTGGAGGCTTTCCTCTTTGGAGACTCAGAGCTGTCCCAGGAAGCGTCTGACTGTGAACGATGCACGGGGGAAGATCTGCCCCACACCGAGCACAGCATTGGGACCAAGCCCTTGGCCCCAGAGGATGTTGAGTTGGACGAGGTGAGAGTCCTGGAGCTGTCCCCAGAAGAGGACACAGACCAAAAATGGAAAGTTTTTGGGGCAGACGAGCTCCCAGGGCCTTTCCCTCAGGAGGCCTGGGCTGAGTGCCCGGCACAGGAGCCGTGCAGCCAAGGGCCGGCGCCTGCCCCGCACAGCCCCCCCAGCCCCTGGCCCACCCGGCTGGGAGCCCAGGCCCTCCGCGGGCAGCCGGCTGCCCCCAGGAAACGTCCCTCCCGCTTCAGGCGGGCGCTGCGGGTGCTGCGTGGGCTGTTCCGCTGTCCCTGCCTCAGGCCACGGCCCGAGGAGTGAAACAGACAAGGAGAAGATGAAGAACATAAAGGCAAAGAAGGTGAAGAAGACAAAAAAGATGAAGATGACCCCTCCCGCCGGTGCCGCTGCTCTGGTGTGGGAGCAGCAGCTGTTGGGTTCAGCTGGAGGGGCTGGAAGATTGCTGCTGCAGCTCCTCCAAGGCAGGCAAGGGAAAAGCTTTTGGATGGGCCAGCAAAGCCAAGCAAGCCAAGCAAAACCGTGCCAGGCAGAGCCAGGAACACCTGGGCAGTGAGGCTTGGAGAATGGCCAGCCAAAGAGCCCAAAGCTCCCCCCTTCCCCGCCCCACACACAGCTGGCCCCGGGCCTGGAAGGTACAGCAACCATTTCTTGGGCACAAAGCAGAGGCTCCTGGAATGGACTCTCAGCACAGACCACTCCAAGTCAACGACAAGGAAGACAAAGACAAAGAACACGAAGAAGATGAAGATAACGACAAAGACAAGAAGACAAAGATGAAGACTAAGAAGACACATCGGAGAAGGCTTATTTAAGGATACATAGAAGAAGAATAGTAATAAGTATTTAGAAATTCTTAGAAGAAGAAGAGTACTAGGCATAGGAATAAGAATTTAAAATATGTAGAAGAAGAAGAAAAGGAAGAATAGGAATAGGTATAGGAATAGGAATAGGAATTGGAATAGGAATTTAAGAATACATAGAAGTAGCAAAGAAGAGTAGTAAGACAGAGTAGTACAAAGAAGAAGAATAATATTAAGAAGGATAAGAATAGAAAAATGAAGAGAAAATTGAATGAATAAATAATACTAACAAATAATCTATTTTTATTTCATATTGTATATTTATATTACAGTCTATGATATAAAAACACTAACACACCATATGCTATAATTATGATTCATTATAATGTCCAAACATTGTTCTCATTATTGAAGAATTTGTGTGTTTTCTAATGAGGTTTCTAAAAAGGCACAAGAGCAGAGTGCCCAGATTTCATGTGCTGTCTCTCAGCGGTGCCGATGTATTTTCCCAGGCAGTGCCACGGAGTCCCCTGTGAGCAGTGAGCGCTCAGCCCCAGCCCAGCGGGAGAGTTGCCGGCCGGGCCGGCAGGGCAGGGCTGGCGCTGCTCTCTGCAGGCGAACTGCAGGCGCACGTTGAGGGCGGCTGAGAGAGAGCTGTGCTGGGAGAGAGCCCTTGGCAGCAGGGCTGTGCAGCCGCCACAGCGGAGCCAGCACAGCCCCGCTGGGACGCTGCCCGTGGCCCGGGAGCCCGGCTGGCTCACAAGGGCAGCGCCGGTTCGGCGTGGGCGAGGAGCAAGGGCTGCTCCTTGCCGGGCTCGCTGTGCCTGTGAAGGTGCTGCAAAGGCTCTTCTCCCCATTTTCACTTCTAGTTTGCACACAGAACATCCAGCAGAAGGAACTTGCCGCTGAGCCTGTGGCTGAAGCCTTGTCCCCTCTGCTCCCCTGTCCCTGCCCAGGGCCTGCTCAGCAGAAAGCAGCTGTGGAGTCACTTCTGGAGTCCGTACAACTCCTACACGACACAGCGCTTGGGGCTGGCAGGGACCTTACAGCTCGTGTGGTTCCAGCTGATTATCTCCTGCTCTGTGTCTCCTCTCTCTGACAGGAGTTTCCTCTTTCTTTCCCTCACCCTTCCTCACACTTCTTGGGCAGTCAAATCCGTGTTGTTGAATAAAATCCCTCTGTTGCGCTCCCATGGTCCCTTTTGCCCCTTAATTGGGGCAGAGCCATCTCCCCCTCATCGCATGGTGACACGTGGGCAGGGACACCTTGGCTCCACTGTGCCAGGTGGCTCCCAGCCCCATCCCCATTTTTCCTTGGTTTAGGATAACTTTGCTGGCCAGAGGAGAGGCCTGGGGGACATCAGGTGTGGTCCCACCTGAAGCACACTTGATCTGTCTGCTCTCACTCAGCACACTTGGAGGAGGTTCTGGATCAGTGATGCAGGGCAAGCCTAGGAAATCAGCAGGAACTCTGATTTTACTCCCCGTGTGCTGCCATGCAGCCTGGGAAAGGAGAGGGGCTTTTGTGCACGGCTGAAGCGTGGCAGTCCTGCGGGAGCTCCACAGCCATTCTGCTGCCTTGGAGCCAGCTGTTGGGTTTTCCCTGGTGTTGCTCAGTTTTGCTTCCATGTTTCCAAAATACAGAAGAGCACAGGAAAGAAGTGGAAAAGTTGTAAAAGACAAGAGCAACAAATGACAGAACTGTGCAAATTTTTTCTAGCATAGCTTTTCTTTTCTTGAACCTTTTGTCAGTTGAGATGTTGCTAACTACCTGTTTATGACTTTTGACCCACATGGATTTTTAATAATACCATTTTAGTATTTATGATGCCTTTGAAGTCCAGTGTACAGCAGAGTAGTGCAATCCAAAGTGGTTTTCTATCCCAAGAAGACTAAAAGCTTCCTTTCTGTATCCCAAATAGACGAAACCCCGTGGGTTTAGTGTCACATCTCCCACAGCTGGGCCCAGGGGTGACATTGTGGCAGCCGAGCCCAGCCCCGGGGGCCACTGCCCGGGTGCATTTGGAAGGGCACGGACACAATTTCAGCGCCATCTGTCTTTGTGCTCTGTGAAAAATGGTTTTGTGATTTGTGTTCATTGGTAATTGTATCTGCTGTGTCAAAAATAGACACAAAGTACAGGTTGGAAACTTTCTGCCCCAATAGCTTAATAAAGCTTGGAAATAAAAGGAGTTTAGTAAAAGACATGAAGTAACAAGATGACTGATGCTTAGAATAAAAGAGAAGAAATTATGGTAAAGCTAAGAGATATTGCAACAAAGCAACTAAATGCTTCTTTATAATTAAAAGTGTCACTGTTAGGTCATATGTGACATATGCACACATGATCAGGGTCCAAGAAGAAAAAGTTTTTATGCTGTGTGTTCTCCAGCTTATATACTCTTAACAAAGCCTGATCTTAAGTCATTAACTACATCACAATAACTTATTGTATGCATTGGTGCAAAGCAATTAATGTCAATATAATTGGCAAAAGTTTTACAGAAATTCAAGAAGGCACGTATACACATCTACTTTGCACTTAGTCTAGCTTACAAAGATTTTCATGTATCTTTTCTAATCTGTTTCCATGCTGACAGCCTTGTCTTCTTCCTTGCTATGGATACACTCAAAAATCATCAATTGTTATTTGTCTTATTAACTCAGCTTTGCTTGCAGGCCAGCTGTGAAGCTCCTCCATAGCCCTTGCACAAACCAAGGCCAAGGTGTGTTTGGAAAGTTTGGAGATGCCACACAGAGGGACAGCCAGCTTTTGAACTCAGTGACTCAGGCTGCACTTGAGGGATGAAGAGTTAGGCGGGATTCCCCACGGCTGGACTAAGTCTCTTAAAGCTCTGACTAAATCCAAGAGCCACGTTGTGTTTTGCTGAGTTCCCAGTAACAAAACTCGAAGGACACACACAAACTGGTTTTCCTCATCAGCAGGGTTGAGTTACAGTGTAGCAGCCAAAACTTTCACAGCTTTTGGTTCTTGGCTTCTTTTTTCTTTTGTGGGATGGGGATTGAAGGCGTTTGAGATTATAGTTCACGCTCAGACTCAAATGTTTATTTTTTCTTGTCTATGTTACAGTCTCACAAACTGTGAGTTCTGCAGCATTTCACTAACAAGGTACAAAAATGGCTCACTATCTTTCTCTCCAAGGTCTTTTAGGGCTAAACTGTCCAATGAAGAAACGACACCTAAATTATTTTTACTTTTAACCCAATAACTAATCACTTAAATTCCACAATGGGGACTTTTCTGTCCAATTACACAAAACCACCCAAACCCATGGAGAAGAAGGTGAAGAAGAAGGACCAGCCTCTGCCTAAAACCTCCATCTTGCTCTCTCTATATATTTTTATATTCTAAACCCTTAAACTCTGAGTTTCCCCTGCTGTGATATCACACACTTCTATTCAAACTCCACACCCACAATCCCAGTTCTGCCATTCCATTCTGGAAGCTTCTCCAGGGCCTCAGGTCAAAGGCAGTGATCTCTTGGGGGTCAGTGCCTGGCAGCACAGAAAGTTTAAAATTCTCAGCAGCCAGGGTTCCAACATTTGTAATTTTTCCCCTAACCCCAAGGCCTCTGAGGTTTTTTTTCTTCCCACAGAATAGATTTCCCTGAGAACTTTTGACCTTTCCTTCCAGGAGCTCTGGGGCATGACTGATGAGGTAATTCTTCACAAAAACAACGCTCCTGTATGCTTAAAAAAACAATTTGTAACCAGCCCTTTGTTCTGTGCTGATAAGCAATTAATAATCTCCCACAATATTTATTCCCAATGCCTTCTACTCCAAGGCTTCCCAGCCAAAGCTGTTCTGGGGGAGGCCAATGTCAAAGCCAGCCAGCATCGCCTCCCTGACTCCTGATTAACAATTAACAAGCCCATTATTGATTTGTCATTAGTAACAACAGCTTTATGGGCAATTGTTTCCAGCTCCTTCAGCCTCAGAAGAGGCAATTTTTCAACTCTGAGAGTTTGAAAGGCAATAAGCAACATTTCAACAAATGTAGAGCTCTCCATATCACTTACAGTTCTTGTTGCTGCCATTGGGAGAGCACTTAATTCAGATTTTATTAAGGAAACTTCTGTCTGTGCAATAAAGGAACTGAGGAACACTTTGCTGTGTCAGGTCTGTAGTTTATTTTCTCTGTTTCCAATGCACACATCACAAATTCCAGCCACAAACTCTGCTGCAGAAAATGAAAACATATTTTCTGACTTTCTAAGTTTTTAGTACCACAATAATTAAGTACCAGAATATAAATCAGTAATTATTTATTGACATATTAATTACACCAATTGATTATGTTTGGCTATAAATGATAGATCAGTGTTATTTTTATTTTCACCTAATTCCATTTAGTTCTGACAGTAAGGAATGTCTGTCCAACAGTGATTCTGGTCTTGAGTCTCCCCCCAGACAGATCACAGCAGCTCTAGAACAGCCCCATCATCTTTAGAAAACCCTGTGCAGCCTCCAGAACAGCTCTGGATCCTGGAAAATTCTACTGTGATGAGAGATAAGGCACCTGCTTCCTCATCCCAGCTCCACGAGACCCATCCCAGGGGAGAGGGAAAGGGGAATGACGGAATTAGGAATGAAATCAGGAAAACGAGCTCAGCGCTTTCCATCCCTGAGCTCACCAGGGTTTGACAGTTTTGTCACTGACAAATTGGCCATGAGGAGCATCAGCACTGGAAGGCAAAAGGGCCAAATAAACGGGGGTCTCAGCCCCCTCCTCTGGGGACTTGGTGGCCCTGGGACCTGCCATGTCTGTCCTCACCCAGCCAGGGCAGCAGGCATTGAGGAGGATGTGGTCGCCTTTCCTGTGCTCGTTCAGCAGCCGCGCTTGGATCCTGGACAGGACAGTGACCCCGATTTTGGACACCCCATAGGCAGTGTTTGGCCAGCCCTCCTTCTCATGGACACCTCTCTTGGTGTCTTCCACGAATTTGGCCATGAGCTGCACCAGCTCCTCCTCAGTGATGGTGTCACTGCGGAACTTCTGCTGCAGCTCCTGGCTGCAGCCTCGCAGGGCTGAGCTGCTCACCATGCTGGAGACATTCACCACCCGGCCTGAAAAGAGAATAAAACCAGATTTTTGTCACACATTTTCTATCAAGGACATATTTTGTGAAAAATCCTTTGCTAGGATTTTTTTCTCCTGAGAAGCCTCAGAGGAAAAGAAAAGCAATAATTATCTGCTGCTGTGGAATGCAGCAGGTGCATCTGTGACTGGTTCATGGGAGTTGTTTTTACTTGATGACCAATGACAGCCACCTGTGTCGAGTCTCTGGTCACTCACGAGATTTTATTATCACTCCATTCCATTCCTTTCAAGACTTCTGATGAAATCCTTTCTTCTATTCTTTTAGTATAGTTTTAGTATATAATTTTCTTGTAATATAATATATATAATCAAATAATAAATCACCCTTCTGAAACATGGAGTCAAGATTCTCATCTCTCCCCCATCCTGGGACCCCTGCAAACACCACCACATTTCCAGCTCACACTGAAGTGGGGCTGCTCTCCAGTTCTGGATTCACTCCTCAGGTGAATATCTGTAAAGTATTTTAGGTGGGCTGTTTTGCAGAGCTCCTGGAAAATCAGATGAACTCAATGTTCTGGTTTCTAGTAAATACCATGAGAGGTAATTTAAGGTGTGAACCTGGAAAGTTTCAGATAAACCTCCAGGAAACAACGTCACAATCAGCAGGTACACTCTTGCTACAGTACAAATATCACCTGGAGATTTACAAATGTAAGGATTTATCTCCCAGCACTTCAGTAAAAGGGACAAGTCAGCTGAATCAGTAAATCACTCATCTCCAAAATAATATTTCACTGTTTCCCCTCTTACCTGCTACTTCACAGCCATTCTGGTGGTGAATTTGGGGATTTAATCTTAAAAGCCACAGAAATGAATGCTGTTAATGACTTTATTAACAGTCATCCTTCACTGTAGTACAAGAGTTCTAGACTGCAACTTTGGCACTGTTTCCTCTCTCCCCAGAATTCACTCACTCTGTTTATTCCTTCTCCCTCAGGAAATAAAAACCTGATTTTCATCTACTTGACTTCTTTTTTCCTTGAAAACCTTGATGTATTTAAATATTAGGAGAGACCACATTTCATTTATAGCAGCAAACACATCTGAAACACTGGTGCAGTGCCTGAGACTGGACAGGATTTCCCATTGAAAAGGGCCAAAATTCAAACAAAACTCTTTCTCCACTTGTTATGTTTCACTTACCATAAGGCTTCACAAGAGGGAGCAATTCTGTGCAAACATTCCTGGTTCCAAAAAAGTTTGTCTTCAGTGTAACCTCAGCTTGGACTGCAAATGGAGTGGTGTCATGAACTGGTCATAAGAGGTAGGAAGGGAAAAAAAAAACAAAAATTAGAATTGTAACACTGTTTGAAGAGAAGTTACCAAACCCCAAAAGTTTATCTTAGTTGCTGTTTTTAATAACTAGAAAACAGGCATATGATCATAGACTGGGCAGGTGTGCATTGTCTCCAAATCCATGACAATTCAAAAGAGAAACTGTAACAGGTCATTATTTGATGTGACAATTCAAAAGAGAAACTGTAACAGGTCATTATTTGATGCAATAATTCAAAAGAGAAATTGTAACAGGTCATTATTGATGTGATAATTCAAAAGAGAAATTGTAACAGGTCATTATTTGATGTGGTTTTTATTGTGAAACACGTTTAATGACCCACACTCATTTGCAAATCACTCACTTGCATTTAAATCTCAGCCATGAAGCCAGATTGTGACCCATGGCCAGGGTTATGGCAGGGGGAGAACTAAAATCCTACAGAACCCCAAATCCTGCTCCATATCCTGCCTTCCTTGTGACAGAGAACTTCCTGACACCCCAAACCCCACTCATGTGTCTAACAGGGTACATTGGAACATCCTAAACTTCCCTGATTACAGAGACTTAGAAAACTCTTCCCAGAGAGGCTCATCCAGAAAACAACCACAGCTCCAGCATCATTTGACACAGGAAGTTTTTGCTGGATTAAGGACTTTGCTGGACAAATGCAGCACAAAACCAAAAGAACAAAACTTAATGGCAAATCTTTGACTGGCTGCAATAGCACATAATGCTACAACTAAGAAAGGAAAGCATAAATTCTGGGATGGCAGCAAAAACTTGGTGAGGCAAGAAACAAGCTTGGGTAGAAATACCAATCTGGGAAGCAAAAATTAAAATTATGAGAGAAGCATCACAGCAAGTTCTTGCACAGATGTTACACCCTCTGTGCTTGATACTCACAGCAACAGCTCCTTTATCAGTTAAACAGTTTAACGGTTTAACTGATAGTTAAACAGTTTTAACAGTTAAACAGTTCCTAAATTGTGTGACCTACTGCTGACTCAGTTGTTGTCAGTTTGAGGAAAGTCAAGGCTGAACATCTGGAAATGATATTTTAACTGCTGCTGGAATCTTTGCTGAGCACACCCTGAAGCTCAAACAATTCTATTAAGAGCTGCCTCCCAAGAAGCAGATGTTAAGCAATTTTCCTTAAAGTAACACCAGGAGATCATCACTGCACTCCCACTCCATGAGAAGTTCCCTGCTCTCTTTCAGTGTGAGCTGCTCCCCCTTGGAATGCCCCAATTAGGCCCCCCCAAAGCTTCTCCTGTGCAGGTGAACAATGCCAGCTGTGCCAGCCTTTCCTCCCAGCAGAGCTGCTCCATCCCTCTGCTCATCCTGGAGCCTCCTCTGGGCTCTCTGCAGCAGCTCCAGCTCCTCCCTGGGCTGGGGCAGCTCTGCAGGTGGGAAATCACCTGTGGGGGCTCAGGGGCACAATCCCCACCATAAAACCACCAGCCAGACTTGTGATTTGCTCTGTCTGGAGCAAATTCTGATTCTGGATTTCATACACACAACAAAAATTTCTCCTTCCACCTTGAAACTGCTGTGTCTTTCTCACTTTCCCCGCCTTTCTGCCTACTGGGAGGTGAAAGGGTTAAATTCTTGCCCAGCACAGCAGGATTTGAGTGGTTTAGAGGTGACTGAATGGCCTGAGAAAGTTCGAGATAGCAAAGCCCATGCAGGGACAATAAAGGTGCTTTTTCATCAGCTGGAATCCCTGAGCAGAGAGTGCACAGAACAGAGCAGGGGGGTGGAGAAGAGAGAAAACACAGCAGCTCCCTGAGGCACAGGGCGACATTCCCAATGGAGATGGGCACTGAGGCAATGAACCCAGCCCAGCTCACTGCCCTGTGTGCCTCAGCACTCCCACGTGGTGCAAACACAACCCTCCAGGGAAGATGTTTACAGAAACATGGAATTGTTACAGCTGGCAAAGCCCTGCCAGCCCATGGAGTGCCAGCTGTGCCCCATGGGCACCTTGTCCCCAGCCCAGAGCACTCAGTGCCACCTCCAGGGGACACCTGCAGGGATGGGCACTGCAAAGCTCCCTGGGCAGCCCCTGCCAAGGCCTGAGCACCCTTTCCATGAGGAAATTC
Source organism: Diglossa brunneiventris (assembly GCA_019023105.1). Classification (NCBI taxonomy): domain Eukaryota; kingdom Metazoa; phylum Chordata; class Aves; order Passeriformes; family Thraupidae; genus Diglossa; species Diglossa brunneiventris. Next base: position 1,327,980 of record CM032352.1, read on the forward strand.
CTCCTGGTATTCAAACTGACCTTCCCCTGGGACACTGTTCTCACATTATACTTAAGATAGGAAGTTTGCCCAAGCAAAAATGCAGCAGAAGTGTTGGATGCACCCACTGCCCTCTCCACAGAACACAGGAGCACTTCCTACCTTTGAAGGCGATGCCGGCGTTGTTCACCAGCACATTGAGCCCTCCATACTTCTCCTTGAGGAAGTCCAGGCCTTCCTTGGGCACCTCCAGGGATGGATGGGCACTCCAAACCTCCCTGGGCAGCCCCTGCCAAGGCCTGACCACCGTTTCCATGGAGAAATTCCTTCTGATGTCCAGCCTGACCCTCCCCTATCCCACTGCTCTCACATCATCCTTAAGATGGGAAGTTTGCCCAAGCAAAAACGCAGCAGCAGTGTTGGATGCACCCACTGCCCTCCCCACAGAAGTACCCCAAGAGAGCAGTGCCCACCTTTGAAGGCGATGCCAGCGTTGTTCACCAGCACGTCGAGCCCTCCGTACTTGTCCTTGAGGAAGTCGCGGAGCGCTCGGATGCTCTGCAGGTCATCGATGTCCAGCTGGTGGAAGAGCGGGCGCAGCCCCTCCTGCTGGAGCAGTGCCACGGCGGCCTGGCCGCGGCCGGGATCCCGGGATGTCAGGTACACATCCCCCGGGAACTGCCGGCACAGCGCCCGCACCACGGCCAAGCCAATGCCTTTGTTGGAGCCTGTCACCACTGCCACCTGCACGCTGGACATTGTCCCCGGGAACGTGAGCCAAGGTCACAGGAACTGCCAACAGCAAAGAAAAGGTCAGTCAGACACACAAAATGGCTGCTTGGAAAGGAATTAGGATCATGGGATGGTTTGGGTTGGAAGGGACTGTGGAAGCCCAGGGCACCGGGAATATTTCTCTGTCTGCTCTGGGGTGCACTGACTTTGACCCTCATCCATGGAGAAAGTTTCCCAGACTTCAAGATAGACTGAAATCCACAAATGTGTGAAATAGATTATAGAGAGCAGTGTAGGTGTATCACTGGGTAAGAAATTGAGGTTTTGGGATTTTTAGTGTGTTGTGGATGGAAGCAAGATGGAGGGTACAGGGTGTTGTCCTGGATTTCTTCTTCATGCTTCTTCTCCATGGGTTTGGGCGGCCTTTTGTAATTGGGCAAAAAAGTCCCCATTGCAGTTCTTTGGGATCAGTTATTGGATTAAAAGGGAAAATAATCTAAGTGTCAGTTCTTAATTGCATAGTTTAGTCTTAAAAAACCTTGTAACAAGAGATTGTCGGCCATTTTGTGCCTTCTAATGAAAAGCTGCAGAACTCACAGTAGTGAGACTGTTTTACTGATAAGAAATAATAAACTCAAACCCAAACATGAAACACCATCTCAAGTGCCTTCAATCCAAACCCAGAGAAACCAACAACTAAAACCCCCACAACCTTAAAGATTGTCTCATTGCCATGGACACCTTCCACTGTCCCAGGTCACTCCCATCCAACCTGGCCATGAACATTTCCACCAGTGTGGAGCCTCCCTAGGTAAGTGTTTTTTCTTTAAAATATTATTTAAAATTCCACCTCGGATTATGTGAAACTACATTCCTGTGCAAGCCGTGTAAATTCCTAAGGCAACACGAGGTATTCACAGAGATATCTGGTGTTAAGTGCTCTGAAGAAAAGCCAACTAGTGATGGGTAAAAAGAAGAAATGTCTCGACTAAAAATTCCAAGTGACTAATCTTTCATACTAAATTAACTTTTTGTAGGAGTAAGCTCTTCTGCACTTACACCTCACAGAAAGACTTTACACCTTTTGTGAATATTCAACTGTGCCAGCTCAAGTTTTGCTGAAAACTTCACGCTCAAAACCTGAGCAACCTGGTTTAGTGCAAGGTATCCCTGTCCATGGCAAGGGCTGGAACTGGATGATCTTTAAGGTCCCAAACGATATAAAAAAAAAAAGGATGGGGCATCTTTATTTTCCAGTGCCAGGCAGGAGGAGCACTTACAGCCTTTTCCGGAAAAAACAGCAGAGCACAGGCTGACTACAATGGCTGGTTGTGTAACACAGCCTCCGAAAACCTGATTGTTGCTTTTCTAACCGATACAGTGCATTTAAAGAAGCTGCATTTCCCCCACAAAAACAAGTTTAAACGCTGGCTTTGCCCCCTTTGACATCGTTACCATCTCTTTCTTCCTAATTTACTTGTAACCCTAAGCAGGCATCCAGCGAGTATAACACTCCAGGAATCTCCAGAGTGACACCCCAGGGTCAGGAACGCCATCCTCCCCTCACCGCAAGTCTCCCTCGGTCCCCCTTCTCTCGTCCCCCTCAGGGGACGGAACCCGCGGGCCGCCATCAACCCCAACGCCCTCGGGGGCACACGGGGATGAAGGGTCCGGTGGGGGGGACACCCAGCACCCCATCACCCACCTCCAGCACCGCGAACACCTCTCCCTCGTCCCTCAGCTCCACACAGCGAGGAAAGAACACGTTATATCCGAACTACAGACACCCGCAAACCGCGGGGAAGGGAGATGGGGACGCCCCTAAGATGGCGGGGCAGCCCCGCCTCAGGGGCGGGAGAGCGGGCGGGGACTCGCGGAGAGGCACAGCGAGGGAATGTCGGTCCTTGTGTCCCCTTTGCAGGTGGGTTTGGGACACCGGGGAGCAATTCCAGCCCGGGAGAGACTCGGGAATCACAGTCTGGGCTGGCAGGGGAGGACGCGGTTGGGGCTCCCGGGGGAGTGCGCGGAGCGCGGGCGGTCCCTCAGGAAGTTCCGCTCCCGCAGCGCTGCCGGGCCGTTTCTGTCCCTCCCGTCCCGGGGGTTTGTGCCGAGCGGGGAATGAGGTTGGTTAGCACAGGATTCCCAGTTCTGGCAGTGGGATGGGATGATAGGGGATGGGGTTTGGACTCGGTGATCTCTGAGGTCTTTTCAACCCAAAGGAACGGGATGGGCTGGAGGGCCGGCATCTGGAGCAGCCCGAGCACTTGTGGGTGATCCGGCTCCCGGATCCCTGCGGCCCTCCGTCCTGGCAGGGAAAAGCTGCGCTTTGAGGTTCAGTTCAGGGCAATTTTAGCAAAAGGAAAGAAATCAGGGAAAGGTTCTTCCCCCAGAGGGTGCTGGCACTGCCCAGGCTGCCCAGGGAATGGGCACAGCCCCGAGGCTGCCAGAGCTCCAGGAGCCTTTGGCCAGCGCTGCCAGGGATGCCCAGGCTGGGCTTGCTGGGGTCTGGGCAGGGCAGGGGTGGCACTGGATCATCCTTGTGGATCTTTCCCAACTCAGGATATTCCATAAGTCTATGAAGGATCATCCCATCCCATCCCATTCCCATTCCCAGGGCAGGGACACCTCCCACTGTCCCAGGTGCTCCCAGCCCCAGTGTCCAACCTGGCCTTGGGCACTGCCAGGGATCCAGGGGCAGCCCCAGCTGCTCTGGGCACCCTGTGCCACGGCCTGCCCACCCTCACGGTAATAAATTTGACTTTAAATGTTTCTAAATCAGTTATTTTAAATTTTATTTTAAATTCAGGTTGTCTAAAAAAGGCAAAATCTTTTGCCTAATATGAAGAAAAGCAGAGGTCGGACAGGTCGAAAGAGGAGAAGAAGAAAACACTTGAAGAGTTTTATGGATGGAGGTATCATCATACCTGGAAGTTAAATAAGAAAATAACCAATTGTTCCTCAAGGTGTTAGTTTATTATTTATATTTTCAAAAGCCTTTGTGCTTGGAAAATTACATTCATAAATGTTACCTTTTTTATATGCAAATATCTGATTGTTAGTTTACAGTCCCAAGCAGAGCCAGGTGAATTTTCTGAGCTCACTTTTCTGCCTAATGGCAAATATTCCATTATTCTAAAATTCCTTGGACGTGCTGAAGAACTCACACATTTCTGAGACCTCTCAGTGCCCACAGACCCCAAATTTATTTAGTTCAATTCTTTCTTGCCATTCTGTTATGCTTTAAAATGTCCAAAATACAGTTTCTCTGACTATACAGTAAAATGTTTATATTTCCTTTATTGTCCAACAGAATGCTCTTTAATAGCATTAATTTATTTTTCTATTTTTAGTCAACTGCAGTCACAAGCTGGAATACATCAAACTTAAGAAGTGGCTAAAAGAGAGAGGATTTGAAGACAGTAATTTAAGGCCAGCAGAGTTCTGGGGTAATGCTTTAATTATTTATTGATGGTACAAATTTCTGACTCTTCTAAGAATTTTAGATTTCTGCTTTCATTTTGAATTATGATTCTGTCTGGCATCAGGAAAAAAAAAACAGTTACTGATACTCTTCCAAGGATTCTTGTAATGTCAATTTAACATGAAGAAGTAGATATGGAGGCCTGAAAAAGCCAAAATTTGAAGTGTTAATAAAACAGTTTTTGGAATTTAACTTTGTTATAACTTGTTTGTCTTTTTATCCCCAAACAAGTTCAGCAGAAAGCTGAGGTTCACTTAGTGATCTTTACAGTAAAGATTTATACTTCTATTTTTTCTCTCTCTGTAGGTTTTATTTTAAATATTTTGTAATATTATAGACAGAGCAGAAAGAACAGAATGGATCAGAGAAAAATATTGTGAATAGAAATGCTAAAGTTTAGTTAAAACTCTGAAACCAAGAGCTGCAGCTGGTGAGGAAAGATGTGTCTGAGGAAAAAATTGAGAAAAAGAAGGTGAATAATTGCTATGAGTGGGAGAAAAAAAAGCTGAAGAATTGCTAGAGTTAGATAGCAAATGCTGCAGGATATGCAGGGAAAAGACCCTGAAAAATAAAGAAAATTGGAGGAAAATAAATGAGCTATATCCATAGTCCATAATTGAATTTATGTTTTGTTACACATGCTGCCTGTTCTTTTAGAGCTTTTCCTTGCTGACCTGATCACTGATTTTCCATATCTGCATTTATTTCTTCCTCCTCTTTGTTCCTCATTCAGGGACAGGCAGAGGATTGATGACAACAAAAGCTCTTCAGGTGAGTGATGTTGTTTGCAATGCAGGAGCTCTTCAGGTTTTTTGACATTTAATGATTTTTGCAACAAGCAAAGCTCAGAAATCCATTGTGAATGTAATTTCTGACTTTTGGACTGTTGCAGCCATAATGTGAAAGCACCAGTTTTCACAGTAATTAAATGAGTCTTTCCACTTGATTTTTACTGGTTTTTGTGTGTAATTTTTCTTTCCTCCTCCCTCAAAGGCAGGAGATGTGATTATTTCATTGCCTGAGAAGTGTTTGCTCACCACGAGCACTGTCCTCAGCAGCTGCCTGGGAGGACACATTGAGAAGTAAGTGACAAGTGACACTTGGTGGCCTTCAGTGGGTTTTTTTCAGCAATAATGAATCCTCTGAAAGGGTGGTGGAGCTTTAAAGTGAATATCCTGAGTGGTGCCAGCATTTCAGGGTGTGGAATGCTCAGACAGAGAAAATTTTAATACTGGACATTGTCACCATGATATTTTCTGAAAAATCCTCTTTGCCCAGGATTTCCTCCTGGAAAGCTGAGAGGCCTCAGAAAAGAATGAAAACAATAATTTTCTGATTGCTTGGGAATGTGGTCAGGAGATCATTTATCAACAGGTGCATCTTTGATTGGTTCCATGTGAATTGTTTTTAATTAATGACCAATCCTGGTCCAGCTGTGTCAGACTCTCTGAGTCAGTCACGAGCCCTCTGATGTCTCCTTTCTCTTCCTTTAGTATAGTTTTAGGATATCAATATAATATAATATAATATAATATAATATAATATAATATAATATAATATAATATAATATAATATAATATATAATATAATATAATATAATATAATATAATATAAATATAATATAATATAATATAATATAATATATATTCAGTCTTCTGAGAACATGGAGTCAAATTCTCATCTCTCACCTCGTCCTGGAGACCTCACAACACCGCAGAACATTTAATAAATACTGAACATCCCCTTTTAGCTTGGCCCAGCTGGAGAGAGGGCACAGGCTGCAGCTGGAGCTGCCTCAGAGCCTGCTTGGCCCTAAATGCCAATTAGGAATGTTTTTTTTGGGGATTTGGGAGCCAGCTTCAATAGGAGAAGGAAGATAAAACTGGGCCGCAAACCCAGGGCCTTTTAGAAAATTAGGAACAAATTGGAAATTTGGAAAATTTAGAATATTGAATACTTGTGTATCCTGAACAAAGCCAACCCAAGGGGTGAACCTGAAATTGTTATTAAATCTGGCTTTTATTGCCCCTTTGAAATCAGCCACAGGACTTGGAGATGAACTACAAAGAAGTTTTAAATGGAAGCTATTTATAACTTCCAGAGAGCTCTGAGAGAGGTAAAGCTTGCTGTGTCCTTTCCCATCTCACCTCTGTGGGTCTGCTGCATTGGTATTTTTATTATTATTTAATTTCTATTTTTATTTTACCTTTATTTTTATTTCCCTTTAATTTTATTTTCCTTTTCCTTTATTTTATTTTACTTTTATTTTTATTTATTTTACTTTATTTTTACTCTTTATTTTACTTTTTAATTTTATTTTCTTTTACTTTTATTTTACTTTTTACTTTTATTTATTTTCATTTCTATTTCATTTTTTTCCTATTTTATTTTCACTCTTATTTTTATTTTACTTTTTAATTTTTATTTTACTTTTTACTTGTATTTTTTATTTCTATTGTCTTTTATTTCTATTTTATTTTATTTTTGTTTCTATTCCTATTTTATTTTTACTTTTATTTTTATTTATTTTACTTTTATTTTTACTTTTATTTTACTTTTTACTTTTATTTATTTTTCATTTTTATTTATTTTTATTTTTATTTTATTTTTACTTTTATTTTATTTTTTATTTCTATTTTATTTTTATTTCTATTTTATTTTATTTTTTGTTTCTATTCCTATTTTCTTTTTACTTTTGTTTATTTTTATTTTATTTTTATTTTATTTTAATTTATTTTAATTTTCCCTTCTATTTTATTTTATTTTATTTTTATTTCTCTTTCTATTTTTATTTTATTTTACCTTTTTAAAAATTTTTATTTTTATTTTACCTTTTAAAAATTTTTATTTTTATTTTACCTTTTATTTTTATTTAATTTTTATTTATATATATTTTTAAAATTCTATTTTAATTTTTATTGTATTTTTATTTTCCAATAGCTGGAAGCCCCCTGTGTCTCCTTTGCTGGCCCTGTGCACGTTTTTGATAGCAGAGAAACACGCTGGGGAGAAATCTCCATGGAAGCCCTACCTGGATGTTCTACCCAAGACTTACACCTGCCCTGCTTGTTTGGAACCTGATGTCATCAGTCTTCTCCCCAAACCCTTAAAAAAGAAGGCTCAGGAGCAAAAACTGATGATCCAAGAGCTGTTCAGATCTTCCAGAGCTTTCTTCTCTTCCCTGCAGCCTTTATTTGCTGAGAGCACAGGAACTATTTTTAATTTCAGTGCTTTGGAGTGGGCTTGGTGCACTCTAAATACCAGGACAATCTACATGAAACATCCTCACAGGGACTGTTTCTCCCTGGAGCCAGATGTTTATGCATTGGCACCATATTTAGATTTGCTCAACCACAGCCCAAATGTTCAGGTAAGAAGCTCAAAATAGATCAGCAAATGTCTTTATTTTTATAAAGTGCACTCTGTCAATGCCATCTGCATTTATGTGATGGATGAGGAGTGTGGGGAGGGCAGGGATGGATCTCACAGGGGGAGAAATGGCTCAGCTCCTCAGGAACTGGAGTGCCAGGACACAGGGAATGGTTTCAGACTGCCAGAGGGCTGGGCTGGGTGGGATGTTGGGAAAAAATCCTGTCCTGGCAGGGTGGGCAGGGCTGGGATGGGATTCCCAGAGCAGCTGGAGCTGCCCCTGGATCCCTGGCAGTGCCCAAGGCCAGGTTGGACACTGGGGCTGGAGCAGCCTGGGACAGTGGGAGGTGTCCCTGCCATGGCAGGGGTGGGATGAGATATTTAAGGTCCCTCACAACTCAACCCTTCAGTAATTCTATAATTCAAATATTTCAGTTTGTGCAGCAAAGCCAAGGTGCAGGGAGAGCCCACAGTGGCTGGGGGAGATTTGCATCCAAACCAGCTTTTGGGAAGAGCCACTTGTAAACACCCCCCTGATCTGCTCCTAAAAGCGAGACAAATTCCTTGTCCTGACACAAATTCCATGGTCCCTGTGTACCTTCACCTCTGGCTGAAGCCTCAGAGCAGCCTGAGGGGAGTGCAGAGAGAATTTCCACCTTTTGTCAGGCTCTGGGTGCCCCCACTGGGCTGGGGCAGCACAGGAGAGGCCAATCCTGCATGGAACCATCTGTGTTTGCAGATCTGGGGTCTCTCCAAGAGGTCCCCACAACTGAACAAGAATTTCAATCCTTTGAGGTTCAAAATTCAAAGGTTTGTTTCCTTTTTCACCCTTTTACCTTTTATTTTTCACTCTCTTAAGGTCAAGGCTGGGTTTAATGAGCAGACAAGGAGCTATGAAATTCGGACAAATTCACAATGCAAAAAATACCAGGAAGTTTTGATCTGCTATGGACCTCATGATAATCAGAGGCTGCTGCTGGAATATGGATTTGTTGCCACGGACAACCCTCACAGCAGTGTTTATGTCTCAGCAGGTTGGATTTATGGATTATCTGAGCATTGAAAGGCACAGAACCAGAGAACTGAGTGTGTAAATTCTCAGGGAGTGGAAAAGGGTTTGATACCTCTTTGCATAGACTTTAATGACTTAATTTTTACTTAATTAAAATGTTTTTTGTTATTATGTTATTTTTAAAAATTGTTATTATTAACAACATCTGTGTAGAGATTCCAGCTGGATGTCTTAGATTGCAGCACTGAGGATTGAAATCCAGATCTCCACAACCTGAACTTGCTTGGAGTGTTCCATAACTTCAGTTTGAGTCAGGATTTCTGTCATAAGGACACAGTCCTGGAGAGTGCTGATAGCTTTTGAGAATTCTGAAAAGTTCTCCAAAATTTAACAAGTTTTGATCTTAGTCCTACATTAAAAATATGGTTGAAATATTTTCTCAGAATTGATGATTGTAGTTTCTCATACATACAATTTATTTAAATATTTAAACTGTATTTTTCTGCAGATATTCTCCTCAAATATTTCTCACCACTGGACAAGCAGAGAAAGGCCAAAGTTTCCATTCTAAAGGATCATGATTTCTTAGAGTAAGTATCTGGAGTTTTTTGTTTCCTGGTAAGATTTTAATTCAGTTTTTCTGGGAGTCAAATTTTGCTTCTAGTATCAAAACCCAGCAAAAAAAATAGAATTATTTATTTTTAACAAACTCACTGCTTGGGAGAGGTGGAGAAGTTATAAATACCAGTATCAAAGCTGGAGATCTTCCATGGCTGATGTGTCTCAGGAAGAAAACTCACTGTAAAGCTCACCTGAACTTCATCCCACCCCTTGGACTTTGTAGGAACCTGACCTTTGGCTGGGAGGGACCATCCTGGAGACTCCTGACAGCCCTCAAGGTGCTGAGTCTGGCAGCAGAGGAATTGTGAGTTGGAGCACCCTCAGTGTTTATTGGGTGGGTGTGCAGGAGCCTTTGGCTTGGATTTCATGGAATCACCAAGGTGGGAAGAGCCCCCAGGATCACCCAGTGCCACCCCAGCCCCACCAGCATCACCCCAATCCCTGTCCCTGTCCCCAAGGGCACATCCAGACTGCTCTGGGACAATTCCAGGGACTCCAAAGCTCCCTGGGCAGCTCAGCCCAAGGCCTGACCACTCTGCCAGGGAAATTTTTTTTCCTAATATCCAATTAGGAATGAAATTTGAGGCCATTTCCTCTCATTTTTCCCCTGTCCCTCCTGTCAGGAGTTGTGCAGAGCACTGAGGTCCCCCCTGAGCCTCCTTTTCTCCAGGCTGAGCCCCCCCAGTTCAGCTGCTCCCCCAACTCCCTGCCCTGCTCTGGCCCAGGTTTGCAGCACTCCAGGGCAGAAGCTGAGTTTATTCCCACTGTTGCTCAGATTTGCAGCTTCAATCTGAAAGGGAATTTAGACCAAGAGGGAAATCAAGCATTTCTCTTTTCTTCCCCTCAGTAGGATCCCAGCTCATCCTAAGGCCTGACCACTCTTCCAGGGAAATTTTCTTTCCCAATCTCCAACCTGAGCCTCTCCTGGTGCCATTTGAGGCCATTTCCTCTCATTTTTCCCTGCCCCTCCTGTCAGGAGTTGTGCAGAGCACTGAGGTCCCCCCTGAGCCTCCTTTTCTCCAGGCTGAGCCCCCACAGCTCCCTCAGCTGCTCCTCCCAGGATTTTTTTTCCAGCTCCTTTAATATCTTCTTTTTGCCCCCACTCTTTGCTCTCTGCTGGCTGTGAGTGACACACTGGGACAATTTTTGGATCTCCTGTGTCTGATTTGTTGACCCCAGGTGAGAAATGAAAAGAACAAAGACAGAGAACACCATTGACTGTAAACTCCCTCCCCTGTCGCTGCTTTGGTGATTTTCTTTCCTGTAGTATTTTCCCTTTCTATTTCAAGCCCCAGATATTCCCTCAGGGTTCAGGTTCCAGGCCTTTTTCCTGTTGGTTTGATGAAATTTTAAATGCTTTTAACCTGGTTTGATTTCCTTGAGTCATGTGTTCCACAGGCTGGAATTCCAGGGCCAAGGAAGTTGCTGAAATTCATCTCCAGGGACTCTCAGTGCACTTGGAGCATTTATTCCAAATGGCAGATCTGCCTCAAACATCAGGGGTGGAAAATGATTACCTGCACTTTGTTTGGAATAAATGAAATGAGGGAATAAATTAATGAGAAAAGGCTTGTTCAGAGTTGTTTGTGCTTTGAAGATTCATTGCTGAGTGGAATAAATTGATGTGAGAACTAAAAATAAATCCCTGGGCTGGGTTACAGGCCCAGGTGAGGGCCAGGGCAGCAGAGCCACGTTTGGCATCCAGCTGGGGAGTGCTGCAAATAATTCTGGATTCTTCAACCATTTTGGTTCCAGTGGCTGCTGGAGGAGGATCCTGCTTGGTGGTGTCTCTTCAGCCAGGAATGAACAGCAGGCTTTGGCTACAGCAGCAAAGATTTGTCAGTTTTTAATAGAGGAGACCCAGCATGTCCTTCTCCAGGTAACTTGGGAAAATAAGAGAGCTCAGATTCCTTTCTCTATCAGAACTATGTCATTTTCTGAGTAAGAATTTTGATGATTTTTCCCTTTCCCTCTTTTTTTTTTTTTCTCGTTTTTACTGCTGAAGTTTCTCTTGTGGAATTAAAAACCCCACTATTTACCATAACCAATAAAATCCTTACAGATTTTCACAGATTTTCTCTTCATGTCCTATTAAATCAAAATTTTGAATCATTTCATCCCATTTGTCTCAACTCCAGATTTCCCAGTTGAAAAGAGACAAAGAGAACCTCAAAACCCACCTGGCTTTGGTGGAAATGCTGCGCTCAGAAGACCTCAAGATCCTTCAAAAATCAGCTGAGATTCTTTGCAACTTGAATTTAGGAACAACTTGAGCCCCCTGGAGCTGAGACAGCTGTAATTGGTCAGGGATTACTGCCAGATTATTACTCTTTTAATGGACTTGAGCAGCAAAGAATAATTTAAAATTCATCAGGTTAATTTTGTTCTTTGCTGACCTTCACACAAAAGGTTCTGCTGAAGTGGAGAGCTCGAGCTCCTTGGTTTGGAGAAAAGAGAATTTTTCTGAAGGGCATTTCAGGGCAGGACCCTTATTTAAGCTGCAGAAACTGCACTTGGAATTGGGATTCTTTCCAGGATGTGATTTTAAAAAGTGTTTATTTTTGTAAAGATATTACCTCATTTTCTACAAGACTTGTCTGTTTTATTATTCTAAAATCCTTTCTGGAGCTGGAACTCCATTTCTCACATCCTTGAGGCCAATTCACCTTCAGATTTGCCTAAATTATGTTTCTGTGTCACTTGCCACCATATTTTACACTCTAATCAGTCCCATTAAGCCCTGCTCAGTTTAGATTGGATACCAGGAATTTTTTTTCATGTAAAACATTGGAACAGGATACTGAGGGCAGAGTCCCCCATCCCTGGGACTGTCCAAAAACGTGGATGTGGCACTTGGGGACTTGGTTTGATGGTGACCATGGGGTGATGGTTGGACTTTGAGCTTCAAGTCTTTTCCAGCCTTAAGGATTCTGGGATTTTCTGGCTCTGAAGTGCCTCCTGAGGTTCCTTTGGATTTGGGAATGCTGTTCTGTAGGGAATTCTCACCAGTTTTTCTCCAGGTCCTTCTGTGACTGGCTCAGCCCTGCCCCTGTGACTGTTTGACCCTCCTTTAATAAACCCCTTTTCATTCTCTAACACCAGCTGTGTTTCTAATTTTATCATTTTATCACAAAATGGTGCCAGAGTTAAAGGAGGTAAGGCTGTTTGGCTGGCTTACTTCTCTTTTTTTCCTTCCTGAGGATGGTTATTTTAAGAACAGCTCCTGTACAATGTGTCTGGCGAGGTGAATACGAGTTTGACAGAAGTTGATTTGCTTTTGCTGGGGGCTCCACATTTATTCCAGGTGCTTTGGATGTGAGCTGTGCTCCTGGAACTCCTACACAGCCTCCAGGGAGAGCAGGAAAGGAGGTCTGGAAGTGCAGGAAAGAAGGCAGAGCACAGCAATTTATGTGTCTATATAAAAATATACCTTAAATTTAAGCTTAAACTTTTTTGATTCAACCTAAATTATGTGCAAGACAGGGCTGAGAGCTGAGGTGCCTGAGGAAGCAGCAGCCCTGGGAGTGCTCTCTACCCGTTTTACAGAATAAATCAAATTTTCAGAGTGAAAATTCTCCCTCTCAGCCTCTACTTTGAGCTGCAAACAGCATCTCTTCAGTGATGTGCTGATAACATTTCACTCTGGCTCTCTGTTCCCTGGGAAAGGATTGAGCTGGGATCTTACTGTGGGGGAAAAAAGAAAAGTTTGATTTCCCTCTTGGTCTAAATTCCCTTTCAGATTGAAACTGCAAATCTGAGCAACAGTGGGAATAAACTCAGCTTCTGCCCTGGAGTGCTGCAAACCTGGGCCAGAGCAGGGCAGGGAGTTGGATTCTCTCCCAGTTTGTGCAGTGTCACCCAAAAAATGACATTGAGGGGCTGGAGATGGGCCAGAGAGGGCAGAAAAACTGGGAAAGGGCTGGAAAACAAATGCTGGGGGGAGCAGCTGAACTGGGGGGCTCAGCCTGGAGCAAAGGAGGCTCAGGGGGGACCTCAGTGCTCTGCACAGCTCCTGACAGGAGGGGCAGGGAAAGGAGGAGAGGAAATGGCCTCAAATGGCACCAGGGCAGGCTCAGGTTGGAGATTGGCAAAGAAAATTTCCCTGGCAGAGTGGTCAGGCCTTGGGCTGAGCTGCCCAGGGAGGTTTGGAGTCCCTGGAATTGTCCCAGAGCAGTCTGGATGTGGCCTTGGGGACAGGGACAGGGATTGGGGTGATGCTGGTGGGGCTGGGGTGGCACTGGGTGATCCTGGGGGGCTCTTCCCACCTTGGTGATTCCATGAAATCCAAGCCAAAGGCTCCTGCACAGCCACCCAATAAACACTGAGGGTGCTCCAGCTCACAATTCCTCTGCTGCCAGACTCAGCACCCTGAGGGCTGTCAGGAGTCTCCAGGATGGTCCCTCCCAGCCAAAGGTCAGGTTCCTACACAGTCCAAGGGGTGGGATGAAGTTCAGGTGAGCTTTGGAGCTGGATGTGGCCCTTGGGGACAGGCACAGGGTTTGGGGTGATGCTGGTGGGGCTGGATGGTTCTGGAGGGCTCTTCCCACCTTGGTGCTTCTGGGATTCAAGGAGAGCTGAAGTGGGAAGGCACTCAAAGTCAAACTGGGTTTGTTTAGGTAATAAGAGCCACCAGATTTCATGCGTAAAGAACACGAGGCAGAAATAGCACAGTTGATTTTTTTATTTTTTAAGGATGGTGTTGATTTAGTGCAGTCACTGAAGTCACTGAAAAATTACAAACATGAAACCTCCTGACAAAATCTTTGCTGTGTCAGTTTATGTCAATAAAACCTGGATTTCCTTTGATCTGCTGCAGAAAGTGGCTCCCAGTTGAGAGTTTTCTCCTGTAATGTGTGCAGCTCATCCATCACTGCTGAGTGCCCTCGGGCCTGTCTGGTCTGGGACAAGATAAGGGAGTATCAACTTCACAGCCTGATAATTAACGCTTTTAAATAAGCCATGAAAACACTGCCAATGACATTTCCAAAAGAAAGAGCTTTTAAAGATGATGTTGTCCAAGAAGTGCCACACTTGGGCAGAATTTGGAATGTTTGTTTGCAGTCAGTGATTCAAGTGATGGATTTAATGTTCTCTGGAACAAAGGAAAATATCCCCAAAAACTTTATGGGCTTCTTTAAACAGTAACAGGGTCAGGTGTCTGCTCCTGGATCCCTGGAAGTGTCCAAGGCCAGGCTGGATGGGATTTGGAGTTACCTGGCAGGGGTGAAATAATTTGTAATGTCCCTCCCAACCCAAACCATTCCAGAAATGGAATTTAAAAATTGCATTTCCAGCTCATTTCACTGCATGTTTTAGTGGGTATCTATAATCCCAGAATTCAGGTTTAGAAAGCACTGCACTGAAGTGTATTCAGGGGAAAACCAAAGATAATTAATCCCACATCAATTGTATAAAATATAAAACTAATGCAATCTCTGTGCTGTCCACTAGATGATGCAGCTGTACTGCAGAGAAAAAAGGAATTACAGTAAATCCACATCCAATTATAACCCTATTTACTGTATTACATTTATAACAGAAAAAAGCATTGTCTCCAGTCATATACCATAATTGTATTTAGATAAATAGTTCAAAATGTCATTTTCTTTCTGCTCTGAAAGTGAAACATGAAGGTTTGTAGTCTTTTATCTACTCTCAGTTTTATTGGAATTTAACTTTGTTTGTGCCTCTCACAAGTTTCCTCATGGCATTCCTCTTGGAACTGTCACTCAAGACAGTTCAAATCATTGCCTGGATGATCTTGAAGGTCTCTTCCAACCCTGAACTGGTTGATTCCATGAACTCCACTCTGATGGATTAATTTGTAGGATTGCAGTGGAGAAATGTCTGTTCCTGTGTTTTATTCCTTCAGAATGAGGGGCCTGATGGATCTCTGGCACAGATCCCTCTCAATAATGTCCTTGGATGGAGCAGATTGAAACATTTCCACTGACTGGGGGGAATTTGGAGAAGGGAAACTTCAGGGGGACCTCATGGTGGCCTTGCAGGGCCTGGAGGAGCCCCAGGAAAGCTGGAGAGAGACAATTTCCAGGGCATGCAGGGACAGCACACAGGGAATGGCTCCCAGTGCCAGAGGGCAGGGCTGGGTGGGATCTTGGCAATGAGGAATTGTTCCCTGGCAGGGTGGGCAGGGCTGGGATGGAATTCCATCCCTGGATCCCTGGCAGTGCCCAAGGCCAGGCTGGACACTGGGGCTGGGAGCAGCCTGGCACAGTGGGAGGTGTCCCTGCCATGGCAGGGGTGGCACTGGGTGGGCTTTGAGGTCCCTCCCAACCCAAACCATTCCACGGTGCTGGAGTTGGGTGGGAGGAATCACCAGCTGAGCTCTGCATCCCTTGCAGACATTCCAGAGGCTCTGGATGTGCCCCTTTGGAGCTCCCTCCTGCTGGGGCTGCTCTGGCAGGGCCAGCTGGGCCCTGTGACCCTTGGCAGGCAGCGAGGAGGGGACAAGGGACACTCTCAGCAGGAGCTGGGTGCCACTCCTGGCTGTACCAGCCTGCCCAGGCTGGCTTCCAGAGCTTGTCCAGAAGAAACCAGCAAGGAATTGTGTGGGAAATGGATTTATAGAGAAATTTTAAGGTTTAATAGAAGGTTTATATAGTGTGTCTACAAAATAAGTTTATTACAATAAGTATAGTGTGTTACAGCATAAGTTTATATACATTTATTTTAAGTTTATAGAATTAATATATAAATAATATATATATAATATAATATAATAAATATAATATAATATAAATATAAATAATATAATATAATATAATATAATATAATATAATATAATAATATAATTTATATTATAATAATATAATTAATATTGTAACATAACATAACATAATATAATGTAATGTAATGTAATACAAGATAATTATAATATAGTATTATAATTAAGTTTATATACATTAATTATGAAAGTAACAATATTAGTAACAGTGCCTTGTGTACTTCACTGTACACAACAGTCAATTAAAAAAAAAACCTATGGTGTATTGTAATCAGGAAATAATTGGCTTCTGATTGTGATGGTCTGAATTATAACGTCAGTATTTTCTCACCCTTCTCATGAGACTAAAAATAGAATAAAAGTTTTTAAAATGTCTCTCAGTTACCCCATCTCTGGGTCAGGAAAAGGCTTAATGCAACAGGATTTCAGGGAATTTGTGTGTCTTTCCCATGAGATGAGCTCTGAAAGGACAGAGAAGGACTTTTGGGTGGATTTGGGTGTCCCAGGGATGGAATTTCAGGGAATTTGGGTGTTCTTCCCACGAGATGAGCTCTGCAAGGACAGAGATGCTCGGTGGGGCTGCTCTGGCCTGCAGAGGATGTTGGGGAGGGATCAGGAGGGACCTTTTGGCACTTTTTTGGCAGTGCTGGAGCCTTTTTGCTGTACTGGTCCACCTGGGGGTGTCACTGCTCCTTGCACAGATGGATATGGACACAGGTCCCAGGTGGGAAATCTCTCATTTCCCATTCCAGGCTTCTGTTATAGCAGTGTGTCCCAGAATTCCAGAATTTTCTGGGTTGGAAGGAACCTTAAAGACCATCCAGTTCCACTCCTGGCAAGGGCAGGAACTCCTTCCACTGGAAAAATCAGTCAGGGAGTTGTGGAGAGCAAGAAAAAAAAAAAGGGAGAAACGACACTGAAAAAAACCTGAATGGTTAAACATTCCTAATTTCCAAATAAAATGTTTTTGTTAGAGAAAATGGGCAGAGGATTGTGAAACAAAGAAACCCCAGACCCTTGCAAGATGAAACAGCGTGAAAATGTTCTTAATGCACCCACATTCTCTGGAGCTTCCCCCTGCTTTCCTCACTGGTTGAAGATTTGGATCTAAGTCAATAACAAAATGCAACTGTTGAATGTCAAGGAGGGGGAGACGGGAGCGTTCCTTGGGTAATTCACAGAGCAGCTGCTGCTGGTGGGCTGTGTTACTCAGGAAAAGATGCTGCTCCCCTTGGGAGGAAGAGACAAATCTCTGCTAATTTGGTGTTCTAGGGGCAGCGGGTTGTGATGCTTTGTGAGCCCAGCAGACAGCAAAGAGGACTGAGGCAAACACTCCTGACAGTTTAGATATAAATGTGCAGCTAAATGGACCCAAATCCTCTGTCTAAAAGGAGAAAAGTCAAGAGAGAGCTAACAGTGAGTTATTTAAATCATTCTTTAAACACAGTTGGAGGGCCTGAGCTATTTTTACCTGTCCTGAAGCTCTCCAAGATTAATAAATAATTAAAAATTGTTGCAGACATCTTTCCATGAAAAATCCTTTCCTTAGGATTTTTCCTCTTGAGAAGCTGAGAAGCCTCAGGAACAAAATGTGAACATTGATTATCTGCTGCTGTGGGAATGCAACAAGTAGATCTTTGATTAGCCCATCTTAAATGTTTATAATTAATAACCAATCACAGTCCAGCTGGCTTGGACAGAGAGTCTGAGACAGAGCCTTTGTCATCATTCTTCATTTTTCTGTTCTTAGCCAGCCTTCTGATGAAACCTTTCTTCTATTCTTTTAGTATAGTTTTAATGTAATATATATCATAAAATAATAAATCAAACCTTCTGAAACATGGAGTCAGATTCTTCGTCTCTTCCCTCATCCAAGAACCCCTGTGAACACGGTCACAAAAAATAAATATAAATAATATAAAATAAATACTAACAAATAATTTAGAAACATGGAATATCCTGGTTCTTTATGGTTGCAGCTTGTCATGAGTTGACAAGAAATAAGTTTTCTGGAAATAGAGTAGCCAGAAGCCAATAAGTGTTCAGATTCTGAAACTAGCACCTGTTTTAACCATTAGAGTATTAGTTACACCTCTGAGAACACAGGAATTAAAACCAGAGCTGTCCCCTGAAAACTTCCTCTTTAAGTTTCCAACAAAAAGAGTTCGAGTCTCTCCCCCAGCCCAGCTACTAGCTAGGCAGAGGGAGGGGAAGCCATACAACCGAGCAAAAGTAAACCTGACCTCTCAAAATAAAAAAGTAGTAAAAGCACCCAGAAAAGTTAAGAAAAGATTTAAACAACCTCCCGAAATAAATAAAGAGAAAAACCCCAAGAAAATTTAAACAAGCCCCCCCCAAGAGAAACAGAGAGAGAGAGAGACCCCGAAAAGATTTTAAGCAACCCCTCCAAGAGACGACAGAAAAAAGCCAGCGCTCAGTACATAAAACTGTAGCCTTGAAGCCTTAATATTAGCGACATACCCGACTTGTAGAGAATAAGGGGGAGAGCAGGGAGAAGTCTAACCACCTGCAAGAGTTTCTTTTTAACCCCTGTTTAAACAATGAAAATCTTGCAGAACATTGACCTTCTCTAAAACAAAAAATAAACAAGTATAATAAATGTAGAGTTGTGAGAAAACCCCTAGATAGCCAAAAAAGAAAAAGTAACTGTTGCTAAACACTTTTTGTCAGCCATAGACAGAACCATACCTCCTTGTGACACAGAAACTGCATCCAGGGGGAGGCGGTGACTCAAACCAAAAAAGTTCAGTGAAAACCCCCCGGCCCCAAAAAGTAGAGAAGTATAAAGAAGACAAAAAATGTTCTGAAAGTTTAGTGTTAAAAACCCCCCAACCCCAGGGGGTAGAGAAATATAAGAGAAACAAAAAATGTCCCGAAAGTGAGACTGTGCCCTTTTTAAAAAAAAAACAAAACACCCTTAAAAAAGACAACCCTCGAAACAACTCTAGTCCATGTTCATGTAGTGAGAACACTAGACATAAAAAAAAAAGAAATCACCATCTTCTCCTCTTGATAGACTGAAAATTGAGTATTTACAGAGTAATGATAAACTGAGAGTTGAACTCTGAGAAATGTATTGAAAAAATCTAGTAGGAAAGAAGAAAAAATGCTTTTGTGAAGTTTTCGTTGTCTGTGTGTGTATCTTGCTTTGTAATTTAGTTAATAAACCTTTTTTTCCTCTATTTCTAAGCTAAAAACCTACTTTACTTATTCCTAACCCCATCTCACAACAAACACCAAAAAAAAAGTGTATTTTCATGAAACACTAACATAGTACCAGTGTCAAACCATGACACAGCTGATTCATAAATCAGGTGCTGGTGGCAGAAAGCTCCAGCCTCTTCTGCCCTCTGCCCACTTCAGCGCTGGGGAATCATTCCCTCCATTAACGCCCTGAAATTTCTGAGGAATGATGTGGAACAGGAGTCGCAGCAACTCCTCCTTTGTTTATAGCCAGGAACTCTCTGGCTGCTTAACAGAACATGAAAAGCAGTTCCTTTCCTATTACTGTCAAACAAACTTCACCTCCGCGCTCGCGTCCCGCGGGATTTGTCACCGGCAGGAAGCTCAAACCCAGCCCTGTGAGCACAGAACCTCCAGTCACTTCAGAGGGAGGAAAAGAACCCTTTCATCATGTTCGGCTTTCTCCACTGCTTTATTTCACTTAAAACATCACTCACTACCAAATGGTCTTTGTCAGGAGTAATTGGCAAACGCTGGAGGCGCTTTTCGAGGCTGTCTGGATGGAAAAATCTCAAAGCTGTTGTCTGCACTGAAAGAAAATATTGCATTTGATCTTTTTATGATTCCTGCAGACATGATGTATGTCTGCATTCCTCAGCCTGAGGAATTCTCCCTGTTTGGGTTTCTCTGCCTTTCAGTGACAGGAAGTAGCACTTCACCCTCATTTTGCAGTATTGTCTGGGAATTAACCACAACATAACAGTAATGTACATTTTCTTTTTGTGCTTCACAGAGGTCGGTTTTTATTAGCCATTTCTTGTGGTTTTCTCCTTGGCAAGTGGCAGATTGTCTCAGTGATAGCTGTGGCTATTGCATTTCAGCTGGGTTTGCATTTAAAACTGGATTTCTTCTGGTGGCTCCTTCCTAAGTGATGTCCTGCTCTGAGCTTCCCGTGCCATAAATCAGCTTTTCCCTACAGAGGTGGCACAAAGGTGGCACTGCCCTGGTCACCTCTGCTCTGCCCCTGAGATTTTGTGTCACTCAGGGAAAGGACAGACAGAACGTTACATTAACCCTGGGGATTCCTGGCATGGAATTGTGGAATCATGGAATGGTTTGGGCTTAAAGGTCAGCCAGTGCCATGGCAGGGACACCTCCCACTGTCCCCAGTGTCCAGCCTGGCCTTGGGCACTGCCAGGGATCCAGGGGCAGCCCCAGCTGCTCTGGGCACCCTGTGCCAGGGCCTGCCCACCCTGCCAGGGAACAATTCCTCATTGCCAAGATCCCATCCAGCCCTGCCCTCTGGCACTGGCAGCCATTCCCTGGCTCCTGTCCCTCCATCCTTGTCCCCAGTCCCTCTGCAGCTCTCCTGGAGCCCCTTCAGGCCCTGCCAGGGGCTCTGAGCTCTCCCTGGAGCTTCTCCTCTCCAGACTCTTGGGAATGGCACAGAATCATCAAAGTGGAAGAGCCCCCCAGGATCACCCAGTGCCACCCCAGCCCCACCAGCATCACCCCAATCCCTGTCCCCAAGGCCACATCCAGACTGCTCTGGGACAATTCCAGGGACTCCAAACCTCCCTGGGCACCTCAGCCCAAGGCCTGACCACTCTGCCAGGGAAATTTTCTTTGCCAATCTCCAACCTGAGCCTGCCCTGGTGCCATTTGAGGCCATTTCCTCTCCTCCTTTCCCTTGGGACAGGGCAGGAGACACCAAACCCCATCTCAGTGGATCTGGCAGATTCAGACCCCTTGGAAAAGGGGATTTATTAATTTTGCTGCCTATGGAATAACTTGGTGCAGTAACACACACTGCAGAATTCAACAATATGAGGTTTTTGTTTTTTTTTTTTTTTTGTGGCTGTTGGGCCACATCTGCCACGACTCTGTTGATTGTCACTTATTCACAGTTCCCAAATTAATGCCACATCACAGACTCCTAAGCCAACAGCACAATTATTGAACCAAACCATGTGAGATTGTGAGGAAAATTAAAGGCAAACTCTGGCAGTTAAAAGTTTTGTGTTTTGCGATTATCCTCCAGCAGTTACTGTTGTCTTCTTGTAAATCTTATTAAGAATATTCAGGGATGTTTTTGCTTTATTTTTGTCACCAATCAGCAGAACATTAAATGCACAAAGAACCCTTTGTTTTTCTCCCTTCTGCTGACATGAGGAGCTGAGGATTCGGTGATGTGAGTGAGAAATGATCAGGATTTTATTAAAAAAGTGTTTCCACCCAAGGAGAGAGTGGAATGCCAGACCTCACAAAGCGTCACTTAATTCTGAATTTGTGCAGGGCTGCCTGGTCAGAGAGAAGGCAAGAGAGGCCCAGAGACCCATGGAGATGTTGGAGCATGAGGCAGATCAGAGAATCCCAGAATCTCTGATGTTGGGAAAGATTTCCAATGTCACAGAGTGCCAGCTGTGCCCCACGGGCACCTTGTCCCCAGCCCAGAGCACTCAGTGCCACCTCCAGGGGACACCTGCAGGGATGGGCACTGCAAAGCTCCCTGGGCAGCCCCTGCCAGGCCTGAGCTCCCTTTCCATGGGCAAATTCCTGCTGCTGTCCAAGCTGAGCCTGCCCTGGCCCAGCCTGAGGCCGTTCCCTCTGCTCCTGTCCCTGTTCCCTGGGAGCAGAGCCCGACCCCCCCGGCTGTGCCCTCCTGGCAGGGACTTGTGCAGAGCCACAAGGGCCCCCTGAGCCTCCTTTGCTCCAGCCTCAGCCCCTTCCCAGCTCCCTCAGGATTCCAGCCCCTTCCCAGCTCCTCAGGGATTCTCCACCCCTTCCCAGCTCCCTCAGGGATTCTCCAGCCCCTTCCAGCTCCCTCAGGGATTCTCCAGCCCCTTCCAGCTCCTCAGGGATTCTCCAGCCCCTTCCCAGCTCCGTTCCCTGCCCTGGACACGCTCCAGCCCCTCCAGGGCTCTCCTGCAGGAGCAGAACTGGACCCAGCCCTGGAGGGGCTCTCAGAGCCAGCACAGAGGGACAATCCTATTGTGGAAATGGTCCCTGAATGAGGAATAATTGGTATTGACTCTATGATTGAGAAGGCTGATCAATTGTTTCATTAAGCTATACTATATTATTATCCTATACTATACTATCTCACTAAGAAGTTTGTAACCCTTACTGACAGTCTGATACAGCTCTGACCTAATTGGCCAATCCCTCTAAACACCATCCAGTGTCTAATTAAGAAATCACTCTTTGGTAAATAATCTCCATAACACATTCTACATGTACACAACAACAGGTGTAGCAAATGGAGATTAGAATTGTTTCTAATTCTCTTCTCTGAACTTTCTCACAGCTTCTCACAGCCTGCCAGGAAAATCCTGGCAGAGAACTGTGTCTCTGTCTGTTCAGAGGATCTGTGATCACCACACAATCCCTGCCCTGCTCCTGCTGCACACACAGTTCCTCATCCAGCCCAGCTGCCAGGGGCCTCTTGCCCCCCTGGGCACCCCTGGGCTCGTGTCCAGCCCCTGGCACCAGCACCCCCAGGGCCTTTCCAGCTCTCCAGCCCCTCTGCCCAGCCTGGAGCTCCCCGGGGTTGTGGTGGCCTCATCCCATGGGTCCAGCCTGTCCTGATCCATCTCAGATGCCCTGGCCATATTCCAGCCTTTTCTTCAGGAATGGATTTACCCCATTACAGATTTATTCTTCACCTGCGGCACTTTGAAGTTCACTGGTAAATTTAATTTGGGGATTTGGCTGCCTGCAGGGTACAGGTGTCACCTTGGGACACTTGGGTTGTGGTAGGTGAAAATGCAGGTTCAGTGCTCAGCAAGAGCCAAAAATTAATGAACAGAGCATTTTTTGTGCCCTTTATAACTCATGGATGTGCATCGTCATAGACAGGAATAAGAGAAGAGAATAGAATAGAATATGCTAGATTAGAATATATAAGTGATATATAAAAATAAATTATGCTATAATATAGAAATAGAATAATAGAATTGAATTTGATAGAATATGATAGAGTATATAGGTGATATAATATAAACAAATTAAATTTATTTAAATGCTATTTAAATAAATATAAATATAAATATAAATATAAATATGTATATTTATATATATAAAATATCTATTTCTCTATATAGAAATAGAATAGACTACATAGAATAGAGTAGAATAGAATAAAAAAGAATAGAGTAGAATAGAATAGAATAGAATAGAATAGAATAGAATAGAATAGAATACATAAATAATATGATATAACATAACATTGGAATATATATAATATAATATAATATAATATAATATAATATAATATAATATAATATAATATAATATAATATAATATAATATAATTAATAATATAATATAATATTTAATATAATATAATATTTAATATAATACAATAAATATAACACACTGCTTTGGGCATCACTGTTGAATCCAGCAGAACTAAAGAAAAGAGCAGAGATTGAAGTGATCCCTGCAGAAATGAAGATTAAAGATAGAAATTTCCTTAAGTTTGGGAAAATGGACAAATGGGGTAGGAAAGGGTCACAATGGGTGCCTATAAAATCCTGAATAGCACGGAGAAGGCAGAGAGGGAAAGCTGAAATCTTTTTTCCCAAAACACAAGCAGTAGGGGGTGCCTGGTGGGATTATAAAGCCAAAAAACAAAAGCAAAGAGCTTTTCCCAGCAGTGTGGAACTGGTTCATGGAGCTTTATTGCCTCAAGATGTCCTGAAGGCCAAAAGGAGAAACGTTTTCCAGAAGGGTCGGGACAGGGACAGCACCCAAACTGGGACAAGAGCATCACTTTGTTCTCTGCTTTTGGCTTTTCCCTGGAGTCTCTGTCCTGGCTGGACACTGGGATGGATTCTGTCCGTTCCCATATGGAATTGCTGTTCCTCTCTGTTTTGGGAAGCTGCCAGATGAGGTTTCCTCAGTCCTGATGCTTCTGCTGCTCTCTCTCTTCGAGCTCTGTCCCCACCAAAGGTGTGGGATGTGCCTGGCAGCCACAAACTGGCACTGGGTGGGAACTCCTGAGTGGAGAGAATCATGAATGTGTGTCCTGTGAAAATGTAAAAGTTTAATAAAGGACAATGGGAGACAAGGACCACAGAGCAAAGGTGTGAAAAACACGGTCACTCTCCTGTGAAAATGTACAAAGTTTATTAAAGGACAATGGGAGACAAGGACCACAGAGCAAAGGCTGTTACTCACCAAGAGCACCCTGTTATCTTTGGGGATACCCCTTAAATACCTTTTCATTACATCAGCCCTTTGCATATTCACAGACCCTTATGCACAGAAAACTTTTCCCCAAACTACTTTACATGTTCCAAGAATTGTTTAGCTTAACTTCTTCTTGGGTCCACTTTTTTAGAGCATGTGTATTCCTTGGGTGTGGTTTTAGTCCTTTTTTTATCATCACCTCCAGTTTTTGGGCCCTGGCCCACTCTGCCTTCAGACAGTGAGCACTGATAGCTGGCAGATGTGTACAGATGTGCTCATCCTGTGTGCATTGGGTGTTATCCCATCCAAGCAGGGAGTTTAACACAAGCACACTGATATCAGCTATTTCACTAAGCTTAATTAACAACAGAAATAAAAACTGTATTTTTAGAACAAAGTTACTTTAACATCACACTATAAAATCCATTTCAATATTTGCAAAAAGCCAGTATTATTATATGTATCTATAACAAATGGTTTGGGCTGGAAGGGACATTAAAATCATCTCATTGCCATGGGCAGGGACACCTTCTGCTATCCCAGGTTGCTCCAAGCCCCATCCAGCCTGGCCTTGGACTCTTCCAGGGAGGGAATATCCACAATTTCTCTGGGAATCCTGTGCCAGGGCCTCCCACCCTCACAGGGAATTACCCTGTACAAATCCCCAGCTCTGCTCTAAGCTCTCTAACTCTGAGACTTAAGGCCAGGCTTAACAACTGCTCAACACTTTTATTATTTCAGTCTTAAGGAGCCTTTCTTAGGTAAATCCTTTCTGGGTTTGCAAGTTTGACTTAGTCATGATGGGTTTTTAAGGGAAAAGGACTGGCACTGTGTCCTACTCCTTCAACTGCACATAATTTAAAATCCAATAGGGTTTAAAAGAAAAACATGACCTGTTTAGTGGATTTAGTGGCATTTCAGGACCTTAAGATCCTGATCATGCATCTCAAAACCAAGTGGTGTTTTATTTCTCCCTTATGATCCTCCAGATGTGGCTCAGTGTACATCTTACACAGATTTTTTATTCCTTAATTTAATTTTTTTAAGAGTAAAGGCTAATGAATATTTGGGTTAAAATTCTTGGTGTGCACAGCTTGGATTTGGTGCTTCAGCACTCATCTGCAGCCAAGAAAATTTTTAAGAAGCTCTTGTAAGGCTTGCAGGAAATGTATGTGAGCTTTAAATGTCAGGCCTGGAGGGAGTTGAGAAATATTGTAATTGGTTTTGGGTTTGGACTTGTGTGATTCATGACGTGAATGGGGGTTTGTGCCTTTTCCTGCTCTTCCCAGGATCCTTTGGCAATTTCTCTGCAATAGAATTCTCTTCTTTGTGTTGTCCTGGTGTTGTTTTAAGGCAAAGTCAAATAATTAAATATGGGATTGTAACTGGGGAGCCAGAGAGGGAGCTAAGCAGGGAATAGGATCAGAAAAGCTGATTTTCCCCAGGTTTTTCATGAGGAATTCACTGTGAGAATTGGAGCAAAGCCAGTACAGGATCCTCTGGATGCTCTTATGGCTGTAGGGAGAGCAGATCCCAAAATCAATGGGAGAGCCCTTCAGCACCATCCAGTGCCACCACCATCATCATCATCATCATCATCACCCCAAACCCTGTCCCCAAGGGCACATCCAGACACCTCGGGGACACTCCCAGAGACAGCGACTCCAATGATGCCCTGTGAGGCTGCCTGGAGCAGAGGCTGGGCAGAGCTAAAGAATAAAGCAGGGATTGATTCAAAGGATTTCCTCCATGGATGCACCTTGGGCAGCACAAGAGCCCAGCCAGGGCTGCACCCAAGATGAACCAAAATGGCCCCAAAATGCACGAGCGGGCACGGGGTCTCTCCCTGGGATCAGTTCTGCTCCATTTGCACCTTGCAGTTCATTGTCCCATTCCAGCTTTAGCCCCTGCAGTCCCACCCTGCTTGTTTTTCTCTCTCCAGCCCACGGGGTTTGTGCTCCTGGGCTGAGATTTGGCTCATTTGTCCTTGGTGCCCAGCTGGAGCAGGAATTGTTTTGTCTCCCTGCTCTGGGCACAGAGCTTAGCATCCCATAATGTGAAGCTCAGACCCTCACACTAAAGCAGCACAGAATCCAAAAACCATAAAATCTAAACCTGAGGCATCACCACCACCTCCCTGGGCAGCTTCCAGTGCCTTTTGGGAAGGAATAAAAACCCTTGGAACACCTTTTGTGGTGCAGCAGCGAGGTGTGAATCACCCATTACACAGCTCTGTTTGCTCTCATCAAATATCCATGATGCAAGAAGGGTCACGGCCGATATTTCCTTATCTTTGGGTTTGTTTGAAGACCAAACCACAGCCGTGTTGGGATAAAACAACTGAGGTTTGATAGTGCTGTTAACTCCTCTCCCAGCTCACCACGAAAACCTCAGGGCTGATACACTCCTGCGGAGGAATTAAAACAATTCCTTGGCTCTCACTGAGAGGTGGAAAGGAGCTGCAAAGCCACACTGGAAGATTTTCCCGGGAGGATGAATCTGCTTGGAAAAAAAGCCAGCTGGAGTTTTCAAAAGTGTGCCCAAAGAAAATCAACATTTCAAGTGCCTGATTGCCTTGGGCACCTTGGAGAAGCCAAACCAAAGGTGATATCATGGGTAATTCTCCCAACATCACTACAGAGCCAAAGAAATGTCTTAAAGACAGGAGTTCTACAGCTTTTCCCCTGTAAGGATAATTTTTATTACACTTCTGACTGATTTATAGAGGATTGCATCAAGGAATAAGACAGGGGGTGTGTGTTCAGACTTTACTGCAAATTCACCTGGATATTGGATGAAATATTTATAGAGCATCCTGCAGCACTGCTCTGGGATGCTGGTCCTTCCCAGACATTTGGGATATTCATGGGCTCACGGATTTGCAGGAGATGGTGCCTTGAGCCTCACACTGTCCAGCCTGGGCAGGGTTAAGTGCCAGGTGAGGAAGGGCTATCCAGCCCAGGGAAGTGGTGGAACCACCATTCCTGGGTGTTAGGAAAATTAATCCACAAACAGCAGAGGTTTATGTCCAAAAAGGAGACAGAGGAGTCCTTTTGGCTTTATTCCAATACAGGGAGAGGCCATGGGGCATCCCCTGGGATCTCTCAGATTTTTTGAGGACACCCTTTTTTGAGCCCCCTTTATATCCCAATTTCCCATCTGCATTTCCCTTCTCTCTTCCCCCATTGGCTGAGCCACTTGAGAGGTTCAGACTTCCCAAAGCACCTGATACCAGAGATTTCCCTCTAATATATAACCCTCCCTTTTCATTTTCAATTCATATGGAATTTAGGGGGCTTTCCCCATTGGCTGATGTACTTGAAAGTTTCAGACTTCCCAATACACCTGATACTGAAGATTTCCCAAAGATTCCCCTCTAATCTACAACCCTCCCTTTTCATTTTCAATTCTTACGTAATTCAGGGGTTTTTTTCCCCCATTGTTTCTTTCATCTTTCAATGTCTAATTTGTTTATCAGCAAACCCAAAGTTTATTTGTAAAAGCAAATCTCTTTTTCCATTCATCAATCAGTGGAATCCTTCCCATTGTTTCTTTTACGTCCCAGAGCTGGTTTTATCTACCAGCAGACCCAGAGCTGGTTTGGAAAGACAAATCTGCTGTTCCTCTCATGGGGGATTTAAAGCCCGGCAGATGTGGCACCTGGGGACATGGGTTAATGGTGGCCTGGCAATGCTGGGGAATGGTTGGACTTGATCTTGGAGGGTTTTTCCAATGAAATTATTCCATGATTCCCTTCCATTTCCAAGCCACATGCCTGGAGCTCTGCATGAATCACAAACCAACCATGTCAGTGGTTTTTGCTTTTCCAGGACATCTTCATTGTGTGAGAGGTTTTACTGTGAATTCTGGAGGATTTGGGCACTCTGGATGTTCACCTGGCACTGAGCACCACAGGGTTAGTGCAGCTGGGCTGGATGAGGAACTGTGTGTGCAGCAGGAGCAGGGCAGGGATTGTCCCTCTGTGCTGGGGTCCCTCGAGGGCTGTGCCCAGTCCTGGTCCTGCAGGAGAGCCCTGGAGGGGCTGGAGCGTGTCCAGGGCAGGGAACAGAGCTGGGAAGGGGCTGGAGAATCCCTGAGGGAGCTGGGAAGGGGCTGGAGAATCCCTGAGGGAGCTGGGAAGGGGCTGGAGAATCCCTGAGGGAGCTGGGAAGGGGCTGGAGAATCCCTGAGGGAGCTGGGAAGGGGCTGGAGAATCCCTGAGGGAGCTGGGAAGGGGCTGAGGCTGGAGCAAAGGAGGCTCAGGGGGCCCTTGTGGCTCTGCACAAGTCCCTGCCAGGAGGGCACAGCCGGGGGGGTCGGGCTCTGCTGCATGTCCCGAGGGAAAGGAGGAGAGGAAATGGCCTCAAATGGCACCAGGGCAGGCTCAGGTTGGAGATTGGGACAGAAAATTTCCCTGGCAGAGTGGTCAGGCCTTGGGCTGAGCTGCCCAGGGAGGTTTGGGGTCACTGGAATTGTCCCAGAGCAGTCTGGATGTGCCCTTGGGACAGGGTTGGGGTGATGCTGGTGGGCTGGGGTGGCACTGGGATCCTGGGGGGCTCTTCTAACCCTGATAATTCTGTAATTCTCTGTTTTTAACACCTACCAGGGCTCTGTTGCCCTTATCTGTCCTGTCTGTCAGAAGGTGCTGTGCTTTTTCAGGCTGTCACTGGCAGCAGCTCTGACCTTGGGGCTGTAAAACCTGAACTTCTTCAGCCTGAGCTGAAAGAAATAAAAGCCCTGACCAACTTTTGAAGTAGCAGCAGCCACTCCTGTGGCCCACCCAGCGCTTCAAGCCTGCAAAGCACCACGCTGAACATGTGTCAGGATGAGGAAAAGTCAGTCTGGCCTGAGCTCCTCTTCCTGTGCTGAGGTTCCCATCTGTTTCCACTCCTTCTGCAGGAACGAGGGCACCACGCCTCCTGGATGTTTGAAGACAACTGCAGGCTTCCACTCTGAAGAGTAAAAACCTCCTTGATGAGAAGATCTTTGATGACATGTGGAGGTTTTCTGTGTCCTCTGCTATCAGCTCTGCACATGGAGCAGCTGCCACCTGTGGTGGTGTTCACAGGGGTCCCAGGATGAGGGAAGAGATGAGAATCTTGACTCCATGTTCCAGAAGGCTGATTTATTATTTTATGATATATATTACATCAAATGAAAATGATATATTAAAACTATACTAAAAGAATAGAAGAAAGGATTTCATCAGAAGGCTTGAAAGGAAAAGAACGGAATGATAATAAAATCTTGTGACTGACCAGAGAGTCTGAGACAGCTGGGCTGTGATTGGTCATTAATTAAAAAGCAACTACATGAGACCAATCAAAGATGCACTTTTGATTGTTATAATTTACTGTTATAATTATCCTGCTACAGGATAATTATAACAATTATTACCCTGTTAGATAATAATTATATAATATAATATATAATATAATATTAATGATATATATTAAAACTTATATTAATAATTATTAATTATATTAAGAATTATAATATTTACAATATAATAATTAGATAATAATTATAAGTATAATAATTATATAATAATTATACCATTTAAGTAAGTTCTTTAATAATTTATTATGCACAGCAGCAGATAATTATTGTTTACATTTTGTTCCTGAGGCCTCTCAGCTTCTCAGGAGAAAAAAATCCTGGCAAAGGGATTTTTCAGAAAAAATCATGGCTACAGCCACCCTGGCTGGGACATCCTCCTTCCCAGGGCAGCTGTGCTGAGCTCTGCACCCCAGGGCTGAGGGGAACAGCAGGAGGGGACAGGGAATGGGGTCAGGACCACACCTGCAGTCCTGGTGTTGCACTGACAGCAAGAAACCCATGAGGAGATGATGTCTTTATACCAAGAGCCCTATTATCATTATGGTGCAAGGATTCCATATCACCATGGTTTTGTACCTCCTCGATGTTCCTCACAGGCAGCTCCTCTAAGCACTGACTGTTCCTGGTCCTTGCAGCAGCCATCTGACTCCAGATCCCACCAATCCACTCGTTTATACCACTGTTCTTATTGGCTACAGGTGTGGCCTGTTAACATTGGGCCTGCTCCTAATTTTTAGTAATTGGTTCAGCTTCAACTCTTTTGGGGGGGGATAAGATTATATTCTGTACCACTTTCATTTACAGTAATTAGTTCAGCTTCAGCTCTTTGGGGGGGGATAAGATTACATTCTATACCACCTTCATTTACCCATACTGTATCCCCCTACAAGGAGACTGCAAAGGGGCAGCAAGGTTTGTGTTTGGGCAGGAGCTGACCTGGATTAGGGACGTGGATCTCTGACTCACCAGGATGAGGATTAATTTGTGTTTACAAGTGAGATTGTCCTGGGAGAATCACTCAGAATTACAGAGACAGCGAGGTGGGAAAGCTCTTCAGGATCACCCAGCATCACCCCAATCCCTGTCCCCAAGGCCACATCCAGGCTCCTCTGGGACAATTCCAGGGACTCCAAACCTCCCTGGGCAGCTCAGCCCAAGGCCTGACCACTCTGCCAGGGAAATTTTGTTTCTAGTCTCTATTCTGAACCTTTAGAAGATTATCTGGTTACCTGTCACCTTTTAAATAAAGACCACAAGCTCAAAGAAAAATTGAGCAGCACAGCAGCAACTCGTACCTCAACCCCAGCATTGATTTACCCAGGATCTGCTCCAGCCAATTTTTTATCCTGTTTTATATCCCAGCAGGTACAGGGAGTTGGGCTGACAAAGGAGGGAAGGTGTGTTTGTTTTGGAAGTGCTCTGGTAAATACCACATTTAACATGACAATAAAAAGGGGGGCACTGCCCCTCTGAGGGAATAGGAACAAAATATGGGGAGGAACTCCTGACAGAAGGGGCAGTGAGGGGAGGGTCAGGTTCTGCTGCCCTGTCCCAAGGGAAAGGAGGGGAGGAAATGGCCTCAAATGGCACCAGGGCAGGCTCAGGTTGGAGATTGGGACAGAAAATTTCCCTGGCAGAGTGGTCAGGCCTTGGGCTGAGCTGCCCAGGGAGGTTTGGAGTCACTGGAATTGTCCCAGAGCAGTCTGGATGTGGCCTTGGGGACAGGGATTGGGGTGATGCTGGGGTGGCACTGGGTGATCCTGGGGGGCTCTTCCCACCTTGGTGATTCCATGAAATCCAAGCCAAAGGCTCCTGCACAGCCACCCAATAAACACTGAGGGTGCTCCAACTCACAATTCCTCTGCTGCCAGACTCAGCACCTTGAGGGCTGTCAGGAGTCTCCAGGATGGTCCCATCCAGCCAAAGGTCAGGTTCCTACACAGTCCAAGGGATGGGATGAAGTTCAGGTGAGCTTTGGAGCTGGATGTGGCCCTTGGGGACAGGCACAGGTTTGGGCTGATGCTGGTGGGGCTGGGGTGGCACTGGGTGATCCTGGAAGGCTCTTCCCACCTTGATGATTCCAGTACCCTGGGATCCCCTGTTCCACAATGGCTCTCAAACCATAGAATTCAAAAGCAGGGGGTCTCCTTTCCAAACTCCCTTTGCTTTTCCCTGAGCTTCAGGCAGAGGTAGAAACCAGCCAGGCCCATTCCCATTCCCACACTCGGGAAGGAGCTGTGGTTGTTGGGCAACAAAAGCTGGAAACACAAAAGATAGGGAGGGCTCCCAGCCTGCTTGGTAAACCCAGCACAGGTGGTGGAAATGAAACCTGAGCAAACATCCCCACTCAGTGCTGGACTTTCATTGTAGGAACATTTGCTGTAGGTGGTTCACACATCTCCTGGCGTTTGCTTGGCAAACAACCCACTCTGGAACAAAAGAAAAAAGGCTGCCCAGGAATGATTATGCATTAATTAACCTCACAGATAATGTTATCAGCCTTACTTTTTCTGCCATTATGAACTTTCATGCCTTTCTTAGTTTTAATCTCAACGTTGACACTGCTTCAGGAACTCCAGGGTTTAAAGGTGGGGTTTTCTCTGCCTGCAGGTTTTGGAGACTCCTCCGCATCTTCCCTTTGTCCTCAAGGCTGCATTTTGCAAAGGAGGAAGAGTTTAGTTGGTCAGGCTGATGCCTCAGGTTTGAGCTTTTCTATTTTTCAGATTCTGTGCTGCTTTAGTGTGTGGGTCTGGACTTCACATTATGGGATGGTGAGCTCTGTGCACAGAGCAGGGAGACAAAACAATTCCTGCTCCAGCTGGGCACCAAGGACAAATGAGCCAAATCTCAGCCCAGGAGCACAAACACCGTGGGCTGGAGAGAGAAAAACAAGCAGGGTGGGACTGCAGGGGCTAAAGCTGGAATGGGACAATGAACTGCAAGGTGCAAATGGAGCAGAACTGATCCCAGGGAGAGACCCCGTGCCCGGCCGTGCATTTTGGGGCCATTTTGGGTCATCTTGGGTGCAGCCCTGGCTGGGTTCTTGTGCTGCCCAAGGTACATCCATGGAGGAAATCCTTTGAATAAATCCCTGCTTTATTCTTTAGCTCTGCCCAGCCTCTGCTCTGGGTCAGGTTCAAAAGGCATAAAGGCAGCAAACTGGGCACTGTCTGTTCAGCTCCCTGATTTTTCTTCACAGATTTTGTGCAGCCTTTTAGTATTTGTATGTCTCAGTTTTCCTTTAGAAAACTGGAAAACTCCATTCTGAGGACTGTAGAATTACCCATAGAGAAATAAATGTATTGCAGATGGATATTTCTTTCTGTGAGTAGGTTTTATTCAAGGAAGGAATACAAATTTTGCAAGATCCCACCAGCATCACCCCAATCCCTGTCCCCAAGGCACATCCAGACTCCTCTGGGACAATCCAGGGACTCCAAACCTCCCTGGGCAGCTCAGCCCAAGGCCTGACCACTCTGCCAGGGAAACTTTATCTTATTTTATCTAATCTAATCTAATCTAATCTGAATCCCTCTGATGCTGTGGCCTCTTTAGGAAAAAGAAGATGGTTTGAAATATGCCATTATTTTAGTAAAGGTACAGCAGATGTTTCAGAACATTTTAAAATCATAAATGTTTTTTACGACCCTTGGAGGTGCTGCATTTTTGGACCTGCCTGAGGTGACAAGGTCCCATATAGGATCAAAACACCAAGTGTCCCCTCCCTCTTTGTCTCCCACACCACAGGGAAGGGCACCCATGCTTTGGGTTCCTCCCGCTCTGACTTGTGCCACACAGCGATCCCAAAACCCACAGCATCCCACAAAATGATGCTCTGCCTTTCCAGGAACTTTGTTATCCATCAGCCAAACAGCCCAAGCTCCTGCTCACAGAGGTGAAAAGCAAGAAGGTTTTAATGGGAGAAACAGAGCTCCCCTGGGGATAATTCCAAGGGAATTATCAAGGGAAATATAGGTGGGATCTCAGGAAAAAGATTTTTTCCAGCAAGGGTGAGAAAGTTCTGGAATGGCTGCCCGGGGAGGTGGTGGAGTCCCCATCCCTGGGTGTGTTTAACAAAGCCTGGATGTGGCACTGGGGGC
Organism: Diglossa brunneiventris; assembly: GCA_019023105.1. NCBI lineage: Eukaryota > Metazoa > Chordata > Aves > Passeriformes > Thraupidae > Diglossa > Diglossa brunneiventris. The sequence continues at coordinate 1,361,756 of CM032352.1, forward strand.
CAGGGTTCAGTTGAGCTGTTGGGGCTGGGCTGGACTCGATGCTCTTGAAGGTCTCTTCCAACCCAGTGATTCTGGGATTCTGGGAATTCTTTGGATAATTCCTTGGGCAATGGAATTGTCTGCCCAGGGAGGTGCTGGAATCACCATCCCTGGATGTGACACTCAGTTTAGTTGATGAGGAGGGGTTAGGTTAGCTCATAGGCTGGACTTGATGGCCTCAGAGGTCTTTTCCAATCTATTTCGTCCTGGGATTCTGTGAATTCCACCTCTGCTGGCTGAGGCACTGCTGGAGCCAGAGTTTGGAGATGCCCTCACACCCTTTTTAGATGGAGAAATCCAGGCTCCTCAAGGCTCTTCCCCCAAGCACTTGGGACCTCAGGCTCTGCTCCTCTCACTGATTGATATTTTCAGGTTTGAGCTCTCTCCTGACAGCACATTCGCAGGAGCAAAGGTGGAGCTCCAGCACAGTGGATCTCATTTTGGAGGCAGCTTCTGCTTTGCTCCAGGGCTTGGTGCTCTGGGATCAGTGAAAACCCAAAGTGACACTGTGACACTGTGACACTGCTGGTGGCAGGGTCATGTCCTTGGTGTGCAGCACAAGTGGGGAACACGAGTGCCTCAACAAATCAATCTGGCAGCAACATCAACGCCAAGAACCAGAACATCCACAGGGTTCCAGGAAGGTGTTGACCATCCCTGAACTCCTTAATGGAATAAAAACCTTTTCTCTAGAAGACTTTGCTGCCACATCAGCTTTTCCTAGAAATGACATCTTAGGAGTGATGAAGGGAATTTTTTTGGTGGAAATCATTATCTGACCTCACTGTTATGTCTAGAGATAACAAAGGATAAGAGAAAATGAGGAGGGAAGAGAGCCAAGGAGGCTCAGGGGGCCCTTGTGGCTCTGCACAAGTCCCTGCCAGGAGGGCACAGCCCGGGGGGGTCGGGCTCTGCTCCCAGGGAACAGGGACAGGAGCAGAGGGAACGGCCTCAGGCTGGGCCAGGGCAGGCTCAGCTTGGACAGCAGCAGGAATTTGCCCATGGAAAGGGAGCTCAGGCCTTGGCAGGGGCTGCCCAGGGAGCTTTGCAGTGCCCATCCCTGCAGGTGTCCCCTGGAGGTGGCACTGAGTGCTCTGGGCTGGTACTCCATGGGCTGGCAGGGCTTTGCCAGCCTCAATAAAAATGATTTTGTAAATTCTGTGAGTTCTGTGAATTCTCTTTTCCTGCTGCTTTCACTCTTGCTGGCTGATCCCATGTGCAGAGGGCCGGGTTTGCCGCAATCATCCCCAAAGACATCACAGCAAACCCTGAGCCAGGAATTCCTCCAGCACTGGAACTCAGCCCTCAACCCTGCAGATCCTACAGGTCCTTCCTCCCTGATCCCACCCCAAACCCCCCTCCCTCCGGCAGAGGTGGGGTTTGCACCCTGCATTGTTCCCTCTTTCTGCCCTATTTGCCCAGCTGGTGTCAGCTCTGTTTGGATTGCTCCGCAGCAAGATTTGCCTGAAAGGTTTGCATATTCCAAGAAACCACAATGATTAAGTAGACATGAAAGAAAGCATTATGATGAATAATCAGGCCATAATCAATGATCCCTTTTTGCATTATAAATGATGACGCTTGTACTCCACAGCTTTTAGGCAGAGCGTGGGTGTGACAGCTTGAAAAACAGTGTCGAGCCTGACATGAGACCTGTCGGCTCTTAAATGAGGTAATTAATGACCTGCTAAGCATGCAGATTTTAAATGTCAGGCTTTTTTTTCCTTTGGAAATATCTCGGGAGTAAAAAATTATTTGCAATTTATCATTCCGGGAGGAAAAACTCGGAGCGAGGACGCACGAGCAGGGTGAGAAATAACAGAGTTATGGCAAAAATGCTTTGTGCTTTTAATAGAAAAATAAAAATCAAACCTCCCTCCGAGATTCCTCTCGTCCCACATCCTCTTCACATCACTTTAGAGGCTGACAACTTTATTTTTGTATACATGGACTCACTGGATTTTAGGATCTTGTCCTCCAGGCCAGGACCAGCTGCTTAAAACTGAGGCTCAGAAGAAAAGCAGGAATTAATTTATTCTGCCAGATGTCAGCTGCTACTCCTGCAATATCTGAATTTGTGTAACCCTTCTCCCAGGGCTTGTGGTATCAAAGGAAAAGGGCAGTTTTAGTTTTAAAGGAAGTTTTAGTTTTAGTTTTAAAGGAAGTTTTTGAGGCATCAGTTTTCAGGTGTTGGCCAACTGAGACACTGAGCTGGGCCTCACTCCCTATTGCAGCTCTGAGATGTTTTTAGCTTTTTATTTTTTGGATACAAGATGAAAAACGGATGATTTTTTTCCTCCGTAAAAGACTTTTTAATATCTTCTTTTACTTCATGGATTAAACCAAATCCATTCTGTGATTTTATGATTTTTATGACGTTGTGTCTGAATGAGCAGCTAAAACTCTGACCCTGCACACCCCGAAAAAAATAAAGAAAGCCAAAAAATAAACAACAACTGAACTGTGACAGCTCTTGGAAATCTGTACATTTAGGCTTCAGATGGCTGAAATAAACACCTGGAACAACTCCAAATTAGGGTTAATGTGTCACTGGCAGAGTGCACAAAGGCTCCCTGCATTGTGTCCCTCAAACAGCCCTGAGCTGGTGTTTGGTACAGTAAATCTCACCTTTGGGATGGGTTTGGAGCCTGAACGCTGGGAACAAACAGGGCACAGAAAAGGAACACCTCAATCTCCCTAAGGACAGCCAGGACAGAGCCAGAAGCTCAGGAGATTAGAACTGAACAAAGGCTGGGTCCTAAGCGCTGTCCCAAGGTTTTGTTTACCCCGTGCTCACATGATGAAATGTCATTTTAGTGCCTTAAGAAATGAAAGGGAAGGAAAAATGTCTGAGGTGGTGTTTGGAGCACTCTGTGCCAAGAGTCCTGATCACTGAAAACCGACTTTAATCTTGGTTTAAAAATCAAAATGTTCAGTTTTGTTTAGATGTCAATCTTGTGTTTTTCATGTAACCAATAACAGTAGCCTTGCCAGCTCATTATAATCTGATTTTCATAAGGCTTGACACCCACTTCTTGCGAGGCTCCAGGGATATTTTCTCCTCAGGGAAGAAGAAAGGATGGGAATGTGCTTCTTTCATCTTTTCCCATAAGTTCTGTCTGGGAGGCAGAGCTGCCCTGGTCCATCAGGACAGTGGGATTTCTCCAGCCCAAAGCTTTTATCACCAGCATGGAGTCAGTTTATTAGTTTGAGTCATAGAGCCCAAAAAACCCAGCAGTAAAATAAATCAGAAAAACTACGAAAGTAGAGGTGTCCCAGAAGAGACTGGATAGGATAAAAACATTTCAGGGGAGTTGGCATGGCTGCTAATTGTGGAAATACAGGAATTTTCAGCTGTGCCAATGCATGATATTAATTCACTGTGAATTCCTGTCAGCTGCAGACACTTCCAAAGCTCCACTGAGGTGAATAAGAGCATTCCCACTTCCTACTGCATCCAAACCTGGATCCCAGCCCAGGGAGGAGCTGGAGCTGCTGCAGAGAGCCCAGAGGAGGCTCCAGGATGAGCAGAGGGATGGAGCAGCTCTGCTGGGAGGAAAGGCTGGCACAGCTGGCATTGTTCACCTGCACAGGAGAAGCTTTGGGCTGAGCTCAGGGTGGCCTTGCAGGGCCTGAAGGAGCCCCAGGAAAGCTGGAGAGAGACAATTTCCAGGGCATGCAGGGACAGCACACAGGGAATGGCTTCCAAGTGAACATTTTGCAGGTTCAGATCAATGTTAGGAAGGAATTGTTCCCTGGTAGGGTGGGGAGAGGCCGGGATGGAATTCCCAGAGCAGCTGGGGCTGCCCCTGGATCCCTGGCAGTGCCCAAGGCCAGGCTGGACACTGGGGCTGGGAGCAGCCTGGGACAGTGGGAGGTGTCCCTGCCATGGCAGGGGTGGGATGGGATGAGTTTTAAGTTCCCTCCCAACCCAAATCCAGATTTTATTGTTCCTGGTCTGATTCCCTCTGCCTTCCCCTTGTGATTTGAATTCCATCCCCTCAGGACTCACTCCCTGTGCCCAGGTTCCTTCCAGAGCCATCCCTGGAAGGTGATCCCTGTCCAAACCCAGCTGGGAATGGCTCCCAGTGCCAGAGGGCAAGGATGGATGGGAACCTGGGAATGAGGAATTGTTCCCTGGAAGGGTGGGCAGGGGCTGGGATGGAATTCCATCCCTGGATCCCTGGCAGTGCCCAAGGCTGTTGGAGCCCTGGGTGCTGAGAATTCCAGACTTTCTGTGCTGCCAGGCACTGACCCCCCGAGAACACTGCACTGACCTGAGGCCTGGAGAAGCTTCCAGAATGGAATGACAAGGACTGGATGTGGGTGTGGAGTTGAATAGAAGTGTGTGATATCACAGGGGGGGAAACTCAGAGTTGAAGGGTTTAGAATACAGCAATAGATAGAAAGCAAGATGAGGTTTTAGGGTGGAGGCTGCTTTTCTTCACCTTTTCTCCATGGGTTTGGGTGGTTTTGTGTCATTGGATAAAAAGTCCCATTGTGCCATGGGTGGTTGGTGTATTGGGTTAAAAGTCAAAATAATGAGGTGTCATTTCTTAATTGGACAGTTTATCCTTCAAAGGCCTTGCAGAGAGAGACAGGGCTCCATTTTAGTTTGTTGGAGTGAAGTGCTGCAGAACTCAGGGTTTGTGAGACTGTAACAGAGATAAGAACTGATAAACATCTGAGTCCCAACAAGAAATCCCCTCTCACACATTTCATCCTGATCCTGGCAGAAAAGAAGCAAAAGAATCGACACAAGGCCCTTAAAAAACCTTTGCTCTGTCTCTCTCTGTCCCTATAAAAAACCTCCTCTCCCTCATTTTTACAGACCCTTTGAGGTTCTGCAAGGCTGCAGGGAGGACTCCCTGACACTTCTCCTTCCCCAGGTCCTTCCAAGCTGAATTATTTGACATTTCTTCCCCAGCCATCAGCAGCAATCCAGCAGATCATCATTAACAGCATAATTAGCTATAAAATGTGGCAGCATCACCAGACAAATCCTTATCCCATTCCAGGCTAAAAGGACTCAGCCCAGCCAAGGTTGTGTCATTCAAAAGTGGCTGAGCTTCGTGGAAGAACCAGTGACTTTGGCACAGTGGGTTCCTCCTGCTTTTTGGTGAGGAAAAAATAAAATTAAATATTTTTTACATTGCAAATGTTGTTGATGACACATTGAACTGTGACCACTGTGGTGGAAAAATGGGACATCGTGGACTGAGGCTCTGCTGGGCTCATTTAGAGCCTGGCAGGCCCCAGGGACAGCACCAAGGGTGACTCCCTGACCACCTTTGTCACCTAAATCAGCTCTACCTATTTATTACAACACCTAAATCAATAGAAAATTGCTTTAAATTATGAAATAATGAAAAGAAAACAATGCTCTGGAGCATCTCCCAAAAGTGGGTGAGAACCCCCTGTTGTCCCCTTTCCAGCCTCAGCATTTGGGCAGAAGTTTGAGCCCCACCAGGTGTTTCCAGTTTGAACCAGAGGCTTGGATCAATGTCTGATGTTTTGGATAAAGCAGGAGAAGCATCTTCGCAACAGATTCCAGACTTTTCTTACAGTGCTGGCATTAAAAATTAATTCTCTCAGCTTTTTCTCTGCATCACCCTGCCACAGCTTCTGTTTGGTGCTTCCTTGCTGCTTTCTTTGTTGGCTTTTCTGATTTTCTCTGCTATAATTCCTAATAAAACAGCAGAAGGAAAGCCAGATCTGTTGATCAGTAGCCCAAGTTCTCTTTTTTTCCCCCCATATTGAAACCAAATGCTTTTAAACCAGATGGTTTCTCCTCAGGATTAGCTCTGTGCTGATGCTTTGATCAACAGTGG
>CM032352.1:1367725-1578717 GCA_019023105.1 Diglossa brunneiventris
ACACATAGTATAAAACAAATAGCACCAGGCCCACAAGCAGCTGCTAAAAGCTGTTTTCCCAACCCTACAAATGGGAAAGTGTGCTCTGGGATGCGGGAACAACCCAAATAATAACAGAACAAGGACAGTCTCTTTAGCATGTATTTCATTTGCTGGCTTTTGCTCGATTGGGTAATTTGGGGCTGAGATTTTCGGCACAGCTTCAATCAGGCAGCAGTAAAAATAAAACCTCCTATGCAGAGGGCAGCAGCAATTAAAGACAACTGTGGGAAATGTTGTTTTCTGGAGAACATTTCCTCTCTTTGTAAAATCTGCTGGAGATGTGGAAGGGCTCCATGGGAGAGTAGTCATGAGCAGCACTTGGTGTGGGTTCCTCCTCCAGCCTCCCTGGGCTCCCCAGGGCTCCCTCCTTGTATTTGGTTTTTTTTTTTTTTGAAGGGTTTTAGTAGTTTTTTTAAGGGTTTTTTGGCTTTAGGTGCAAGGGTTTTGGGAGATTTAATGCTGTAGTTTTCCTTTTTTTAATAAGTTGAAAAATGGTGTAAGTTTATTATTGATGATTTTAAAAATTGGTTTGATTAAATTAATTTTTCTTTAAAAATTAATTTATTTTTAATAGATTTTCTTTTTGTTTGTTTTTGGTTTTGCAACAATGCTTGAGTTTTTATATTATTATGTAAAATGTGTTTTTTTAAATTTTTGTGTGAGATTTTAAAGGTGTAATTAAGCTTTATTTTTTGGGTTAAAAGACATTGGAAATGACTATGATATTTGGACTAGTGTATAACATGTCTGTGATTGTGATTGTTTTGTTATTATCTTATTATTTATTACATTAAGTATTAACACTAATATTATCTGTATTTATGTTATTATTTATTATGTTATTATTATAATGTTATTACCTGTGATTATTTCGTCATGATATTATTTATTATATTAAATATTAATATTATTATTTTATTTGTGATATTATTTATTATTATGTTATTACTTGTGACTGTTTATTATCTTATTATTATATTAAATATCATTATTATTATTTTATTTGTGTTATTATTTATTATTATGCTATTACTTGTGATTGTTCTGTTATTATGTGTTAAGTTGTAGGTTATTTGTGGTTGATTATGGCTTATTTGTTTTATTTAGAAGATATTAGGAGATATTATTAGTAGATTATTAGTAGATATTTTATTGGAAGAATTGAGGTAATAATTATTTTCCTTGGGACTCTGGGGTGGTGGAGATGAAGGAATTTTGCAAACTCTGTGTGGTCAGAAGAGGAACAGAGCCAAAGATATCCCAGCCCTCCAGGGAGGTGCCTCCCCTGCTGATTTCTGAGGTGCTTTGGGGAATTATTCCCAATTTTTTTTCTCAGCTCAAAACTGTGCATTCTGCATTTCATCCCTTACCTTGCAATTTTTCCCTCCAAAAAAGAGGAATGCACATAGGATTTTAAGGAGTCACATTTATTCCAGAGTGGGCTCATGTTGTGCTGTGCAGATTTTTGGTAAGTGAGATTTTATAATGAGTAGAGAGAGAAAGAAGCTGAATTTTAACAGCAGAGTGTGGGAAAACCTCAGTGGTGGCACCACAAAAGTGGAGAGAATATAGAATTAAAGAATCACAGAATTTAGGTTGGAAGGGACCTCAAAGATCCCCCAGTGCCACCCCTGCCATGGCAGGGACACCTCCCACTGTCCCAGGCTGCTCCAGCCCCAGTGTCCAGCCTGGCCTTGGGCACTGCCAGGGATTCAGGGATGGAATTCCAGCCCAGCCCCTGCCCACCCTGCCAGGGAACAATTCCTCATTGCCAAGATCCCACCCAGCCCTGCCCTCTGGCACTGGCAGCCATTCCCTGTGTGCTGTCCCTGCATCCCCTGGAAATTGTCTCTCCCCATGGTCCCCATGACTCCTTCAAGCCCTGCAAGGCCACAATGAGCTCACTCCAAAACCTTCTCGTCTCCAAGCTGATTTTTTTTCCCAGGAAGAAAGTGGTCCTTCTGTTTTTTTCCCTTCAGTGTTTTTCTCCAAAGTGGCTGCCAAATGTTGGAGAATAAAGGCAGGGAGACCTTTGTGTCCTGCAAAAACTCAGTGACGTGCTCCATGACATCTCGAGTATCACTTTCAGCCCCCAGTAACCTTTAAAAATGAAATCTGGCTGTTGACTGAGATCAATGCTCTTCATTGCTTACAAGGTGATTGACTTGATTCCCTCTTGTTCCTGAAAATCCAAGGTTTCCAGCCCAGTTTGGGTCAGAACACATTGATTTTCCATTTTAGTATTCAATTCATGGTTAGCACAGACACTGATGAAATGGCCTGTCTGGGAAACTAAAAGTACAACACCATCAAATTCAGAGTAGGGTGACCAAGCTGAGAGACAGAAACCATCCACATCTGTAAAAAACTGGGGAAATATGGGATTTAATGTGAAAATATAAATTTGTGTTGAAACAATTAATCCCAGGGAGGTTTGGAGTGCCCATCCCTGGAGGTGTCCAAGGCCTGGATGTGGCACTCAGAGCTCTGGGCTGGGGTCAAGGTGGGGATCAGGCAGAGCTTGGACTCAATAACTTTGGAGATCTTTTCCAACCTCAATGATTTGGGGATTCTGGGATTCTATTCTGCTACCTAAGTGGACAAATAATGCTAAAAATGACTTTTCCTTCTTAAAATCTTAACTCCAAGTGTTCTGAGATGTTTGATTTTCTGTTCAAATCTCCAAATGTGAATCCCACTGGCTTTGGGAAGAATTTGGAAAGGTCTTTCCTTGCCCAGCTTTTTTTCCTCTCTTCCCTGAAGGTGTTTGGTGCAAACAAAACCCTTCTCCCTTCCTGGGCTGTGATGCTGATGGCCAGTGAGGAAAAGCCTCTCTGAAATTGAAATTATTCATCCCACCCCTTCCTGTGAGCATTCCCTGCAGGGAGGACACTCATGGATGATGTCCCTCCACTTCCATGTAAAGAACTGGACACATTTAGCAAAACGTGGTCATGGAGGGCAAGACAAGTTGATTTCCAAAATTAAAAATCCCTCCTTTGGTTCATTAAGTTGAACTGTTAATTTTAGTGATGAGAAGCAGAAATGTTGTGAAAATGAGGGAAGAGTTTTCAGGCAGCAAAGAGTGGTTTTTCTACATTAAATTTTATTTAAGTAGGAATTTTATCCAGCCTATCACCTAAAGCTTTTTTAACAAATGAGATTGCAGTGCAGTGAACAATGTGCTGTGAGTTGTAGATAAATAGAATGTGGAGAATTGTGATAAATGTTAAACCTAGAGCCTGTTTTGGGGAGAATTTCCAAGTGACACAGAGCAAATGTGGTGATTTTTGCCAGCCTTTCCCCTGCACTGAAGGAGTTCACACCCTTTACCAAGGGCAATGCTGCTTTTTCACTGTTGCTTTATTAAAAAAATGGCTCCCTGAACTTTGTTCCCTTGGTTAATGTTGGATGTGGAAAAGATAAAAGTTGTTTTCCTGAGTGAAAATGATGATTTAGGGATCACTGGCACTGCAGGTGTCAGGCTGCTGGATTTATTCCCAGGTTTGCTGGGGGATCTCACAGAATCAGTGGGAATTACTTTGCCAAATCTCTTGATTTTTTGAGGTCTTTTCCAACCTAAATGAGGCCTTTTCCAACTGGGATATTAAATACCCTGTTTTGGGCTATTCAATGCTGAATAAACATCTAAGAAGATTAAAAAAAGGATATAAAAAAGGATATAAAAAGGACAGTCCCTTCCCTATGGGAGCTGATGCAAGATCCAGAAGCAGAACAAAAGTCAGAGCAACAAAGATATTTATAAACAGGAAAATGCCAACTTCCCAAATCCACCCCCAAAATTAAGCCTCTTGGAAAATGAACCTTGTCCAGAGCTTTAAGATCCCTCAATAAAACTTCATTTTCTGCATCGTTCTGCTTCCTTAAAAGATATTTCACCTCCCAACCCTCTCTTGCTGGATGTAGAGGGCGAGGATGATTCCATAACTAAAGGTTTTTGTGGTAAATTGCCTGAAATCCTTCAGGTTTTCCAGTGTTTTGACTTTTCCTCCTCAAGACAAAAAAAAAAAAAAAGCAGACAATGCTCTCTTTCTTTCCTTTTTCTTTTCTTCCACTCATGGTGCAGCATCCTGCGCTCTTGTTTTGCATGAAAACACCAAAAATCTCTTTTTTTTTTTTTTTTTTTGTCTATTGTTTCTACTATTTCAGTTGAATTTTCTGTCCTCAGGGCTCCTGCAGTGTGTTCTGTGCTACCCAAAGTGCCTCCCTATAAAACTCTTTCTTACGTAGATCTCAAAATCCCAGGAGATTCTGGAAAAAGTTCAGCTTCCATTCAGAGACAGAAAGACTGGTCAGGTTTGCAGGACTGTGCTGAACCCAGAAACACTTAGGAAAACATTAAATGGAAGTTTTTTGTCTCCCATAACATTTCTTCACACAGCACATTAATATTACTCATCACTGACGTCCTGGCCTCTTCTTTTATTGCCTGAGTAAAAGCTGATGATTTTTGCAATCTGGCTCATGCTCCACCAAGTGAAAGTCGCTTTCCCCCACTCAAATATCACTTTTTAAATACCTTTTCCCACTGTTTTCTGTCAGGGAAAGGCTTTTCCCAGGCCACCCACGTGTGGAAGGGTGGATTAGGTTGCTCTGAGAGGGTTTTTTCAAGGTTTTTTCCTTACTTACCATGTGGGTTTGTCCTTCCTGGGCCTCCTGGATATAGAAAAGGGAAGGCTCAGGAGCAAAATATCCCATTTATTCCACTTATATCCCATATATTCCACAAAATATCCCATTTATCCCTCTTATACAGCTTTGGAAGAGGGTTTGAGGGGATACATGAAGTCCCTCCTATCTGTTCTCCACAGAACTGGCTTTTCCCTCATCCCTTGTCACCCACGTGGAGAGGCAGGAAATTCTCAGGATTCATAATTTTCTTCTTTCCTCTTCCATATTAAAAAAAATAAAAATTAAGGCCTGAAACAGAGCAATAAATTCACCAAAGACATGAGGAAGCTTTTTGATTTCAGCAAATCCAGGATTTTTGTCCAACACCAAAAACTGGAGGCTGATAAAGGCAGGAAAAGTGTGGGGGTGAAGCCGCAAACCCCAGCTAAGCCGTGCCTGAATTCCGAAGATGACGAACGATCTTTCAATTTTTAATTTAAGAATATTAATTACCCTTCTCCTAGCAGGTTCTTTCCATGTCCTTCTCACGCCACAGCTTTTAATTTCTTTGCTTTGGCAGGGCAAAAGCTTCTTAAAATTTATGAGAAGGGCCATGACGGATTCCTTGTTCCTGTCAGGCCCTGATGGAGGCAGAGCTTGGGCAGAAGCTGCTTCAAAAATCAGGGCAAAGATTGAAGGCAAGGAGAGGTTTGGGGGTGTCAGAAATCCAGCTGAACATTCCACACTCTGCTTTGCCTCAGTTTTCCGTGGCTTAGGGGAGCAGAGATCTAGAAATGTCCACAAATATTCAGTGACAAGGAGCAGGCCTTTGTGCCCTCCCGGCTGCCTCAGGTTGAAAGGTTTAGCTGGGGGTATGTGTTTTATTTTCATTTTTTGAGGTGGGGCAGTTATCTACTGTTCATTGGGCAGTTTTTTCAGATCTGAAGGCAAGGGGAGGTTTGGGAGCTGTCAGGAATCCAGCTGAACATTCCACACTCTGCTTTGCCTCAGTTTCCCGTGGCTCAGGGGAGCAGAGAGCTGGAAATGCCCACAAATATTCAGTGACAAGGAGCAGGCCTTTGTGCCACCCTGGCTGCCTCAGTTTGAGGGGTTTAGCTGGGGGTGTGTGTTCTATCCCCATCTGTCAGAGCTGGGGCAGCTCTCTGCTGTTCATGGGCAGTTTTTTCTTTCTCTCTCCCACAGCCAATCCTCCCTCCAGGAGAGATCTCTGCTGTCCATGGCCACTGAGTGTCCCTGCAGGGCTGATCCAATTCCAGCATCCCATGGGGAGATGCTGCGCCCAGGGGAGGAGCCAAGCATTCCTACCTGGATCCAATCTGAGCCTGGCCCAGCACAGCAGCCTTTGCCCACTGCATTCCCAGAGGAGCAGCTTTCTGCTGCCCTGCATTCCCAGAGGGAGCCCAGGCCCATCTGCAGCAGCCCTGGAGCTGCAGAGGAAAACTCCCCCCTTGTGCAGGATCCCTGCTCCAGCAGAACCACAGCTGGCACATGTTCTGACTCTGGCAGTGTTGTTTCATATTACTGCATTTTTATTTTATTTTTATTTTTTCCCTACTAAAGAACTGTTATTCCTACTCCCATATTTTTGCCTGAGAGCCCCTTAATTTCAAAATTATAATAATTCGGAGGGAAGGGGTTTGCATTTTTAATTTCAAGGGAGGCTCCTGCCTTCCTTAGCAGACACCTGGCTTTTCAAACCAAGATACCAGCAGAGCCTGGGGCTGGGTCAGATGTGACTCAGGGATGTTATTCCAGCAGCTAAGCAGCTTAAAATCATGGATTTGTCAGCCAAAACATTCCCACCCTGAGAATATCAGTGCCATCAATGACAAGGAATCACCTGGCAGTTGATTTTCTTACATTTCTCCTCAGGAGTGTGACTCTCATTTGGCAAATTTGCTATTTTTTGTCTATTGATAGGCTTCCCTTAAAAAGCGGGGGGGGGAAGCATAATTAATGTTACTGGTGTATATACAGCCAGAAGGTTGGGATTCAGTAGCTTAAAATCATGGATTTGTAATCCAAGACTTTCCCACCTTGAGAATATCAGTGCCAACAACGACAAGGAATCGCCTGGCAGCTGATTTTCTTACATTTCTCCTCAGGAGTGTGGCCCTTGTTTGGCAAATTTGCTTCTATTTCTTTGTCTATTGATAGGCTTCCAAAAAAAACCCAACCCAGCATAATTAATGTAGCTGGTGTGTATAACCAGAGGGTTGGGAGTCAGTAGCTTAAAATCATGGATTTGTAGATAAAAATCATGGATTCCCATCCTGAGTACATCAGTACCAACTTGGCAGTTTATTTGCTTACATTTCTCCTCAGGAGTGTGGCCCTCCTTTGGCAAATTTGCTTCTACTTTGTCTATTGATAGGCTTCCCTAAAAAAAAAAAGGGAAAAAAAAGCACAACAATGTTTCTGGTGTATATAAACAGAGGGTTGGGACTCAGTAGCTTAAAATCATGGATTTGTCAGCCAAGACTTTCCCACCCTGAGTACATCAGTGCCAACTTGACTGTTGATTTTCTTCATTTCTCCTTAGGGGTGTGGCCTGGGCCAGCTTCTTTGGCAAATTTGCTATTTCTTTGTCTATTGATAGGTTTCCCTAAAAAAAGGGGAAAAAAGCATAGTGATGTTTCTGGTGTGTATAAACAGAGGGTTGGGATTCAGAAGCTGGAGATGTTTTTTTCCAAGATTTCTTGCTGATTTTAGACCATCCCATGCTGAATTTCCTCATGCAGTTAGCTGCAAGCTACAACAAAACATCTCCTACTTCCATGGCCCTTACAGCTTCCCCTGAAGTATGAAGGGGAAGAGCTGGCAAATGCTAATAGAAAACCAGGGAATGTTTGAATTCCCACACCTTTTTACCTCTCTGCCTGTCTGCACTTCCATGTGGCTCACCAAAATTCATGTCAGACCAAGGGAACTCACAGGAAGTCCCACAGGCATCACCTTGCTGCTGATTTGGGCTGGTGAGAGGATGAGAGGAAGCAGAATATATTTTCTCCTTCATTTTTAAGGAAAATGAGGAAAACCATCAAGTTTATAACTCTGTAGGGAGGAAAGGTTGAGAGAATTGGGATACTCTGGAGAGGAGAAGCTTTGGGGTGAGCTCAGGGTGGCCTTGCAGGGCCTGAAGGAAATGATAAGAAAGATGGAAAGAGACAATTTCCAGGGCATGCAGGGACAGCACACAGGGAATGGCTGCCAGTGCCAGAGGGCAGGGCTGGATGGGATCTTGGCAATGAGGAATTGTTCCCTGGCAGGGTGGGCAGGGGCTGGGATGGAATTCCCAGAGCAGCTGGGGCTGCCCCTGGATCCCTGGCAGTGCCCAAGGCCAGGTTGGACACTGGGGCTGGGAGCAGCCTGGGACAGTGGGAGGTGTCCCTGCCATGGCAGGGGTGGCACTGGGTGGGATTTAAGGTCCCTTCCAACCCAAACCATTCCATGATTTTTGATTCTATAGCAAAAGGTTATTCGCATCCCCACTGCCCTGTTTTAAGCAAACAGCTGAACTTGAGTTCTGACATAATTGCACCATTTTCAAGGTGGTTGTAACAGATAAACAACTCTAAAAACCATCCAGAAAAATCAGAAATATCCCTATCTTTGCATGTGGAGTGGTTGTGAAACACACGTGGTTCACCTGAGTCTAAAACTGAAATGAAAGATAAGAATCAGACCCGAGTCTCTGAGTGTGCAGTTTGTTTTTATGTGCACAGCAGGAAATATTTCTTAAAAATCCTGGGTATTTCCAAATATCTGACTTCTCAGAGGAGTCAAAATGCAATCACAGTATTTCCTTTCAAAGCTGCATCATTTTATGGTTAGTCAAGAGATTTTTGCAACATGAATTTCCTTTTCAGAGATGTTTTCTATTACATTTGTTTGCTTTTGTTTGTCTTGTTTTATTTTAGCAATCTAATTAAATTCCTCTTTTATCAAGATGGAAAACTCGTGCTGCTTATTTTAAACAAAATACAGCTCATGGCATGCATGGCTGCTATAGCAAATGTTTAAATATTTCCTGTCCGTGCTAAAATAAATCAGGATTTGACCTGAGCAATTATGATTATCCTTTCCAGGATGTCCTTTTGTTCCCTTTCCTTCAAATAGGAAGGATTCATACACTGTGACAGATTTTATTAGTCTAAAAGATCCCTGGCACATCTGGGTGCATAATTTGGATCATTTTGTGATTTAAGGTCCTTGTCATTATCCCTCATCCTTTGCATTTCACTGGACATCCACGTGCTGACACAATTTCTCCAATTAATTTTAAATATAGGATATAAATAAAAATTAATGCCCCAACTGCACAATGCAGGAATGTTCTGGTGTTTGTGGAATGGCTTTGTCCAGATGAAAGGGCAGGGATTTATTTCCACAGAACCAGAGGATTATGGAATCATGGAATGGTTTGGGTTGGGAGGGATCTTACAGATCATCACTGGGACACCTTCTACCATCCCAGGCTGCTCCAGCCCCAATGTCCATGCTGGCCTTGGGCACTGCCAGGGATCCAGGGGCAGCCACAGCTGCTCTGGGAATTCCATCCCAGCCCCTGCCCACCCTGCCAGGGAACAATTCCTCATTCCCACTATCCCAATATCCCAATATCCCAATATCCCAATATCCCAATATCCCAATATCCCAATATCCCATCCATCCTTGCCCTCCTTCAGTTTAAGGTCATTCCTTGTAGGTGGCAGAGAAGAATCTTCAGGGCTCCCTCAGAAATTCAAGATGGTTGAGCGAAGCAAAAAAAAAAAAAAAAAAACACTCAAAAAACCCATTAAACTTTTCCCCTTGTACTGCTGGCAACACATGGGGGTTACAACATTTTGGAGGCAGCTGCTGAGCCTCGAGCTTCCTCTGTGAGAACACCTTAAAATAAAGGCTGACTTTGGCAAAAACAACTTGTTTGTAAACAAAGAGATTTCCTTTGCAGAAATGTTCTCCCTGACTGGAAGCATTGGGACAGAGCCCCTGAGGATATTTTCCTTTCTGTTCTAGACAGAATAAAGCTTGTCTCACAGGTCAGTGTGGTTTTCCCTCGCTGAACTGGTTCTCATTAGCTGAAATCACTGTGCTGCAATCCAGGGACAGCTCTGGACCTATTGCAGAAGTGCCCACTGAGCACCAGGGAGCTGGTTTGAAACCAGGAGCAGCACCAGGAGGGGCAATTAAAGATGCAATTTAGCTGCTGAGCTGGTAAAAGGAGGCAGCTCTAGCATGAAAAGAAGTGGCAGATTTGGCACCTGCTTGGTTTGAGGAGCTTGGTTTGAGGAGCAGTGGCTGCCTTCATGTTTTGAGATTGGTTTTGTCTCATTACAGCCCTGCTGGACACTGAAACCCTGAGCTGTGACCCTCAGCCTGCTGGCAGAACCTCCCAGCTCTGCTGGACATCCTCATGTCTCATGCAAAATCATGGGAAAGAAGAAGGAAAAAGCCCCAAAGAGCCCCAAAGCCAAACCCAGCTTTAACTCCAGGCCCAAAGTGAAACTTCCTGAGATAGACACCGCTGGTTTCCAGTCTTTAAGCTGCACATCCCAAGGAAACCACAACAAAAGCTTAAAGAGGAAAGGTCAGACCTGTGAAGTGCTATTTGTTTTCACTGAAACTTCATCCCCCACTTACCCCCAGCCTAACCAGCAGCGGAATCAATTACCACTTGTCAGACTGAAACCCGACCCCAGAAATGAAAGAAGGACACGACCTCTGGGGGGAAAAGAAACCACGAGTGAACCACTTTGTCCTGCAGGGAAGGGTTAACAGGCCTGGTCCCCTTCTTCCCCCGCTGCAGGAGGGATCGATAGCAATGTTCTCTACATTTACTCTTCCTTTCAGCGGGGATGGCCAGTAGGACAGTGAGGTTATTGAGATTGGGTTTCATAAATTACTCCATTTAATAATTGAAGACAAAGAGGTTCCATACATTTTAATAGCATTTAGTGTAACTGTTCAAATTTGTAGGACTCACAATAGATCAATCTCAGCTGCCATTACCCCTCGAGGTAATGGTGCCTGCACTTACCAAGCTTCTGTTAAATGTAGGCTCAGCTTGTCAAAGAGTGGTCAGGTTTAAGGCCCTCATTCCCATTTCCCACAAGCCTAGAACGGCATTCCCAAAGGGACACCACACTGGGAACGTTGCTGTTGGTTTAGTTCAGCTGTACCAGCTGAGAATTCTGTCCTTTTGGTGCATAAAATGACATAAGAGCATTAATTCTGACATCTGGGATCAGCCTGGAGTATCCCAACAGCAGCAGTGAGTCCAGACAGGAGAGGAGATTCCTTCTTATGCTTCATTTCTGAATGCAAGGAAATAATAACCATAAATGGAGCTGGAAAGACTCCTTGGGAAGGCGAGGGGATCCCTCTGAGTGCTGGGAGAGAAGCAGCTCATGCTCAGGTCTCACAGGATTAAAGACATTTAATTTTTTAAGCATATGGAGAAACATGGAAGACTCTGGAAACTCCATCAGCAAGATCAACATGCGAGCTGGGGCTGAAGATTTTTTCCTTTTCTTTTTCTTTTTTCCTTCCTTCCTTCCTTCCTTCCTTCCTTCCTTCCTTCCTTCCTTCCTTCCTTCCTTCCTTCCTTCCTTCCTTCCTTCCTTCCTTCCTTCCTTCCTTCCTTCCTTCCTTCCTTCCTTCCTTCCTTCCTTCCTTCCTTCCTTTCCTTCCTTCCTTCCTTCCTTCCTTCCTTCCTTTCCTTCCTTCCTTCCTTCCTTCCTTCCTTCCTTCCTTCCTTCCTTCCTTCCTTCCTTCCTTCCTTCCTTCCTTCCTTCCTTCCTTCCTTCCTTCCTTCCTTCCTTCCTTGTCTTCCCTTTCACATTTCCCCTTTACCCAATCCCACTGCCATGTGCTTATATAGGAGATCAGGGATTAATTTATATCAATTTCCAATTATGTAATTTATTAATAAAACTTTGGAAGTTTGTGGACCCCCTGACTTCTGTCATTCCTTTACTCCACAGAATCCCCCCCTCATCAAAACCACTTTGGTCTTTCATTATCTTTTTTTAAACAGTCGTCCAGGGAAATGAATATTCTGATTTTTTTTGTGCTGTTTTGCCTTGGACTTCCTCAAATTAAGCAGTTTTCCTTGCCTCTGCTGCAGGAAAGAAGAAATTTCTTAATCGTGGAAAACATCATCAAATCAAATCAAATAAATATAAATAAATTCTCTTCTCTTCCCACTCCTTTCCCCTCATCACTGAAAAGCAAACAAACCAGGCAGGGGTCTGGAGGGGACAGGAAATGAAGGCAAGGAGGGACAATTCAGAGAATGAGAGACACTTTCTTGAGTTTCACAGAAAAATGCAGCCCTGGTTTTGCAATGTGGTGCTAAACTGATGATAAGTGGATTTAGAAAAGCCCTCGTGCTCTGGCTGGAGAATCTGTGGGATGGGATCCAGCAGGGAAGGAGCCAGGAAGGAGGAAATCCATGGAATGGGTGAAACTGGAGATGGGAACATCTTCTTGTGGCCTTCATCTTTCTCATCCAGTTTTGAGACAGAGCTCGTGTGGCCCAGCCTTAATCCTGGTTAGGATTTCTTGGAGAAAATGGATTAACCTCAGGAAAGTCTGGAATTTCTTATGGACTCACAGGGAGGTCCTAAAGCAGTGCACAGCTACAAAGGATTGCTTTCCACTTGAACCTAAACTCTAATTAAAATCAGGAGGGCAAAGTCACTTTGGAGTTGAAAAGCTCCACATTTGTCAGCTACACCCTGCTCAATATTAATATTAATTCACAAAATATTTCTGTGCATGGATCTGTGAGATTTTTACATGAAATGTAAAAATAAAGCTTTGGGACTTTAGGAAACTGCAACAGTTTTTAAGAGGAAATATCTGAAAATTCCACAGAAACATGTTTTTCTAAATAGCTGGGATTTTTGGCACAAAGGGATGGAGGCACGAGGAAAGTCTTGGAATTAAGTCCATTTTGGGATGGATGGAGCCTTTAGGGTCAGGAGAGTCTTTAGGAGATTCTCCTCCTCCAGGATTCCTCCTGCCTCTTGTTGGGTCTCTGGAGTTTCAGCTCTGCTCCCTTTTGCTCTTTGCTCAACTTTTCAAAGCTCAGCTCCTTCTGGGATTCCTTTATTCAATCTTTTATTCCCTGTCCAAAGGTCAGATGCCATGGTTGGTGCGGGGACCTGCATGGCCCAGGGGCTGGGAAGGAAAAATGGAAAATCCATATCCAGGGATCTCTGCACTTTGCCAGGTAGAGGGAAAAAATAATGAAATGATGGAATTTCCTGGCTTGGAAGGGAATTAAGGATCCAGTTCCAACCCCCTGCCATGGCAGGGACACCTCCCACTGTCCCAGGCTGCTCCAGCCCCAGTGTCCAACCTGGCCTTGGGCACTGCCAGGGATCCAGGGGCAGCCACAGCTGCTCTGGGAATTCTATTTCAGCCTCTCCCCACCTCCCCAGGAAACAATTTCTTCCTATATCTGATCTGAACCTGCAAACTGTTCAGTTCAAGGCCATTCCCTGTGTGCTGTCCCTGCATCCCCTGGAAATTGTCTCTCTCCAGCTTTCCTGGGGCTCCTCCAGGCCCTGCAAGGCCACCCTGAGCTCAGCCCAAAGCTTCTCCTGTGCAGGTGAACAATGCCAGCTGTGCCAGCCTTTCCTCCCAGCAGAGCTGCTCCATCCCTCTGCCCATCCTGGAGCCTCCTCTGGGCTCTCTGCAGCAGCTCCAGCTCCTCCCTGGGCTGGGATCCAGGTTTGGATGCAGAATTCCAGGTGAGCTCCCACAGCCACTCCATCCCATGGACACCAATTCTCAGCCAGACCAAAAAGCAACCCAACATTTTCCATTTTCTATCCTGCTCTCAGGCTGGATTTCAGCAGTGCTTCTGCCCTATCTTTTCCCCTTTTCAGGTTCCAGATTTTATCATCTGTCCAAAGATGGTTTTGTTTATGACATATCTGCAAACTAGTGAAGGTGGTTTTAAAGCTCTCCATTACTTGCAGATTTTTTGTCCAATCATTTCTTCTTAGCTTGTAGTTGCTCAAAAGCAATCTTAAAATAATTGAAATTGGCCTTGATTATCCTTATGAAGCCTTTCCAATGGAAGATATTCCATGATTTTATTGGGTTATCTACGTTAAAATCTTGTGTGCTTCCTTTTCCGGTTAGAGCCTATTCCCACTCTTCTTTGAAAACAAGACTGGAATCGTGTTTGTCTTGCACAGGGATTGGAAATTTGCTCCAAAAGAAAGTCCTGTGCTCTTCTGTGTTTGGGAAACATTTCCCTGCCTCTGGAGATCCCTGCTGGAATATTTATCAGCAGTGAATCCAAAGTCTGTGTGAGCAGAACTGGAGCATAGACTTCATATTCCTGAGGGTTCCTTTTGCCAGAATTTGTCCTGATTTTCTTGTGTCTTGTCCCATGCCTGGGTGATCCAGTGACTGCCCAGTCATGATAAATAATCCTGATTTTTAGTTCATCCCAAGCACATGCACAGACAGGGATTTTTTAGGAAATCTCCTAAGCACAGGGTTTGCTCTGTCCCTGTTGCCAAATAAAAACAATTTTCTCAACAGGACTTAGGGAATGTTGGAGCTGCTCATGGATTCCTCATTCCCTACACGAGAGGAAGCACTTCTGCCACCTCTGTGCAGAAATTCAGCTTGGATCCAACATTTGGGTGGGAAACAGAGCATGAGAAAGAATCAGTGGGCGTTTTGGGATGCTCTGTGCTTTGTTACCCTTCAGGCTTGGTGAGAAGAGAGAAATCATCTCCTCAGCCACTGTTTTTTCTATGTCCTCATTAAATATATCAGGAAGAAAAATCATTTGGGATAGAAACAGCTTGGATGTCTGCAAATTCTCTCCTTTTATTTTTTGGTGAAAGATTGTGACTGATATAGAGCCTGTGAAAGTAGGGGACCCTGAGATGGAAACACTTCCAAAGTGTGATTTTTGTAACCCTGAGCAGAAACAGGAAAGATTTTAATTTTCCTGGAAATTAGTATCAGAGTGAAGACTTTTTTAATCTGCAGAGCTACAGGCTTTGCAGAGGTGTGGAATGAGTCATGAGCTTGAGATCAGGATTTTGCTGCACCCCTGAGGATTAACTTGGTGAGAATAATCTTGGCTACCTGTGGATTTATCCTGTGTTATGGGAATAACAGGAAAATCAGGGAATTTTTGTCATTTGCCTTCAGGTACAGGGCAAGAGGCTGTTCCCAGGCTGGAGGTGTCAGATTTGGCTGCACAGCTCCCATGTGCCAGTTTTGGGAGGTCCTGACTGGGAAGGTCAAAGATTTCTCTGGGCTTACTCCAGTTCAGGGGGTGTTGAGTGGATTTGGACAGGAAATATCCAACTAGAGAAGCTGAATGGAGCAAAATTAGATGTTTTAATTGTTGCTGAATTTAAATACTGTTTTCAGAGAGCCAACAGATCACAGTGCTGGTGGGTTTTGTTGTGTTTTCTTATTATCCTATTATTGTGTTAATATAGATGTGCATTTTGTATGAATTGCATTATTTTAGATGTATAAATTATTCCTTATTATCAATATCATGGTGTGTTTATAGCCAAACACCAGCTGTAGAAGAAATATTTTACAGGATGTGGCCCTTTGATCCTTAATATGATTTAGAAACAGGGTTGGCTCATGGTTTCATAAAGAATCCCAGAATGGTTTGGGTTGGGAAGGGACATTAAAGCCCACCCAGTGCCACCCCTGCCATGGCAGGGACACCTCCCACTGTCCCAGGCTGCTTCAGCCCCAGTGTCCAGCCTGGCCTTGGGCACTGCCAGGGATCCAGGGATGGAATTCCATCCCAGCCCCTGCCCACCCTGCCAGAGAACAATTCCTCATTCCCAAGATCCCATCCAGCCCTTAAAAACCATTCCCTCTGTCCTGTCACTCCCTGCCCTACAAAAATTCCCTCTCCCTCCTTTTTCTGAGCCCCGTTCAGGGCTCTGGAAGGTCACATCATGGACTGTGGAAGGGAAGAGCTGATTCTCCAAATCTGAGGCTCAATTTTGTTGCCAAACTGTGGGTTTTTTTCCCTTTTGACACAGCCATGGTCCCATTGGGATAGGAAATACATTTATTAGTAGGAACCCACAGCAGTGAGGGGGTAGGATTTGGGCAGGGTGGGTTTAAAGCTCTTGTGGGGGTCTACATCCCTCAGTGACCCCCATGAGGGTTTGTCAGTGAGGGGGAAGGGGCCCTGCCAGGGTGCTCCAAAACCACCCCAACAACAAAACCATCCAAAACTGCACCAATTACACAAACTATACAAACTGCACCAATTACACAAGCTAACAAACTACACAAGTGACACAAATGACACAATCAACAACCATACGAAAGTACACAGCCACCACAAACGACACAAAATACAAAATCAACACAACTCAATACAAACAAAACAGCCACAACAACTCCGCAACCATTTTTAAACATAACAAACACAACTTTAAACAGTTCACAGGAGGCTGTTCCTTCTCCTCTGATTCCCAAAGGAGATGAATGTTAAGGAGAGATGATCTGGGCCTCAAAAATGTAGAGTTTTAAGGGAGACTGGACAGAGCCTCAAGGAATCCCAGCCCAGCTCTCTGTCCTTGGGGAAGCTGAAATCATTCCTGGGGAGGGTTTGCATCCTGGTCAAAATGCCTGCAACCCCATGGAAGCAAATGAATGTGCCCAATCTCCTCCTTGCATGGAATTATTTCTGGAAATGCTGTCTAGGAGTAATGACACCATCCCACTTGGTCTTTGGCGCCACTCAGTATTCACTCAGTATTTTTACCATGGAATTGAATGAATCCTCACAGCCTCCTGCTTTCACCTCCCCTTCAGAGAAGGTGAAACTGGAGAAGAGGAACATCCGAAACCAGAGACTCTGAACTTCCTCAGATTTCAAGCGAAAGGATGTCCCAGAGTGACTCAATCCGTGTTTTGAACGCTCCAGCATCATTTCTGGCAATCAGTCTGTGGTAATACTTGGGATGAGACAAAATGCTCCCTTCTCCATTTGGAAGAGAAGGAGATGATGAAACCACATCCTCAGGCTCGACTCGAGGCACGTAGATTTGGGCAGATTATCTCATTTCCTCTGTGCAACACTTGAGGTCATTGCCTTGTCAGCAAGCCCTCCTCCCACTCTGGAAGCCACTGCTGCCCCTGAATTTGCCTGTCCTAAAAGAGGCCTGGAGTTCCTCTCCTGTATTCTCCCAGGAACTGCCAGAAACGTGCAAGAAGCAGCATTTGGAGAACGCTTTCAATGGTTAAAGAATTTTTTGAAACCTGGCAGGACAAGGGGGAATGGCTTCAAACTGAAAGAGAGCAGGGCTGGATTAGTTATTGGGAATGAGGAATTGCTCCCTGGCAGGGTGGGCAGGGGCTGGGATGGAATTCCCAGAGCAGCTGGGGCTGCCCCTGGATCCCTGGCAGTGCCCAAGGCCAGGTTGGACACTGGGGACAGTGGGAGGTGTCCCTGCCATGGCAGGGGTGGCACTGGGTGGGTTTAAAATCCCTTCCAACCCAACCATTCCATGACTCCATGATTCCATGATTCCATTAACTTAAGCATGAGGTTCTTTCTTCCTTGCCTTTTCAGGTTGTTCTGAGGTAAAAGTCACTTATTTGCACAGCTCTTGTCGCTGCTCTTTTATGGATGGGGAAATGAAAGAGACAATTGGGTTGATGTGTTTGA
Organism: Diglossa brunneiventris; assembly: GCA_019023105.1. Lineage (NCBI taxonomy): Eukaryota > Metazoa > Chordata > Aves > Passeriformes > Thraupidae > Diglossa > Diglossa brunneiventris. The sequence goes on from CM032352.1 coordinate 1,385,118, forward strand.
ATCACATGGGAGGTCTGGGGACACTCTGGGTGTCCACAGACCTCAAATCCCATTTTCCAGTGTAGCAGTTCAAAGCTTCAACCACAAAATAAAGAAACTCTCAGCTATCAGGTCCTTTTTTTAAATGAAACCATGGCTGACGTATACAAAAAAATCTGTGTGGAATCTCACACTTTGAGTGATAAAGGAATCCCAGAACCCCAAAATCCCTGGGGCTGGCACAGCCCTGCCAGCCCATGGAGTGCCAGCTGTGCCCCATGGGCACCTTGTCCCCAGCCCAGAGCACTCAGTGCCACCTCCAGGGGACACCTGCAGGGATGGGCACTGCAAAGCTTCCTGGGCAGTCCCTGCCAAGGCCTGAGCTCCCTTTCCAGAAGAAATTCCTCCTGAAATTCCTAGTCAGAAGTCAGTCTCCTTCCCTGGCTTAGAAACAGCAAATTTATTCCAAAATACATGTTTTTATGTAGTTTGTTGATGATCAGGAACGTTGGATCCAAGGATGATCTCAGGGATGGTGCTCTCCTTCCATACCACCAGGAGCATGTCCCAGTGCTCACCTGGATGCTGCCAAAAACTTCAGCTGATCCACAACACCAGGAAGGGACCAGGGCCTTTTTTTGGGGGTGATGTGTGATGGGAGCAGCTCTGAGTGTCCCCATGAGCTCATCAGGAAGTGACATCAGGGCTGGGGGACAGCGCCTCAGCGCCATGAATTATTGAGAGCCTGAGATTGTTGTGGGGAGGGGCAGCAGATCTTCTGGGGAGGCAAATAAAGGAAGGCAGAACAGCTGATTAGTTACTATTATCAGCGGCTAATGGGTGTCGTGTTGATAAGATGGTAACCAGATAGCACCGAGAGAGGGTTTTAGTGCTAAGTACTCCATCCCCGGCGTGAGAGGCCTCATTACTGCACTTGGATCCCCTCCTGGATGAATTTTTCATGACCTCACCGTTTTTCTCACTCCTTGCTTTGCTCTTCTTTCCACCCTGACCAGGCCCTGAGCTGAAGTGGGAATGTGTGATCAGGAATAAAAATTCCAGCTTTTTGTCTTGGACCACAACCCCCTGTTGGAGAAGATGGGGAGGGGGAAAAAATTCAGCTTCAATTGTTCTTTTCACTGCACATTAAAGGAGTTTGATCGAGTGTGGGATATAGAACAATTTGGGGATAATATGGCTGCAAAGGGGTTCCCAAAATCTTCTCCACTGAGGTGGAGGACGAGGCACAATCTCACTTTTCTGTGCTCCTTCCAGTACTGGAGACACTTTTTAGGGCATGGAGTGGGAATGTGTGATTAGGAATAAAAACTTCAGCTTTTTGTTTCGCAGCACGCCCCACCATTGAGAAGGTGGGGAGGGGGAAAAATTCCCAAAATTCAGTTTCAATTGTTCTTCTCATTGCCCATTAAAGGAGTTTGATTGAGTCTGTTCTATGGTTTGGGATAGAGAAGAATTAGGGGATAACATGGTTGCAAAAAGGTTCCCAAAATCTTCTGCACTGGATGGAGGATTTGAGGCACAAACTCAGTTTTCTGTGTTCCTCCCAGTGGTGAGAACACTTTAGAGGGAATGGAGCGGGAAAGTGTGATTAGGAATAAAAACTTCAGCTTTTTGTTTTGCAGCATGTCCCACCATTGAGAAGACGGGGAGGGGGAAAAATTCCCCAAATTCAGCTTCAATGGTACATTTAATTGCAGATTAAAGGAGTTTCATCGAGTCTGTTCTGTGGTATGGGATAAAGAACAATTTGGGGATAACATGGCTGCAAAGGGGTTCCCAAAATCTTCTCCACTGAGGTGGAGGATGAGGCACAATCTCATTTTTCTGTGCTCCTTCCAGTGCTGGGGACACTTTTTAGGGAATGGAGTGGGAAAGTGTGATTAGGAATAAAATATCCATATTTATTTTTTTGTCTTGCAGCACACCCCACCATTGAGAAGGCGGGGAAGGGAAAAAATTCCCAAAATTCAGCTTCAATTGTTCATTTAATTGCAGATTAAAGGAGTTTCATCGAGTCTGTTCTGTGGTATGGGACAAAGAACAATTTGGGGATAACATGGCTGCAAAGAGGTTCCCAAAATCTTCACTGATATGGAGGATTTGAGGCACAATCTCCCTTTTCTGTGCTCCTTCCAGTGCTGAAGACATTTTTTAGGGATTGGAGTGGGAAAGTGTGATTAGGAATAAAATATCCAGCTTTTTTTTGTCTTGGAGCACACCTCACCATTGAGAACGTGGAGAGGGGAAAAATATTCCTGAAACTCAGCTTCAATTGTTCTTTTCATTGCACAATAAAGGGGTTTTATCAAGTCTGTTCTTAGGTGGTTAATCATTTCACCCTAAAGCTGTGGGATGCAGCACAATTAGGGGATAACGTGGTTGCAAAGATGTTCCCAAAATCTTCTCCACTGAGGTGGAGGATGTGAGGCACAATCTCACTTTTCTCCCCAAATTCAGCTCTAATTGTTCTTCTCATTGCAAATTAAAGGAGTTTTACTAAGTCTGCTCTGTGGTGTGGGATATAGAACAATTTGGGGACAACTTGGTTGCAAAGATGTTCCCAAAATCTTCTCCACTGATGTGGAGGATGAGGCACAATCTCACTTTCCTGTGCTCCTTCCACTGCTGGGGAAGGATTTGGGGCACCAGGATTTAGGGCACTTTGCAGGGATTGGGGCAACTCCTGAAGGTGCCCTGGAGAAGGAGAGAGAAGGTGGAGGGAGGAAAGGCAGGGACAGGACAATTCCTTCCCCTGGACAGGGTGACAAGCCCTGGGGAATTCAGGAGAACCAAGGGTGCAAATCCCAGCTCCTCTGGTGTGAGATGGGCTGGAGGAAAGGCGGATCCAACATTTCCTTGCACCTCGTGCCAGCAGCAGCTCTGGGAGGAGCTGAAATTCCTGATTTGGTGTCTCCTGGAGATGGTTTTGGTTGTTCTCCTGTCCCACCACATGGAAGCCCTCGGCCCATGGATCAGGTCATGGAAACAGCACCTCGACACAAAGAGGCTTCTCCTGGCATTTTCCAAGGCTTGAAGGAATATTCCTGAATATTCCTGAAGGAATATCTGTCCTCATTATAGATGTAAATCCTCATTACGGACATAAATATCTCAGTATTACACTGTCTACCAAGGAAGAAGCTTTTCTGAAGGTATAATCCACATTTCCCACAGATCCATCCTCAATCCCATTGTTTCCTCCATAATGCACAGCTCAGGATGAAGCTCCTTAGGGCTGCTGCCCAGGATTTCCTCTTTGAGAGAATCTTTTCTGAAAGATGAGACACACAGTCTCATATCTTCACTTTGCCTTCTCTGAAAAAAATCTGAGTCATGCTTGGGGGAGCAACAGGATAAATGACAAGGAAAAAAAATCTGATAAAACTGAATTTCCTTGCACAGCTTTTTACATAATCATGTTTTTATACCAGAAAAATACCAAAATCCTAATATTAAGAATTACTTGATCTCCATTTTCTTTTTCTTTGTTGCTGTATTAAAAATCATAAGGACATTTTCAGATTTGCAAACTTTTTATTCATGGAAGGACTTGGAAATTCTGAGACCTCTGGAATTCTTCCATTAATTGTTTGTGAAAGCAACATTACACCTTTCCCTGTCTTTCCTCACACTTTTCCCAGTCAGCTTCAGCCAAATCCTCCCCAGAAATTCCTGTTGAGGAGGGATTTTTAGCACAGAAGTTTCTTCCTTGCCTTTTCCCATTTCAAGGAACAACTCAGCAGTGTTCTGAGCTGACCAGCAACACTCTGAGAGTCACATTCTTGTCAGAGGCCAGGCTCAGTTTGAGGATTGTCCAGGAATTTGCAGCTTTTTAAATTCAGAGCTGGTCCCTGATGTCAGAGCTGGAAGTGAAATTCTAGGAAATCAGGCCCTGCTGAATATTTCAACCCTACAAAAACACGATGGAAAAATCAAATCTTTGCTGAGAGCTGCTAAAAGCTGCCATGCCAAATGCAGGGAGGAATCAGCCCTGCAGAAAACCTTCAGGATTGTCTTGGTTTGAAAAGCCAGGTGTCTGCTAAGGAAGGCAGCAGCCTCCCTTGAAATGGAAAATGCAAACCCCCTTCCTCCAAATTATTGTAATTTTGAAATTAAGGGACTCTCAGGCAAAGATATGGGAGTAGGAATAACAGAAAGAAAATTAAAAATACAAATGTAATAGTAAAAAAAAGGAAAACAAACCCCTGCCAGAGTGAGAGCAGTCCCTGCCCCCCTGTGTGTCAGAGGGTGGCACAGCCCCATCCCATGGTGGCTCAGCCCTCCTGCAGTGCCAGCTGTGGTTCTGCTGCAGCAGGGATCCTGCACAAGGGGGGAGTTTTCCTCTGCAGCTCCAGGGCTGCTGCAGATGGGCCTGGGCTCCCTCTGGCAATGCAGGGCAGCAGAAAGCTGCTCCTCTGGGAATGCAGTGGGCAAAGGCTGCTGTGCTGTGCCAGGCTCAGATTGGATCCAGGTAGGAATGCTTGGCTCCTCCCCTGGGCGCAGCATCTCCCCGTGGGATGCTGGAATTGGATCAGCCCTGCAGGGACACTCAGTGGCCATGGACAGCAGAGATCTCCTGGAGGGAGGATTGGCTGTGGGGAGAGAGAAAGAAAAAACTGCCCCATGAACAGCAGAGAGCTGCCCCAGCTCTGACAGATGGGAACAGAACACACACCCCCATTTCCAGCCTAAAACAAGGGTGCTCCAAGATTTTCTACATCACTGACAGAACTTTATAAACCCACAGAGAATTGTATCCTCTCTCCTCATCCTGAAGATGTGGATCTGCCTGGACTGAGTTTTGTTTGACTCCCACCCCAGGGTTTTTCCCCCTCTGGCTGACTCCTGGGTGCCCTCAGGGCTGGAATGGGCATTCCCAAGCCAAGCCATCAGAATGTGCCAGTGCTCCCAGACAAACTAGCTGGGCAGGGCTCCGTGGAGCCCAATAAAACAGTAAAGATTCCTCCTCCAAAGCCATGGAGTGACTCCAAGGAGCCTCCTTTCCTCATTCTCCTGCTTCTCCCTGCCAAAGCGCATCTTGCTGACTGCTTTAATCTGCAAGATCCATCTTACTTTAACCCTATTGAAAAGGACTGATGTTTTGGGGTTGTGCTGGGCTATATTAAAATCCATATTTCAAACAATAAATGCTTTCCATTTATCCAGCCTAGTCTCTTTTCTATGGAGCCAAACTTTCAGGCAGTTAGCTCAACCTTTCAGGAATATGAAGCACCTTTTTCATCCTGTGCCAACACTGTAATGCCTCCAATAATTTATGTTTAATTTTTAATACAGTTATCTATCATGAGTAATTATGTGGGCTGCTCACAATATTCCATTTTCTGTTATGTGGGTTTTTTTCTGAAGGTTGTGGACTGGGAGGAAAAAAAAAAGCCCCAGTGCTGCTGCTTTTCTGCTGAATTTCCTCTGAAAAATAAATATTGAGGCATCTTGAAGATTCTGTGTGTCAGAGCTTGAGAAGTGCGTGAGATCTGCTGATATCTGAGTGAGAAATGATGGTGATTTATACCCAGTAAAAGCTCTGAGCAGAGTTCTTCACATCCATGGGGTTTTTTCTTTTTTTGGTGAGGTTTTTGTGCAGGGCCCAGATTTTGGGGACAAAATTTAATCTAGAGTCCCCCAGGCTGTTTCCCATTGCAGTGGGAGCAGCATTTGGATTTGTTAATCTATATTTGGCAATAAAAATTGCTGTAACTCCCAGCTCCAGCTGAGGCACCGGAAGCTGAAATCCTCGGGGCCATATAAAGTTTTCTGTCCAAATCCACACTTGGAGATGTCTGTGTTCTTTCTCTCAGGCTCAGGAGCTCTCTGGATGAGCACTGCTCTTCTGGGAGGGGGAAAAAAATGGTTCTTTCCCTTTTTTCCTGGCCAGACCACAGCTTGTCCTGACGTGCTCCTGCTCTGGGAGTTGGGGCTGGATGTGGATGGGGCTGTGAGCAGAGATCTACACCAAGGAGGCCACTGGATTCTTGTCAGGGCCAATTTCACCCTCTGTGCTGGGGGAGAAGCCATGAAATGAGACCAATCCTCAGAAATGAGGTGGGTGATGCATTAAATTCCCACAAAAAAAAAAAAAAAAAAAAAAAAAAAAAAAAAAAATCAAAAAAACCTAAGATGAATTTCTCCTCACAGCAGATGTGCCCAAGTTTCTGGTTCTTCCCCTGATGTCTTGAGAAAGCTGACCTGGAGCAGAGGCTGGGCAGAGCTAAAGAATAAAGCAGGGATTTATTCAAAGGATTTCCTCCATGGATGCACCGTGGGCAGCACAAGAGCCCAGCCAGGGCTGCACCCAAGATGACCCAAAATGGCCCCAAAATGCACGGCCGGGCACGGGGTCTCTCCCTTGGATCAGTTCTGCTCCATTTGCACCTTGCAGTTCATTGTCCCATTCCAGCTTTAGCCCCTGCAGTCCCACCCTGCTTGTTTTTCTCTCTCCAGCCCACGGTGTTTGTGCTCCTGGGCTGAGATTTGGGTCATTTGTCCTTGGTGCCCAGCTGGAGCAGGAATTGTTTTGTCTCCCTGCTCTGTGCACAGAGCTCAGCATCCCATAATATGGAGCCCAGACCCACACACTAAAGCAGCACAGAACCTGAAAAATAGAAAAGCTCAAACCTGAGGCACCACCACAATTCCTCCAATGCTATTTACTTTGCCATTTACACCAATTATTCCCATGGTGAAGACATGAGTGAAACCAAACTTGGTTTCATGAACCAAACTTCATTCCAGAATTTCCACAGACAGTCAGGAAGATCTTCAAGGAAACCATTTCCTGCTGGTGATTGCTTTAGGCCTGATCCTCAGAGAAGGCCTGGATCACACCTTCAAAAGACAGAAACTAGGAAGGTAAAGTTGATATCTGGGAGGTAAAATTAATCCTGGGAAATGCTGTGCGGGAATCAGAAAAACAAAAGCTTCCACAGACACTGAAAGATTTAATCTACAGCCTTAGAAGAAGCTTAGATTGAGATAAAAATACAATACACAGATATTAAGCAGAAAAATCATAAACTTATATTTCTATAGTTGCGAGAATATACCTTAAGTCAGTGAGAAATTGTGCTGATAAGATGGTGAAGAGCCTATAAATGTAGGGGTGTGGTTGTATAGAATAAACTAAGGGTATAGAAATTGTGAATGTGAATTAGAAACCGATTAGATAAAAGTATCTGCAGTGCAGTAAAAGTAAGTAAAGGTAATAAGTTAGAAAAGCGAAATAAATCCTGTAGCAACTATTAGTTTAGAAAGTTCTATATTACCTTGTAATGAAAAAACTTGTGACTACTCTTGAGCTACAACCAAATACTCCTCTAAAATCTCACAGCCTCTGAGATTATGTTTATCTAAACAGTAAATCATTCTTTGCTTGAAAACAGTCCCATGCCTTCATTAACACCAGCAGCAATAATAATGCTGCACTTTGTGGGTTCCAGGCAGGTATTGGTGTCTCCTCAGGTGAGGGCAGGAGCTTTTCTCCCAAGCTTTGGCACTTTAGTTTCACTCAGGGCTGTCCCTCCCTACTCGAACCCACACAATCCCAGAATTTAGGTTGGAAAAGACCCCTGAGATCAAGTCCAACCTACTTTGAGTCATTGCATTGCTCCTTGGTCTTTGTCAGGCCTCCAAGGCATCTTGAACATGGCAAATCTATTTTTTTCCCTGATTCTTTGGCCTGGTGGAATCTACTCCCTGCCTTTATAAATGCTGTATCACAGGAATGTCACCGCCACATTTTCTGGAAAAATCCCCTCGCCAGGATTTCTCTCCTGGGAAGCTGAGAAGCCCCAGAGAAAAAGGAAAACAATAATTATCTGATTCGCTTCTGCTGTGTTTTGCTGCTTTGGAATGTGGTTGGAGATTGTTTATCCAACGTGTGAATTGTTTCAACTTAATGACCAATCATGGTCAGGCTGTGTCGGGACTCTGGAAGGAGTCACGAATTTTTCTTTAGTCTCTTTAGCCTTTGGTCTGTATCCTTTCTCTATTCTTTAGTATAGTTTAGTATAGCATTATATAATGGAATAGAATAGAATATCTACAATAGAATGTAATGTAATATAATGTAATGTAATGTAATGTAATATAATGTAATGTAATGTAATGTAATATAATATAATATAATATAATATAATATAATAATAAATTAGTCTTCTAAGAACATGGAGTCAGATTAATCATTTCCTCCCTACAATGGGGGACCCAGAAAATACCACATGGGAACTCTGCAAATTACTCTGCTCTTACACGGCTGCAGCCTTGCCCTGCTCAAAATCCAAGGTAAAACTTCCCTCCACATCAGCATCAGAATATTCCACCCAGCAAGCAGCACAGTTGATTTCGGTAGCAGTTCAAGATTTACTCATCATATCAATGTTTCACCACACAGAGAGGTAGCCTTGAATAATAGAAGGTAAATCTGAAGCTGCAATTCAATCAAGGCCCTCTGTTGATGTCTTAAGCTGAGACTCAAACAGCTTAAGTAGTTTATGACCAGCAGCAGAACTGCCTTGATTGAATTACTGCTCAGGCATTCAATTGCATAAATGTATTGTTATTTATAAGGCGTGCCAAAGCCTGGCTTTAAACTTGACTGTGGCAGGCTGGGACTGATGGAGAAAAAGCAGCCTGGCATTAGAGTACCCCTCAAGCCAGGAAAATGAATGATGGGCACTCTGCTCCGTGCTTATGGAAAAATAATTCCTGTAATGCTGTAGGGAATTCGATCCTTCAGGTTCATGGAACGGAAGGTTGCTAGAAACAGTGCTGGGCCCTGGACCAGAGTTAGGGCCTGAGCAATTCCCAGGATTTTTAGGGACGTTTCTGAAGGTGGATGCACAGATTTAAAAACTCTGTTTGATCTCAAGGGGAAGAGATGGAACAGGGTGAAAATGGGGACGGGGGGCAAGGTCGGTGTCACTGCCACTTGAGAATGGTACTGGGGCAAAGGAGGACACAAGAAAAGCACGGAAATGTTGGAAAAACTCCAGGGGAGGCCACAAAGTTGATGTGAGGGTTGGAACCCCTCTGCTCTGCAGCCAGGCTGGGAGAGCTGGGAATGTCCAGCCTGGAGAGGAGAAGCTCCAGGGAGAGCTCAGAGCCCCTGGCAGGGCCTGAAGGGCTCCAGGAGAGCTGCAGAGGGACTGGGGACAAGGATGGAGGGACAGGAGCCAGGGAATGGCTGCCAGTGCCAGAGGGCAGGGCTGGATGGGATCTTGGCAATGAGGAATTGTTCCCTGGCAGGGTGGGCAGGCCCTGGCACAGGGTGCCCCGAGCAGCTGGGGCTGCCCCTGGATCCCTGGCAGTGCCCAAGGCCAGGCTGGACACTGGGGCTGGGAGCAGCCTGGGACAGTGGGAGGTGTCCCTGCCATGGCAGGGGTGGCACTGGGTGGGCTTTGAGGTCCCTCCCAACCCAAATAATTCTGGGATTCAATGCAGGGGTTTTCTAGAGGTCTCTCCTGTTCTTAGCACCCCTTTTTCAGCAAGGACATGGAGCCACAAGCACCAATTCCCATAAAATCCCTTTCACTGACAGCTCTGCTCTCTTCCATCCTTCCAGGGGCCACAGAACTTCTTTTTCCTGGAGCTCTGGGTGTCCCTCCCAGCATCTTTCCAGGGGGAGAGCCCAGGAATTCAAATTTCCCTTTCATTGCTGCTCAGCCCAGGCAGCATCAGGGGCTGTCCTGGCAAATTGGAGCTGACAGCTGGAAACTGCTCCCATAGATTTCCTATTGCTCCTTTTAACCAGCCTGGATTAAATTGCACCAAAAGGGCTGACAGCTCTCAAATCCCTGCCATTCTATCACATGAAGGGCTGCAAAAATCTGCCTGCTTCCACAAATTTCAAAGTCAATGGATATTTAAGCCCAGGAGACATCCTAGAGCCCAGGGTAGAACCAGTACACGTGGGTCTGCTCCTTCTGCATCCAGGCCCAGCTGCAATTCCCAAGGATTGCCCCTGACCAGCATTCCTGGAAGTTCTGAGGACAAAGGAAATGCTTTTAATACAGGAAAAATAACTACAGGCAAGAATTTTTCCCTCAGGAAGACTTCTGGAAGGACATGGCTTTGGGAAGCACTGGGATATCTCATTTTGGATTAATCAATTACAAGAATTATCTGTGTGTGAATGAACAATCCCATGGAAGGAGCAAGGAGTGAAGATTATTCCTTGCATGTCAGATAGATTAAAAAATCAGTCCTGGGTCTAATTTTAACAAAACTTCTCAAAGATATTCCCTCTAATAAATTTCCTTCCCCTCAGAAAAAAATATAGAGCCCAAAAAATAGTATTTCATAATTAAGTGAGCACAGAAATTCTCATGCCAATGTGCTTGTCACAAAATAATCTCTTTTTTCATAAAAATTAGGATACATTGCCCTGGTTAATTGTGGAGGTGGACTGGAGGGGGAGGAATGATGGCACTGCTTCCTTGATTTTTGTATCAAATGTGTTGCTGAGACAATTGGGATTGTTCACCTGCACAGGGAGAAGCTTTGGGCTGAGCTCAGGGTGGCCTTGCAGGGCCTGAAGGAGCCCCAGGAAAGCTGGAGAGAGACAATTTCCAGGGCATGCAGGGACAGCACACAGGGAATGGCTGCCAGTGCCAGAGGGCAGGGCTGGATGGGGTATTGGCAATGAGGAATTGTTCCCTGGCAGGGTGGGCAGGGGCTGGGATGGAATTCCATCCCTGGATCCCTGGCAGTGCCCAAGGCCAGGCTGGACACTGGGGCTGGAGCAGCCTGGGACAGTGGGAGGTGTCCCTGCCATGGAACTGGAGCTTGGAACTGGATTAAATTCCCTTCCAAATCCAAACTTTCTGTGATTCCATGATTCTCTCACTCTCCTGTTTGTTATAAATTCAACACTTTTCAGGGAATATCAGCAGAGAATAATTTCCTGTGGTGTTTCTGAATCCTGTCCCTCCAGATCCAAGTGGGTGTAAATAACTTCCACCAAGGAGCGTGGATATTCCTGCCTCACCCACAGGCTCGTGGACACCAGACACACTTCCTTTCTGAGGGGGAGTTATCAGCAATCAGGAACTCCTTAATTAACACTCAAGAGGAAAAAAAAATATATGTAAAAACAATCTTATTCCTCTTCCTTCATTGATACAGGAGAAAGAAAATTATTCACATCATCATTGTCACGTTTTTAAGTCCCATAAATAACCAACCCCCCCCACACATGTAAGAGTTCATTTTGGAATTGTGGATTTTATGGTTTATTCGGTTTCTGGACTTGGGACCAGTCTGTTCCAAATCCTGGGAAGTGCTTTGGGACACCCTCAGGTCACTCCAGCCCTGGCAGCAGTGGCAGCCTGACCTTGGCACCACTTGAGAGGCCAGCAAAGACCGGGAGAGCCACTTCCCCAACTTCCAAACTCTGTATCCTGATGGAGCAGATGAAAAGAAACCATTCCCAGAGCTGGCTGTGTCCTCAGAGTGCTGGAGAAGGGACATCATGGCTGACCCACACAAACACACACTTTAGGGACAGATTTAGGCTGGATTTGTGCTTTCATCTCAGAAATCTACTTTTCAGTCAATACACACTGGCCTGCCTGTTTATTAATTTTTTTAAATACTGGATTTGGGTAGGAATAATGTGGGATTTTACCAAGTGCAGAGATTTCATGGAATCATGGAATGGTTTGTGTTGGGAGGGACCTCAAAGCCCACCCAGTGCCACCCCTGCCATGGCAGGGACACCTCCCACTGTCCCAGGCTGCTCCCAGCCCCAGTGTCCAGCCTGGCCTTGGGCACTGCCAGGGATCCAGGGGTGGAATTGCATCCCAGCCCCTGCCCACCCTGCCAGGGAACAATTCCTCATTGCCAGGATCCCATCCAGCCCGGCCCTCTGGCACTGGCAGCCATTCCCTGTGTGCTGTCCCTGCATGCCCTGGAAATTGTCTCTCTCCAGCTTTCCTGGGGCTCCTCCAGGCCCTGCAAGGCCACCCTGAGCTCAGCCCAAAGCTTCTCCTGTGCAGGTTGAAAATTTCATGGATCCTTCATGGATTTCATTTATTATCACAATCAAATGTGTCTCTTAAAGGCTGATTCAGAGATCTGAGTGTCTGGGCGTGGCCTTTAAGGTCACTGTGGATTCTTTGATCTGATGGTCAGGACAAATGTGGATTTTATTGGGAGTGATAATTTGCACTGTGTGGTTCAATACCAGGAACAATGAAAAATCAGCTTGGTTGATTTTAATACTGTTAAAAAATAACATGGATGAGGGTCAGCTGTGGCTTTCCTTGAGGCTGTTAAAATGGGAATGTCTCAAAAGCAGTTTGGGAGGTTTTTTGGGAAATCATTTGTGACTCAGAGACCTGCACTGGTTCCCCCTCACCCATGAGAGCCATCACTCCCTCCAGGCTAAAATCCCAGAGATTTAAGAGCATTTCCATTCCAAAGGCCAAAATTCCTTGGCATCCTCTCTTTACAGACCCTTGAAATGCCAGTGTTTGATTTTCTGCACCAAGCCATGTAAACATATCCTCTATTTTTATCAGCTGCCACAAGGATTTAATCCTCAAGTTTCCAGGGAGGGAAGAGTTCCATGCATGTTCCAGCTCTTCAGTAAATTCATCAAGATCCGGCAGGTTTTACACAAGTAAAACAAAGTTATTGAAGGAAAAGTGGTGAACAAAACTTCCAGGCTCTAAACAAAGTTGGAGGAGGATCATTAAATCAATGCTGGTTTTAATTTTATTTTTCTTACCAAAGGGAAAAAAAAGAGGGTCATGAATTCTTATCAAGCTTCCTTAAAGGACAGCTTGGCATTGGCTCTGACTTCTTAAAATTAAAATTATATTGATTTTCCATTTTATTAAATAAATGTGCCTCCCTGAGCTCTCTTTAGGAAAAGAAAAATGTTTTCAGTGCAATTTTCTCTTCAGCAATTGCCTGGATTTTGCCTGTGGAATGCTCATCTCCATCCAAATTAAGGGACAAAGGGATTGGGATTTTAGGACCCAGAATAGTCCTAATTCCAGGCCATTGGTGCCGCAGGACAAGCTTGACCCTCTCAGACAAATAAATAAAAATAAAATTCTCTCAGTGCTTTGGTTTAAAACTCTCCATGAATGTTTCCATTGCTTGGGATAGAAACTGGAAGTTGTAGAGGAATGGGATTTGAGCACCATTGAATACTTTGGGATCAAACCTGGCAATTTCCTAAATGGGAGCAGTTCCTGATGGGAATTGGGAATGGGAATCAACAATTCCTGAGTGGGCAAAGCTGGGAATTATCCCATCCATTGGAGCCTGCTGGGATCTTTGCAGCTTAGGGAGATGGAAAAGACCATTCCCAATAAAAAGTGTCCCTTGACCTCAGGGACAAAGAGACATTTTTGAAGGGACACCACCAACCCTGATTGACTTTAACCCTTCAGATGCAGAGCAGGAAGAAGCTGAGGAGGCAGATCCCAGAGTTTGGTGGGAGATCCCAGATTTCCCTCCTTGGTCTTGGATCCCAGATTTCCCTGGAAGAGTAAGGAAAGCTCCGGACTGGTCAGTTTTTCATGGAAAAATCCTTCCCTGGCAGGGTGGGCAGGGGCTGGGATGGAATTCCCAGAGCAGCTGGGGCTGCCCCTGGATCCCTGGCAGTGCCCAAGGCCAGGTTGGGCATTGGGACAGTGAAAGGTGTCCCTGCCATGGCAGGGGTGGCACTGATGATCTTTAAGATCCCTTCCAACCCAAACCATTCCATGATCCTGCAGGATAAGAAGCTCCAAAGGAGCTCTTAGTGCTTCCCGTGCTTTGTGTGATTGAAATGGAATAATTTGTGAAGTATTATTTGCATAAAGGATTTTAGAACACAATTTAAGCCCCTGAGAGATGCCAAAACTCCCTCATTTTTTTGAAGAGCCAGTTAAGACTCCATCACATAATTTACAAAGCACGAGCACTCAAGAGCTGGAAGATGAATAATTGAAGAGCTCATTAATCTCACACTCCCCACACCATAAACACAATTATCCATTGCAGCAGCTCCGCACCAGTGAACACCTCATCACCACACAAGGCCCATCCTTCTGATTCCAGCTTCTGAGTATTCCATCAGGAACCACCCAACCAAAAACTCGGAATAAAAATGTCCTGAAATCCAACAGCGACACAGGCAGGGCCGCACGGAATCCAAATTTCCGCCAAATTTCTCAACCTTGCATTCCATGTTCTCCTACTTTTATTCCACTTTGGAATGGCAGGAGAGGTGTTTTTTTTCCTGCTGGGAACTAATTTTTGGACCCAAATTGTGTTTTTCCATGCTGGCTGTGATGGGATTCCGAGATAATGAAAGGTCAGGAAGTGCTGCCTGAATCTGCTGGCAGATGGATTTGAGATGCATTTTTGGTAGGAGCGAAATAATCCCACAAAATCTAATTGTAACCACATTTTAGGAGGGAAATATAATTCTGGGTTTGGAAGGAATAATAATTCCTTTCCACATCCATTTTTCTGCAGTGGAATTACACAAGGAAACACCTTCCCTCTGGCATTCCTAAAGGAAATTCCAGGGAACTGAGCATTCCTTACCTTATGGCATTTCCATAAAAACACCTTCTCTTCCATGATTTTATTTAGAAGAGGGAAAAAATAGTTTTTAATGAAAACCCTCAGGAATATCCTTCCCAGAATACTCCAAATTACACTCAATTTTCTGGGTTTATTTCTTTCATGGACCAGTCAGAGAAAGCTTTAAAAACCACACTTTTGGGGTTACCTAATTCCAGGGAATTGTGACATTCTTGGATGTGTATTTTTTCCACCTGGGCTTTTGGTTCACAAATAGATTTCAGGTGTCCAACACCTGGGCTCTTCTCTATTGTTAAATGAAGATTTTTTTTCCCTTGTTTTATATTCCCTTTTATTATATTCCCTCTCTTCCCAGAATTTCTGCCCTAGACCCTACAAAGTGAAACACAAACCCCTGCATCACTGACCAATTTGCATCACTTCCAAGACTTTGTCACTTCCTTTCTCTTTCCCTTTCCGGAATTATTTATTTTATTTTATTTTATTTTATTTTATTTATTTTATTTTATTTATTTTTTATTTTTATTTTTTTATTTTTATTTTTTATTTTATTTGATATTATTTTATTTTATTTTTATTTAATATTTTATTTAATACTTTATTTAATATGTTATTTTATATTTTATTTTATGTTTTATTTTATTTCTATTTCTTCCAGCTCTTTTCCTTTCCAACTGACATTCCACCTCTTGGAAATGCCAATTTTCCTCTTGTCTTCTCAATTTTCTCCCTCATTTCTAAAACCTTTACCCGGGAGAGCTGCTAATGCTCTACAGTTCTTGGTCCTTGACTGTTTCAAGGGATTTCATGAAAGGCAAGTATCAACAAATCTTGGAATTTTCCATATTTGTGCTTGTTTTCAGTTTAACAGATCTGTTTGAAAATAATCTAACGGCTTCCCCTTCTCCCAGTACTCCTGAAACTCTTCTCTTCCCATTGCTGTCCAAGATCATTTATGGATTGGGAAGAACAAGGGGTGCAGAGTGTTCCTCCTTTGTGGAAGGAGTGGCTGCAGGCTGGAGGGAAATACCAGGGAATCACAGAATTCCAGAATGGTTTGGGTTGGAAAGGACCTCACAGCCCACCCAGTGCCAGCCCTGCCATGGCAGGGACACCTCCCACTGTGCCAGGCTGCTCCCAGCCCCAGTGTCCAACCTGGGCCTTGGGCACTGCCAGGGATGCAGGGGCAGCCCCAGCTGTATTCTCTTTGCTGGGAATGTCCTGATGAAGGCAGGAATGATGAATCTGACTCCATCTTCTCAGAAGGCTCATTTATTATTTTGTGATACTATATTATATTAAAGATTGCTATACTAAACTATACTAAAGAATTCAAAAAGGATCCTTACAGAAGGCTAAAAAGGTAATAATGAAAACTCGTGACTCTCTCCAGAGTCCTGACACAGCTTGGCCCTGATTGGCCAAAGAGTGAAAACAACTCACAGCAGAATCCAATGAAACAATCACCTGTGGGTGAACAATCTCCAAACACATTCCACATGAGCAAAACACAGGAGAAGCAAATGAGATAATAATTGTTTTCATTTTTCTCTGAGGCTTCTCAGCTTCCCAGGAGAAAAATTTGGGTGAAGGGACTTTTCCAGAAAATGTGAATGCCACAACAGCTGCTCTGGGAATTCCATCCCAGCCCCTGCCCACCCTGCCAGGGAACAATTCCTCATTCCCAGTATCCCACCCAGCCCTGCCCTCTGGCACTGGCAGCCATTCCCTGTGTGCTGTCCCTGCATCCCCTGGAAATTGTCTCTCTCCAGCTTTCCTGGGGCTCCTCCAGGCCCTGCAAGGCCACCCTGAGCTCAGCCCAAAGCTTCTCCTGTGCAGGTGAACAATGCCAGCTGTGCCAGCCTTTCCTCCCAGCAGAGCTGCTCCATCCCTCTGCTCATCCTGGAGCCTCCTCTGGGCTCTCTGCAGCAGCTCCAGCTCCTCCCTGGGCTGGGCCCAGCCTGGGCAGCTCTGCAGGTGGGAAATCACCTGTGGGGGCTCAGGGAGGATTTTCCTCCGTATCCAAAGCAGTTTCAGCAGGACCAGAATTCCTCTGTGACTCCAAGCAAAGCCACTGCCCTGCAAAGCCCACCTGATGCTCTTCTGAGGGCCCAGATGGTGCAAGGCTCTGGAATGTTCCTGTTCCAGGGCCATCAGCAATTCCTGGAGCTCAGGTGACTCATTAATATCCTCCCTGACAAGCCCGATTGAAATGCACGCTGAAAAACGACTTCTTCCTGTCGGAGCTCGTTAGGTTTTATGCACAAAACAAAATCATTATTCAGAGATCTGGAACTCCTTTCCTAAAGTGGGCATCTATTGAATATCCCCAGTGCAATTCTTCCTCCTAATATGGTAATTCGTTATCTGGATTTAATTATCTGCGAGGTGAAAGGTTGCTGGGCACTGTTGTTCTGCAGGAGCCCAATGGAAATTTTTAAGTACTTTCACTCTGTCTTTACAGATCAATCTTCCTGCTAATGACAACCAATACTTTCAGCTATGATTACAGAGCAGCTCCATCTTTTCATGAGCCGAGACTCTTTGGAATCATAAGTATTGATCTTTTTAATAGAAGTCAAGAAAAATGAAATTACTGGGGCTTCTTTTTGCAAAACTATGATAAATGGCAACTGGGAAAGTTACACAAGAGTTTTTTCTTTTATTTTTTTTTTTTTTTTTTTCCTTTGCGGTGGATTATTTTAATATCGAAAAACGACGGGCTTTTTAATAATGTTTGTCTTTCCATTATGCACATTTGCAGCAAAGCCAGAACTTATTTTTGTATGACTTTATATAACCACATTTAAGCAAAGCCACGCCAGAATTGCCTTGCTGGTATATTTAGGTAACCATCAAACAGACTCTGGGCTAAGGGAGAAAGCTGGTTTTAGATGCCAAGTGGTTGTATTTTCTTGGCATCTCTGAGTTTAATCCAATTTTTGAGCAGTGTTTTGAGCTGTCTACAATCAAATATTCATTTGTTTGTTACACAGAGCTCGCCCTTCATTGCTTGTAATATTGTGACAAGTGACTTCACCTTCTCTGTGTTTTCTCTCTTCCCAGAAGTCTCATCCTGGCTTTCACATCTCCCATTTTCAATGGGAATTCATGGCTCTGCCTCTTGCTCCATGTTGTAAACCTGTAGTATCTGAGCAGGGAATGCTCCTGTGGGACCCTGACCCTGAGGCCTCGAGGAGCAGCTCCTGTACACCCCATTAAAATCTTCAATTTCCAGTTTGAATCCTCATTCTTACGCCAACAAAATAGCTGGAAAAACAGATTGGATCCCACATTAATTGGAGTGATTCCTCGTGAATAAATTCCATTGTAGCTCCTCCTCTTGAATAAATTCCTTTGTAAAAAGAGTGGGAGAGATAAACTTAATGATAGGAGAAAAGATGTGGATAGATCACGAGGTGGGAGATATAAACTGGTGGCTCTTACTGGTGTTCGTGGGAACTGGGGGATGTCCTGCAGGTATTTAAGATCAAAGCCACAGGAAAACTCAATTTCAGGGACAGTCCCACATGTTTCTCATTGCCTGATTGATCCTCAGTGTTGTAAATCCATGGCCTCTCCAGGCTGATTTCCACCAGGCAATTTCCTTTTTTTCTAATCACACCCCCATAATTTTTTAACTTCCTCTTCATTTTTCATCATGGGAAGCCTCCAGCTCACAGAGATTTGGGTTTATTGCTGTCCTTGGAACTCTCCATATTTTTCTGTCGCATTAATTCCTGAACATTTTGTTAACCTCTGTCTTTTGCTGGTTTTAGATGTCTGGATTTAACACTTTCTGTGCTTATTGGCACCTTCATCCCTGAAGCTGCACTGACAGAATAACTTGGTTTTTAAAAGCAAAGTTATTAAGAAACTAAAATAAATATATTAAGTTATAAGAAATATATATAATATAAATAGAATATATATTATATATCATTATAATATATATCATAATATAATGTCTAATATATAATAATATATATTATATAATATATGATATATAATACAGTATATAGTATTCTATATTCTATATTATGTATTCTATATTCTATATTCTATATTCTATATTCTATAAAATATAAAATACAAAATATAAAATATAAAATATATGTTATCTTATATATATTTTATATATATAATCTATTATGTTTTTAGGAAACTAAAATAAATACATTGCAATGCAGTTTTACACGCTTCTCCCTATGTTGTTAATTTGCATCTTCATTAAATCATAAACAGAGAGATTTCCTTGGTGAAATTCTTACAATTCTGTAAGAAACACCAAGAAACTCAATAAAATTGGCTTTTTCAAACTGAGCACGAATGATTTCAGGACCTACTGAAATATCCTTCACTATTTTTAATGAAAACACTTAAAATAATAAAATCTGGTGTTTTTGTAAGTTGTGATACACAAAAGTTCTGTTTAATTCCCGGAGTTCCTAAACTGTGCTTGAGTGGGCGGGTTCACCCAGCTCCATATCTTTTGTTTTATTTGTTTTTTTCCTTGTTTTTTTAACTTCCTGCTGCTGCTGGCCACTGTTGGAATCCCATGGATTCCTGGCCCAATTATTCCACTTAAATTCATGGGATCATGGAACGGTTTGGGTTGGGAGGAATTCAAATTCACCTCGTTCCACCCTCTGCCATGGGCAGGGAAATTCCCACCATCCCACGTTGTTCCAAGCCCTGGATATTGTTTTTTTTACTATCCCATTCACAGGAATTATCATAATTAAAATTTGGATATAAGTCTCAAAAGCTTGTTGGCTACATTTTATATTTTCTCATTTTCATGGACTAAACCTCTTCAAGGTAATTTTTTACATTCCATATGGAAAGGGCTCTCTCTGTTCAAACCAAGGGATAGAATAATTTTGGGACATTCTGCACGCAGATGCTGAAAATCCAGGTATAAAGGAGAAATCTGGGTTAAAGCCATGGCAATTATTTAATAATTTCTTATTTTCAATAGTACAGGATGGCTCAGCATAGCTTAAAATTCAGTTGGAAAAGGCAGTTTTAATGTGCCTTTTTTTGAGTTTATTTTACAGAATTTTATTGATTTTACTGACTGGTTTTTCTGATTTAATGAAGATTCCACATTGGGAATGAGAGTGCAAAGCTGTACTGCAGTATATTTCTTTTTAAATTCATACTGATAGTTATTTACATTTTATGTTTATTTATATTTATGTATTGATACTTATTTACATTTAATGCATATTATTTACATTTATAGCAATGCTAGTTATAGTTATAATTATAATTAGAAATTTATTCTATTGATATTTATAATTTTTATTTATATTAGTAAAATTTATTTATATTTATATTTATAATATTTATTTATGTATCTGTATTTCACTAATGTGCATGATAGGTACATTATTTACATTTCTACCAATATTATTTAAATTAATATTTATATTTAAATTTATATTTATCTGGCAAAGCCAAGTTTTTTTGCCAGTCCAGCTGAAGCCATGAAAAACTATTTATTTGGGAAAACATTTTTGACTGTCTTGTTTTGAACACTAGAAATTAATTTGGTGGCCAGTTGGGACTGAGAGCATGAAATTGCCATATCAAAGATGATTTGTGAAAACCGATTTTGGGATTATTTTTGCAGCAGATAACAGGTAATGTTTAAAACACAGGCAGAATTATTGTTCTTCCGTCTTTTTATAGGTGTTTTCAGCTTCTATTTTTAGATTTAACCCCATTTTTTTAGCAAGCATAGGAAGGTCCGTGGACTAAAATTTATTAGAAAACAGAATAAATAACCCAACCACTCAATTTTGCCCATCTAATATTTATTGTGATAAGGAAAAGATATTTATGAGTAGATTTTAAAGCAAAAAGGTCCAACTACTCCTGTGTTGTTCCCTTGAGGATTCTCCTAGTTGCTTTGAATAATCCAAATAAAACCTGTCTGGGTACCCCCATCACTTCTATACCAAAAAAATCCTTTGCATTTTTGAATTCTTTTCTTCTTTAATGTAAAACTTAGGGGATGAGGCTGAAAGAATGATTTGTTATAAAAATGGTGGTTTGTATGTGGAACATCTGCAGAAAAAGCAGTTTTGTTTCATTCTTCAGGGTGGTTGAGTTTTGCCTCCAGGCAAGATGAAAATTTTGTAGCGGAAAACCAAAATTAAGTATGGTGAAAAAATGTAGCGACAGATTTCAGCATTTATTTTCTCATTTATAATTTCTCTAAGGCAATCTTTTAGTACATTATTATTATACTTACTTGAATGGAAATAAATTAAATAATATAAGTATTTTTATTTTAAAATATTTATTAAGACTGATATAATGGAGTCTGACAGATAATTAATGAAGTTCAGAAATTCCCAGCAGTTTTTGCTAAAAATCAGCATTTCCTTGCAATTTTCTTGTAGTGAGATCGAAGATCCATTTGTTTTTCATTGTTTTTCATTGGAATTACAGATTGAAAAAGTTTATTTATTTACCCCTTTATCTATTTATAGGTAGTGCTGCTTGGTAAATACTGTAATTTTTTATATTTAAGAAAATTTTATAAGATTTTATTTCCTATCTTTAGAAACAAAGATTGCTTTGGAGAAGAAAATTGAAAATTCAGAGTAATTTATGAATTAGGAATGGGAAGGAGAGAAAGAAGAGAAATAAATTATTTGGCCAAACAAATAATGGAATGGCTTAAAATGTTCAGCACTAGATATCTTGGGAAAATATTTGCATATCTTGGATATCTCGGAAAAATCTTGGAAAAATCTGGGATATTCTGAGAAGGCAATGGAACAGTTAAATCAGTTAAATCTGTGCTGGCTATTCCCAGAAGAATAAGTCAAAAACCACTTATTTAAAATGGGAAAATATTTGGACTCACAAATTATTTTTTCCATTCAACTCTTTTTTTTTATGGAAAACTTTTGTTCTGATGAAACAGTATTTTTTTTTTAATGAAAAGTCTTTAATGGAAATGGGATTCAGCTGTTTGTGTTTTTTATTTTTTCCGTTTTTCCTGGAAAATCTTGGCTTTTTATTGAAAGAAGAAATTACAAAGCAGACAAGAAAATAACATTTCACACAGGAGTGAGTGCTCCATCTTTGCATATCTAAATATTGGAGCTCAGAAAAAACCTGGAATATCTCTGGTGAGGATTCCAGCTCCATTTCCATGGGAAAAAGGGAAATATCCTTTTTGACCATTGTAGGAAGAGAAGTGGGAGCTGGGATTTGAATATCTCTGGAATGCCTCTGGTGAGGATTCCAGCTCCACTTCCATGGGAAAAAGAAAAATATCCTTTTTAAGCACTGCAGGAAGAGAAGTGGGAGCTGGGATTTTGAATATTTCTGGAATATCTCTGGAATATCTCTGGTGAAGATTCCAGCTCCATTTCTATTGGAATAAAGGGAAATATCCTTTTTGACCGCTGTAGGAAAAGAAGTGGGAGCTGGGATTTTATTAATATCTCTGGTGATATCTCTGGAATATCTTGGTGAGGATTCCAGCTCCATTTCCATGGGAATAAAAGAAAATATTCTTTTGACCATTGTAGGAGAGAAGTGGGAGCTGGGATTTGAATATCTCTGGAATGCCTCTGGTGAGGATTCCAGCTCCATTTCCATGGGAAAAAGGAAAATATCCTTTTTAAGCACTGTAGGAAGAGAAGTGGGAGCGGGATTTTTTGAATATCTCTGGAATATCTCTGGAATATCTCTGTGAAGATTCCAGCTCCATTTCCACAGGAATAAAGAAAACATCCTTTTTGACTATTGTGAAGAGATGTGGGAGCTGGGATTTTGAATATCTCTGGAATATTTCTAGAATATCTCTGGTGATGATTCCAGCTCCATTTCCATGGGGAAAAAGGGAAATATCCTTTTTGACCACTGTAGGAAGAGAAGTGGGAGCTGGGATCTCGATTTTGCTGAAGGAAACGAGGATCAGGAGCCTGGGAGAAAAGGGAAATTCCTGGCTCAGATGGAATTCTGACAGCTGGCAGCAGAAATTGTTTTCCCTCTGGAATTTGATAGCTGTTAATTCGTCTTCTCCTTGGCTCTCTCCGATGAACAGAGGTTTTTTTTTCCCTGATTAGGAATTCATATTGTTAAACTCCACATGAACTCCAAAAAGATGGAGGTCCAAATGCTTCCCAGCAGATATGAACAGCAAATGTCAGGGGAAATTGAATTTATGGGGCTTTAATAAAATCAGCTGGGTTTTGGAATCTGGCTCTGGGTGTTTTGGGAGGAGCAATCACTCTTGGGAAACGAAGTCAGGGATGAAATGTAGCTCAGGGCTAATTGGGAGGGGATCGATGGATTCCGTGTAGGAGAGAAAATCAGGCAATGAGAAAATGGGGAACTGCCCATGAAACTGAGTTTTCCTGTGGCTCTGATCTTAAATACCTGCAGGACATCCCACGGTTCCCATGAACACCAGTAAGAGCCACCAGTTTGTATCTCCCACCTTGGGATCTATCCACATCTTTTCTCCTGTCATGAAGTTTATCTCTCCCACTCCTTTTACAATGGATTTATCCAAGAGGAGCAGCTACATTGGGATCCAATCTGTTTTTCCTTCCATTCTGTTGGCACAGGGGAGTGGATTCTAACTGGGAAACGAAGATTTAACGGGTGCACAGGAGCTGGTCCCTGAAACCCCAGGGGCAGGGTCCCACAGAGCATTCCCTGCTCAGATAACTACAGGTTTACAACATGGAGCAAGAGCAGAGCCATGAGTTCCCATTGAAATGGAGATGTGAAAGCCAGGATGAGACTTCTGGGAGAGAGAAAATCAGGCAATGGGAAATGGGGAACTGCCCATGAAATTGAGTTTTCCTGTGGATCTGATCTTAAATACCTGCAGGACATCCCCGTTCCCATGAACACCAGTAAGAGCCACCAGTTTGTATCTCCCACCTCGGGATCTATCCACATCTTTTCTCCTGTCATGAAGTTTATCTCTCCCACTCCTTTTACAGTGGAATTTCTTTAAGAGGAATAACTGCAATTAGTGTAGGATCCAATCTGGATTTCTGCTATTTTCTTGGCACAGGAATGAGGGTTCAAACTGGAAAATGAATATTTTAATGGGGTGCACAGGAGCCATTCTGAAGGAGCAACAGTGTAATTTAAAACTGGGCTCTGTTTTCCTTCCTTTGAGGGGCTGAAAATCGGGGAAAAAAATCATGGAATAGGGTGTCCTTGGTGGGATGTTGGTTGCCCACTCACTTTTGTGAGTTCTGGTGGGGATTTGAAATTAATTCCCTGATTTGAAATGGAATGAAATTGATTGAAATTGATTGGAATTGGATGAAATTGATTGAAATTGATTGGAAGGGAGCAAAATGGATTGAAATAGATTGAAATTAAATGAAATTGATTGGAATTGAATGAAATGAATTGAAATTGATTGAGATAGAGTGGTGATTTGAAATAGACACTACCTGCCATGAAAGACTCCATCTACACAACTGATCCCCCATTTTTTGTGGAGAAATGGTGATTAATCTACCACAAATAAATTAATAATATATTAATGTGTTGATAATATCTACTAATGCTAATAATATTAAATTTTGTGCCCTTTTATCTATCAATCTGCAACAGTTCCATAAGACCCGAGCCTTTACTCGCTCCCCACAAAGGAGAAAAGGGCAGAGAAGTGGCAGAAATTCCAACCTCCACAGGAACATCCCGGTGAGCCCAGCCCACAGGTCCAAGAGGGGGATTTGAGGTGAGGAAAGAGGGAAAAAGAGAAGTGCGCCTCACCCAACAGGAGTAGGAAAACTGGGAATTGCCACTGGACACTCCACAAGTCACAGGTGCTCAGTCCTGCAGGTTGAAATGCAGGGGGATGAGCAGAACAAACAGAAAATTTGGAAAATACAGGAGGAATTGGTTGTGTATGGAACTGGCAAAGAGGGGAGGGAGACCAGAGCAAGCCCAAAGTGCAGCCTGGGCTGGAGACCATCTGCTTCCCAAATCCAGAGGTCCTGCTGCAATTTAGGGAGGTGTTCCTGAAATGTGTCCAATGTTTCTCAGCATGGAAAGGAACAGGTGAATGTTGGGCTGCTTCTCCCCCGTTAATTGGAGGAAGAATTAATGAACTCTCTGCAACAACACAGATAAGATAAATTTAAAAAAAAATCACTGAAGGAGTGGTCAGGCATTGGAATAAATTGCCCAGGGAGGTGGTGGGGTCGCTCTGGAAGTGTTCAGGAGGTGTCTGGATATGGCACTTGGGATATAATTTAGGGGTGGTGATGCTGGGGCTGGGGTGATGCAGGGACAGGGCGATCCTGAAGGGATTTTCCAACCTTTTTGATCCTGGGAAAACATTTTTGGGTATGCAAATGAGCCATGTCCAGGTTCCTGACATGGCTCAGTGTCAAACTTCATCTGCTCAGTGCCAAAACACCCTCTGGCTTCTCCCTTGTCCTGGACTGGGGCGAAACAGCAAATTACGTATTTTTCTACTCCTCTTCTCTTGCCCACGAGGGACTTTGGCAGATTTTATTATTTCCCAGCCACATGTTGATGAAACAGGTGGCAAATATCAGCCAGTGTCTGAAAAATGGGATCTGAACGGAATCTTCTTTCCTGCAACATCTCCCAGTGTCTGTTGACCATAAAATTTAATCAGGTAATCAAGAAGAGTAAGCATGGCAAACTTTACATTTGACATGATCTCTCTTTGTATTTTCCTTCTAATTATTTCCAGGTGCCTCTTTGGATAAAAAATTTTAAAAAAGGGTTTTTCATCTGCTCCTTGGCCTGGATATTCCATAGGATTCTTCAACAATGCTGAGACAGCTTTAGCCAAAATCTTTGTGACAATGCTGTGAGGTGAGAGCTCCGGGGAGAAGCTAGAACTGGTTTTAGGGCAGCTAGAACTAGTTTTGGGGTGTCTGGAACTGGTTTTAGGACAGCTAGAACTGGTTTTATTCATGTTTATGAGCATGAAATCTAAGGAAATCAGAGAGCTGAATTTCAGAATCCCTTTACTTTGTGTTGTTCCTGAATGCCACCCATTTTCTACTGCTCACTTTTCCTCCAGTGAGGATTTCCTCACAGAATATCAAAGTAATAACAATTTTTGCTTGGACTACACAGGAATAAGTTACCACTGGCAGCTCTCTCGTAGCTGCTTTAGACCTCAATCTCCTGTAGGGTCACAACATCTGTTCTGCATTTAGTGAATTCCTAATAAAATATTAAAAAAGAGGGGATTTATTATGTGAGTGCTGACTGGTGGAGATTTTTCCACGTGCTGAAATTGGTCAGGAGGTTATCCTGAACATCTAAATATAGCTCTTTCTATATTTTCACCTATAGCAGCTGCTATTTTGGTCCCTCATCCCAAATCAAGCTGCACAGCAGAGAGTGGAAATATCCCCTTTGTTTGCAGGATTGGGCCTCCAGGATTATTGGAGTCCTTGTGCAAGGAAATCCTCTCCTGGGAGAGTTTTTAGGACTGGAATGTGAGTGGGTAGAAAAGGTCTCAGCAAGGCTTAAAATCAGATTTTAAAAAAATTTTTTTAGAGAGAATGGACCAACTTCAAGATAATATTTAGAAAATTTACTAAGGCCCAGCCTGGACTCTCTGGCCAGACCTAAACTGGGTGTGTTGGAGCTGTCTGATAAATCAAATACCTTGTTATTCCTGAGGGCAGGAGCAGAAATTCCCTCTACAGCACTGAAAGGAGGTGGAGTGAGGTGGGGTCGGCCTCTTGTGCCACATCCCAAGTCAAAGGATGAGAGGAAATGGCCTCAAATTGCACCAGGGGAGGCTCAGGTTAAATATTAGATTTTTGTTTTCCCTTGGAAGAATGGTCAGGCCTTGGGCTGAGCTGCCCAGGGACGTTTGGTGTCCCTGGAATTGTCCCAGAGGAGTCTGGATGTGGCCGTGGGGACAGGGATTGGGGTGATGCTGGTGGGGCTGGGGTGGCACTGGGTGATCCTGGAGGGTTTTCCCACCTTGATGATTCTGTGATTCTTTTGGGGATTAATTGCAAATCAGATGATGAGGAGCAAAAAACTGCCCATTTCCTGAGGCTGTGACTGGATTCTGGATATTTTATGGAGCATCTTCTTCCCACTAGGTCACGAAAATCTGGGCTCTTTTTGCCTCCTAAAAAACATCAGTGGGTAGGAAAAATAACTTCCCATTTGTGCTGCAGCCGGAACCCTCAGTGCTGGAAATGCAGTTTGTGTGTGTCTCTCGTGCTCTGAGCTTTATTTGCCTTGTGGGTGGGTGGTGGTGACATTTCCCCACAGGAAAACACCAACTCCACAACCTTTTCCCTCTTCCCAGGCCGTGTCGTCAGCACCATGGGACGTCAGATGGTTGGAATCAGCAGATCCTCCTCCTGTCTGGGCTGCTGGCACACCCTGGTGATCCCAGACTCCTGTCCCTCTCTGTGTGACCCTCCTGTCCCTCTTTGTGTGACCCTCCTGTCCCTCTCTGTGTGACCCTCTTGTCCCTCTCTGTGTGACCCTCGTGTCCTTCTTTGTGTGACCTTCATGTCCCTCTTTGTGTGACCCTCCTGTCCCTCTCTGTGCAACCCTCCTGTCCCTCTCTGTGCGACCCTCCTGTCCCTCTCTGTGTGACCCTCCTGTCCCTCTCTGTGAGACCCTCCTGTCCCTCTCTGTGTGACCCTCATGTCCTTCTTTGTGTGACCCTCCTGTCCCTCTCTGTGTGACCCTCCTGTCCCACTTTGTGTGACCCTCATGTCCCTCTCTGTGTGACCCTCCTGTCCCTCTCTGTGTGACCCTCATGTCCCTCTTTGTGCGACCCTCCTGTCCCTCTCTGTGTGACCCTCCTGTCCCACTTTGTGTGACCCTCATGTCCCTCTTTGTGTGACCCTCCTGTCCCTCTCTGTGTGACTCTCCTGTCCCTTTTTGTGCGACCCTCATGTCCCTTTTTGTGTGACCCTCATGTCCCTCTTTGTGTGACCCTCCTGTCCTTCTCTGTGTGACCCTCATGTCCCTCTCTGTGTGACCCTCCTGTCCCTCTCTGTGTGACCCTCCTGTCCCTTTTTGTGCGACCCTCATGTCCCTCTTTGTGTGACCATGGCCCCCTCTGACAACAGGAATGTTTTCCATGAGTGCCTAAGGAAATCCTTGGTCAGGATAAACAGCTCCCTGCTCCTTGCCTGCTGCCAGGAAGCTCTAAATACATTCTCTGTGCTTGGCTGATGTTTTTTTTTCTTTTTTTTTCCCATTTTTATTGCTCCACGCTGGAGTTCAGTCCTGGAGTCTAAGCCAGAAAATCAAAGCTGTGTTGGAACTGTTGAAAGGCCACAGACCTTGCTCAAAGTTCAGGTATTTCAAATTCCTGGGAGCATGTGTTACCATTTACATGGCATGGTTTTTTTGGGACAGAGCAGCTCTGCTGAGACCTTCCTCCAAGAAGTCCAACTTTTCCTGGTGACAAAACCCCTGAAAAGGGCCTTTCACACTTCGTGCCCCCCAAAATCTTGGTCAGCTCCACCCCTGCTCTCCAGTGCACAGCCAGTCCTGCTGTCATCATGAATCATGGAATCATGGAATGCTTGGGGTTGGAAAGCACCCTCAGGATCATCCAGTTCCAACCCTGCTGCCATGGGCAGGGAACCTTCCAGCCTTGTATTTGCAGGAGGAAAGGTGAAGGGCCAAGCAAAGCTTTGATTTTATTCTTAAAAGGCCAAACCAAACCAAAACCTCTTTGTGATCTTTCCAGCCTGGGTCATGAATTCCAAATGCTGATCTAATTGGAGAGACTGAAATCATGGAATCATGGAATGGTTTGTGTTGGGAGGACCTGAAAAATCATCTTGTTCCCACCCCCTGCCGTGGCAGGGACACCTCCCACTGTCCCAGGCTGCTCCAGCCCCAGGGTCCAGCCTGGCCTTGGGCACTGCCAGGGATGCAGGGATGGAATTCCATCCCAGCCCCTGCCCATCCTGCCAGGGAACAATTCCTCATTGCCAATATCCCACCCAGCCCTGCCCTCTGGCAGTGATATCTCAGCTCTCCTGGAATATGTGTTTTCCAGGGATTTTTTAAGGCAATTTTCTCTTAAAATTCAATATGTATCAACAGATTGGGAAAAATACAAGAGATGTGTAGAATAAGCCTTTTCCTTTTAAATTTAAATTCCCTCAAATAGGAATTTCTACATGCAATTAATTGTGGATGACAAGTCAGAATGGATAATTTTGATCAGCCCAGGGATTATTTTCCTAGATAATTTCAGTGAACAATGCTTGTGTTAAAAACAGTCTGGTGCTCACAACCAAGGCACACAGGAAGATAATGTTTGAAAATACAATACAGGCTGAAAATTCAGAGCTGTGCATCATGTCTGGTGGTGCTGAGGGTGCAGATTGCCCCACTGTGGTTATGAGAAGACAAAAGGACGTGGAAAACAGCAAAAAATCTGGGAATGAGAATGAAATGGGGATACAAGATGGGATTGAGACACAGAAAGGGTCTGAGAGAGAAAGGGGCAAAAGACTGATGATGGTTAAGGGGCTCTGGGAGGAGGAACAGGGAAAATGGTTGCATGGACTGGAATGATGGGAATGAAGTGGGAACAGGATCAGCTATGGAAAAAGGAAGGAGTGGTAGGGACAAAAGAAGAGGAAACTGGTTTCTTCTTCAACCCTAAAGAAGAGGAAACAGGACCATAACAGCTCTGAAAAATACTGCTGGGAAACCAGTTTGTCAGGATCCCTCCGTTTTTTATTCCAGAGTTAATTCCCATCAACAGATGTTGCACTGTGTTGCACGATGCCCAGATGGATTGGGTTCCTCCATCCCATTCCTGGCATGAAATGTTTACCCTGTGCTGGGAGAAAAAGCTGCTGTGCTGCCAGCAGAGCCTGGAAGGAGAACCAGGAGAGGGCTGGGGATGCTGCCTGCTCACCTGGGATCTCTGCAAATCCCAGAACCAGGATTTATCTGAATTCCTTCCTTTGGGTTTTGACCTATGGAGTTATTCTCCAACACAGAGCTGGTCCTGCTGGTGTAGATCATCCCAACACAGTATTGCTTGCAGGTATCCTGGTTTTTCAGACATTTTCAGAGACATTTTCCACCCTGATTTTGGTGGAAGACCTCTGGTGTTTTCCCTAAATTCAGCCCGGGGTCGACTTCAGGTGGAAGTCTCTGATTGCTTACACAGAGGATTGGGTGCAGCACTAAAACACCCAACCAGAAACAATAAAAAAAAAGAGATCTAAGTCTGCCTTACGCCCTGTGGGGTTTATTTTGCCCAACTACACTGAAAATGAAAGGAATACACGAGGACCAAAATTAGTGGGGAAAAGGATTGGACTAAAGAAGTGTCTGACAGGAGATGCCTAAAAAAGTCTCATGTTTTGGAGCTTTCAGTGATTTCTCAAAGGCTCAGTGGAGTTGTTTTTTTGGTCAGGGCAGGTAATTATCTCCCCAAACACTCATCAAGTTGCACGATAATGGCACTGCCTCCTGGGGAAAATCCAGGTGAACCTTTCCTTGGGAAGGGGCATAGAAAGCTTCCGACATCCTTGGTTTCAAGGATAGCAGCAAACGCTGGTCTTGTGGAAACATTTCATTTTAATTCCACAAGATCCTCTTAGGTAAACACTGCAACACATTGAATCCATTTTTCAAACCAACTTGTAAAACCAGAAAATCCCCCAGCCTCTGATAGGCAGCAGCATTAATTGCCAGGAGCACAAAGAGGCATTTCAACATCGGAGCATTTTGGCAAAAACACAAATGACTTCTTTTCCTTCCCTGCCCTTGAAAAATAGCTCTGCTCAACTCTGGGCTTCCTATGATGGAGGGTTCACCATCAATCACCTTTATTTCATATCTGGAGCAATCCGTGGGCCTAATCAGCCACTTTCCTGAGGAAATTGGCCAAATCCCGGCGCTTTGAGGCGGGGGATGAATCACAACAACTTTGCTGTTCAGACAAATCCCTTTTCAAGTGCCCTTAGAGCTCTTTGGGTTTTGTTTCCTTTTTTTTTTTTTTTTTTTCTCTCATACACAGTGAAGACAGCCCCACAGGAAACAATAATAGTTTAATCTCTGGAAAAATTTCCTTCCTGCACTGCAGCAGCTTTTCAGACAGGTACTCCAAGCCAAGAAAAATTAACAACAACGCATGCCAAGAGCTGCTGTTGTTGCCTTTTTACTTTGTCCCTTCCCTTCCCTGGGATTGAAAGCCAGGAAGGACTCATCCCCTCACCAAACCCCCTCTGATACACATTTTTCCAGGTATTAATGACAATTCCCAGCCTGGAGAACTGCTCATGGAGAAGGGAAGACACAGAGGATCCTGCAAAAGCTTCCTGCGGTACCCCCACCATGAACAGCCCCCGTGATTCACATCCCTGCCCACAAACTGTGCTTGGAACCTCCCACCATCCCTAGGAAGGATTTACAGCATTGTTCCAAGTTGTCTGTGTCAGGATTAGTTCCTCTGGAGTTTTCCTTCCTTTGACTTGAAGTTCTTCCTTGCTTAACATGGAGTGTGGAGGAAGAAATAGAATTTATTTATTGATGTGAGTCAGGGCTCAGCACCATCACGTGGAGTTTTGTTTTGCTTGAGATTTTGTTTGGTTTAGATTTTTAATTTTCCTTTACCCAAGACAGGCTTGTTTTTGGATTTTTGCCCCAGTGGCACAACAGGGGAACACTGACCCTGAGGCGGAGAAGGAAAGGAAGAATTGCCCCAGCCCAAACCTCCTGTCTGCCCTTTTCCTTTGCTGCTCCCGCTGCCTGTTAACTTGAGCTCTTGGAACCAGATTCTGGTGTTTCCACCTCTGCAGTGCTGTGAAGGAGCTGTGAGGTGAAATAATTGATGCAGAGCCCTCTGCACACCCCAGATCCAGGCAGTGGATCCAGCAGTGCAGGGATAAGGGAAGGATAGGAGGGCCAAGGGGAATTTTAGCGCAAGTGGGTGACATTTCTGTCCCTGAGCCCTGCTCAGGTGATTTCCCACCTGCAGAGCTGCCCCAGCCCAGGGAGGAGCTGGAGCTGCTGCAGAGAGCCCAGAGGAGGCTCCAGGATGGGCAGAGGGATGGAGCAGCTCTGCTGGGAGGAAAGGCTGGCACAGCTGGCATTGTTCACCTGCACAGGAGAAGCTTTGGGCTGAGCTCAGAGCCCTTTCCAGTGTCCAAAGGTTTTAAGAAGGAGGAAGAAGGACTTTTTATATGGACAAAGAGTGACAGGACAAGGGGAAATGGTTTTAAACTGCCAGAGGGCAGGGCTGGACGAGATCTTGGCAATGAGGAATTGTTCCCTGGCAGGGTGGGCAGGGGCTGGGATGGAATTCCACCCCTGGATCCCTGGCAGTGCCCAAGGCCAGGTTGGACACTGGGGCTTGGAGCAGCCTGGGACAGTGGAAGGTGTCCCAGCAATTTTCCCCATAATTTGTGGAATTGCAGGTCACTTGTGTTATGCAAACTGGATACACTCAGAGTGAAAAACTGGACACAGAACATGAGGTGTTTCCCATCAGAATTTTTAACACTTCCAGTCAATAGAACCAAGTGTTACAAAACTCTACTTGTTTATCTTGAGCTGCGCTCTCTTCTCCTTATAAAACATCAGCTGGATTTTCCAAAATAACAAGAAAAGAGTAAATACATATTGGCCATGTCCTAAAGGGAAGCTTTTCCAAGGAGATTGCTTTTTCTTCCCAGAATGAGAACTTCCTGCTGAGCAGTGGCCGGATCCAGCGCCCACAGGAGGCAGTGGAAGAGCTCCCACTGATGACAGTGGATGTTGGATGAATTCCCGCCTCATCCTCGTGTTGAAATGATGAGAACTGAGTTGCTGGGCTCTGGTGAGTACTGTGAAAGCCTGGTGTTATATAAGTTACTTACAATAGGTTGTTACAACTATTAAAGAAAAGCTGATTATTTTTATTAAAAGCATATTTTGCTGGTTCCTTTTAAGCTATTCCCAAACTCTACACATCTCTTCCCTCACTTTGCTCTTTGGAACGCCTGTTTTACAAACAAAACCCAAACAAGGACATGATTTCCTGTTGGTTGGGGAAGGGAGGCTGGAGATTTATTCTTTACATGGGAAAATGGTTGCTGAGCACATGTGACAGCACACGGCCCTTGTTCAAACATTCCATCAAATTAAAAGCAGATCCCAGCTCCAATATTCCAGATGAAGGGGCTGGGAGAGGCACTCACATGGAATTGGGAAGACAGAGATCAAAGCACTGCGCCTCATTCAAGGATCGAGTGGTGAATTTGTCTCATCTGAGCAGCAAGGAATAATTATAGGGAGTTATTTGATGTTCCCCTAAGGTGAACCTCCCAATGATGATGGGACAAGTTCTTCTCTTCCAGGAAAGGCACCATGGATACACCATCATGCACTTCCCAGATGGCATTAAAATAACAGCCTGGTGCTCACTAATTGACATTTTCTCAGTCTCTTTTTTTTTGTCCATCACTCCCTGCTCAGGTTTGAGCCCACCTGAGAGAAAATTCCTGATAATCCATGGTGGCCATGCCCAAATTCCCTGTGTCTCTGGACAGAGCTGTGGAAATTCCCAGTTAAATGCAACCAAATGAATAGGCCACACCTTTGCCCTCAGTCTACGCTGTTCTTTTGAAAACCAGTTAATTTTGCAAGCTATACATTGATTTCCCAGATATATTATGGAACAGAAAACTTAAAAATAGAATTCACCTCTGCTGTTAACAAGTTTTGACCTTTGCTCACATTTGTTGGGGAAAGTAGCTCATAGTACCAATTAACATGAATTATTAACTCCTCCATTAATAATTAATTTATTAGAGGGCTAAAGGCATCACTCTTTGCCAGCTAACACTATCGAGAGAAAATGAAGCAAACAACACAACCCTAATTAGAACAGCCTAATGAGGATGTCTGGAAGATCTGATGGGATTCAGTCACTCTAAATGCTCTTTATTTCCTCTCTGAAACCACACAGGGTGCAAAGAATCAGGCAGTTAACTCCAGTTCCTGTCGTGCAGGGTTTCTTCCTCCTTTCCGAGAGGAGGGAGCCCACTCAGGAGAGCTCAATTTAGGGATGATTAAGGACTGATGAAGGATGCCACTGCCTAAACAACAGGAATGCTGTCTCTCCCAGTAATGAACAATTCTGGGGCTGTCTGAATCGTTAATGGGCTGCAGGAAAACGTCCATGTCTCAGAATTGTGTGGGATTTCACAGGATCCTTCCTTTGTCATCTGAGTTTGGGCTTTGTCTGCAGAGCTTGGGGTGGTGCCTGAGGTCTCTGTCCTTGTTTTGGGCAAGATGCAACAGTGAAATCCAGGTTGGTTTACCAGGGAACATCACACCCTGGAAAACTGTTGATCTTTATTTTGTGATCTGAGTTTGGGCTTTATCTGCAAAGCTTGGGGTGGTGCCCGAGGTCTCTGTCTGTGTTTTGGGCAGGATGTGCTGCCTTGAGAAAGCTGACCCAGAGCAGAGGCTGGACAGAGCTAAAGAATAAAGCAGGGATTTATTCAAAGGATTTCCTCCATGGATGCACCTTGGGCAGCACAAGAGCCCAGCCAGGGCTGCACCCAAGATGACCCAAAATGGCCCCAAAATGCACGAGCGGGCACGGGGTCTCTCCCTGGGATCAGTTCTGCTCCATTTGCATCTTGCAGTTCATTGTCCCATTCCAGCTTTAGCCCCTGCAGTCCCACCCTGCTTGTTTTTCTCTCTCCAGCCCACGGGGTTTGTGCTCCTGGGCTGAGATTTGGGTCATTTGTCCTTGGTGCCCAGCTGGAGCAGGAATTGTTTTGTCTCCCTGCTCTGTGCACAGAGCTCACCATCCCATAATATGAAGCCCAGACCCACACCCTAAAGCAGCACAGAATGTGAAAAATAGAAAAGCTCAAACCTGAGCCATCAGATGCAACAGTGAAATCCAGGATGGTCTAACAGGGAACATCACACCCTGGAAAACAATTGAGATGTTCTCATCCTGGTCCATCCCAATCTCAGGTAATTTTTCCATATTTCATGTTGGTGGCCACATCTTCCTCCTCCTCCTGCTCCTGCTGGGACATGGAGAAACTTCCCAGAGATTCTTTGCTGGGTCACAATTTCCCTTCTTGTCAAATTCATTCATTAACACATTTTTTTTCCCCTTTTTCCTGAATTATATCCTAAAGTTGTCTCAAATCTTCCCTTGTTCCCAAGCTTTTAGTCCCTGATCATGTTGGCAATGTTTTTTGCATCAGTCCCAGCCCAAGCTCATCTTTCCCCTCTTACTCCTCCCGTGCTCCTTCATTCCAGCTTTTCCATGGCAGCCACGAGATGGGACAATGTTTTCTGCTCACCTCCTCTCCCACACTGTCAATTTTTCTTCAGAAATAATGGCAGAATTAAAAGAATTACAGCAATCACAACTTTTAGCATCTCCTCAAGCCTTTCTTTCTTTGTTTTGTTTGAAAAATTAAAAAATCCCTGGTCTGTGCAATAATTCTTCACTTTCTTCTGGTCTTTGGCCCACAGACACATCCCAAAGGTTTGCTGAGCAGATAAGTATTAGAATGACTTAGACTTAGATGAACATTAAATTAATCAGACAACACTCTGGGGGGAAATTGCCACTAATTTCAGATTTTTCATCTCCCAGAAATCAATTATTATTATGTTTATTGATATTGGACTTGTCACTACTCTCAGTACTTTCGCTGTGGTGACAGAGCCTAAGAGGAGAGAGAGGAGGGGAAAAATAGACTAAATAATTTAGAACTTCTTCCCAAAGCATCAGAACTTTGAAACCATTTCTGAGTGAGTGAGAAGATAAAAATAGTGGGGAAATTTGGAAGATTTTATACACAGTCACATCTTTTTGATGTAAAAAGTTTCCCCAGCTCTACTCACAAGTTGTGTGGGATAGAAAATTGACTTAAAAGTGTTTGTGACATGTTCTGTGATTTATAATCACAGAATTCCTGAATGATTGAGGTTGGAAAAGCCCTGCCAGCCCACAGAGTGCCAGCTGTGCCCCATGGGCACCTTGTCCCCAGCCCAGAGCACTCAGTGCCACCTCCAGGGGACACCTGCAGGGATGGGCACTGCAAAGCTCCCTGGGCAGCCCCTGCCAAGGCCTGAGCTCCCTTTCCATGGGCAAATTCCTGCTGCTGTCCAAGCTGAGCCTGCCCTGGCCCAGCCTGAGGCCGTTCCCTCTGCTCCTGTCCCTGTTCCCTGGGAGCAGAGCCCGACCCCCCCGGCTGTGCCCTCCTGGCAGGGACTTGTGCAGAGCCACAAGGGCCCCCTGAGCCTCCTTTGCTCCAGCCTCAGCCCCTTCCCAGCTCCCTCAGGAACTCTCCAGCCCCTTCCCAGCTCCCTCAGCTGCTCCTCACATGGAGGATCTCCTATGGGAGACCTCTCCCTACGAGCACCCCACTGGCAGAATTCAAGGGTTTCCATGGATTGTGGGATGTGTTGCATGCAGGGAACATCTCTGAGCATCCCTCTTTTGGATCAAACAACATTTTCCTCTCTAAATTGGTTGGAGTTGTTGAGGACTCTTTAAAACCATCAGAATTTGCCTTTTTGAAATTAGGATTAATGTAATTTCTGTCAGCAGGGTTCAGGACAAACAAAGAGGAGCTGGTGTTATAATATTGCAGTCGCAACTTGTCACTAAATCTGCCTGCTTTGCAACATTAGAATTTCAGAAGAAATTGGACTTTAATCAGAAAATATAGGAAATATTTCCCTGATTATGGAATGATAACAATCATTACTACAGCAGCCACTAAATGCTCCTATAAATCTTGTTAATGAAATCCCAATATTGAATCCTCCAATCAGAACTCAGGAGTTAATGGGTAACCTTTTCCTAGGACTCAAGGTAATTCTAGCCTGCTCCAAGTGAAGATCCACATCTATTAAATTTAGAAATTGTCATTCAATTAACTTTTTTTTTTTTTTTTTGTTTGGTTTAACAACATTAAGTGGCTGCCCTGGTGGCACTGGAGGCAGAAGTCCAAGTCCTTGTTTTCCATAAAATGTTTAATTTAGAGCATTCCCTGGCTGTGGGACTGAGGTGGAAAAATGGAGAAGGGATTTTGATTTTGAAATC
Organism: Diglossa brunneiventris; assembly: GCA_019023105.1. Classification (NCBI taxonomy): domain Eukaryota; kingdom Metazoa; phylum Chordata; class Aves; order Passeriformes; family Thraupidae; genus Diglossa; species Diglossa brunneiventris. Next base: position 1,421,758 of record CM032352.1, read on the forward strand.
ATTAATTACAAGAGAAGTTCCTTGTGAGCTGGGCAGATCAAAGACACCAGAGAATCATAGAATTATGGAATATCCTCAGTTGGAAGGGACACACAAGGATCATCCAAATCCAACTGCACAGACCCCCAAACAATCCCACCTTGGGAATCGCTGGGAGCGGTGTCCAAAATCTCCTGGATTTCTGGCAGCCTTGGGCCATGCCCATTCCCCAGGGAGCTCCTCCCTGAAATGGCTGAGCCTACAAACCAGGGGTGGAATTATTTATGGGAACTTCCACCCTGTGCAGTTCAAAATTTGGGAGGATTGAGCAAGGAGGAATCACATTTCCTTCCCTTCCAGGTTTCTCTTGAAGGAATTCTCTTAGGAATTCCTCTTATTCTCTTAGGAATAATGCCCATCCTGACTGAAAATCTTTCCAGCTCTCCAGACAGAACTTTGGAGAGTTTTGTCTTGTAAAATGGGGATAAAGTAAAACTGAGAAATTTTTACTCAAGAAATTGTCTGGGGACTTTGCCTACGTTGAAAGGATCCATAAAAAAACTGTGTTATAAATTTAAAACAATAAAATTTCTGTGATGTATAAATTGGATAAATTAACAAGAGTAACCTCTCCTCATACAAATATAAAACAAATTCCAAAGTTCCACATAAAGTGCCTACACTGAACTCTTTATATCAGCCCTGGCCCCAAAGCATTCAATAGAACATCCCCAGGTGAAATGAGTGTCCTGAAAAATTCAGTAGCAAAAACAAACACACTGGAAAGCAAAAGTATTGGAAGCTGATGTAGCTGAACGTGGATCAATGAGTGAAAAATCCTGGGGAGAACAGGATTTCTGTCCAGCCTTTCCATTTGGGAGAGTCCTGTGGCTGAGGAACAGCGTGGCAGGAATGCGCGTTAATAATAAAAAATAAATGAAATGGTTCTTCCTTGATGCTGGCAAGACAGAACTTTTAAAAAGAAATCATGTACTGGACAGAAAAGGCGTCTTTTCATTGGAGCTTTGGATCTCTGCCATGGAACGGGAACACCAAACTTTGTGCAGGCCATGAAAGGGAAAGGGAGACATTTTATCCCATATTGTAACAACAAAACAGAACCTTTAAAAGGTGAATTTTTTTTTTTCAGTCATCAGAATGTTTCAGTTTGTTGTCATGGATGTTCCAAACAGCAGGACGAGATGCTGGCAGAAAAAATCCAACTTATTTTTATTTTTTCCCTAAATTAAGAGCTCAGCAGAGAAGAAACATTTTGGAGGAACAGGGAAGGGAAGAATGTGTGGGCACAACATGATGCTGTGCCAGCCACACACAAGAAGAATCAACCTTTTAATTTGCATTTTCTTAGCACAAACTCCATGTAAAGAGTTGTCGTGCAATCACCATATGATGACAAGGTCTGAGCCTCTAAAAAATCCCCAAGAAATAATAAATTAAAGACATGTAAAAGGATAATGAGAGGCTGGAGAAGATGTTTTAATTAAGAAAGCCCCTTAAGAGCAGATGAAATAATTCCAGGGGTAAATTTTCCTCCATTTTTGGTGCAAAGACAAACTTTTGGGGAAACGCTGAAGTGAAGGATCTTTTCCTGACATTTTCCTTGTCTGGGAAGAGACTACATGTACTTTACAGGCATCATTTTTGGGAGAGCTCTCCCAGGAACTTGGAAAACTGAAAGGAAAATCCTGGAAGGTAAAATGAAGGGAATTCTTCCCTCTGTCCCTGTTGGAACCCTGGCTGCTGAGAATTCCAGGCTTTCTGTGCTGCCAGGCACTGACCCCCCAGAGAACACTGCACTGACCTGAGGCCATGGAGAAGCTTCCAAAATTCAATAATAAAACCGAGATTAAAGGTGTGCAGTTTGAATAGAAGTGTGTGATATCACAGGGGGGGAAACTCAGAGTTGAAGGGTTTAGAACACAGGAATAGATAGAAAGCAAGATGGAGGTTTTAGGGTGGAGGCTGCTCCTTCTTCTTCTCCTTCTTCTGCTCTTTCTACTTCACATTCTTCTTTTCCTCCTTCTTCTGCTCCTTCTTCACCTTCTCCTTCACCTTCTTCTCCATGGGTTTGGGTGGTTTTGTGTCATTGGACAAAAAAGTCCCCATTGTGGGCACAGGTGGTTGGTTATTGGGTTAAAAGGAAAAATAATTGTGGTGTCATTTCTTAATTGGACAGTTTAGCCTTAAAAGGCCTTGTAGAGAGAGACAGGGCTCCATTTTTAGTTTGTTGGAGTGAAGTGCTGCAGAACTCAGGGTTTGTGAGACTGTAACAGAGATAAGAACTGATAAACATCTGAGTCCCAACAAGAAATATCCTCTCACACATTTAATACTGACCCTGGCAAAAAAGAGGATAAAACTCTGCATGTCCCAGCAGTTTTGGCGGCAGCAGAGTGTGGGAGTGTCCCCGTGCCCTGATCCTTCAGCACCAGGCTCCTGGTGGACAGTTCCCACCGGGATGGACACGGGTCACCCACCCCAGGTTGGTGGCCAGGGACCAGCTCTGCTCTTGGACCCAGTTTGGCCGAAGGTCATGGAAAAAGGTGACAGGACCATGCAGGGTATAATTTGATCTGATCTGCTTTTTTGGGTGAAGAAATTAGGGAGAAAAATAAAGGAGAGAGCACAAGTCTGAAATTGGATTGGGAGATGAGAGGAAAAATCAGAGAGGGGGAGGTACAGGAAACAGTGGGCAAGAACTGGGATGCACTGGGGTATGTGGAAGAGGTTTTACAGGGACTTCTGTGAGCCAGAGAGAAGTCGGATGAGAAGATCCATGTTTGCCCCTGAAAGACTTTTCTACCAATTTCTGTTGACACAGAAACCAAGAAAGAAAGAAGAAGTAAGAGAAACTTCCAACTGCCTGTTCCAATGAGCACTTTGTTTTTCTCTCCTGACCAATGAGTAAAGTGTAAACTTCTGAGCTTCGTAAGAATGTATAAAAATCATGCATGCTAGAATAAAACCAGGTTTGAAGCCTTCTGAAAATGGAATGTGTTGCTTTCTATTGTTTGTCTTAACTGTGACAGGGACACAAGTGAGGAACGTCATATGGATAAGAGGTGGAAATGATTGAGCAGCTAAGAGGAAGTGAGATTTTTTTCATAGAATCATGGAACGGTTTGGGTTGGAGGGGACCCTAAATCCCACCCAGTGCCACCCCTGCCATGGCAGGGACACCTCCCACTGTCCCAGGCTGCTCCAGCCCCAGTGTCCAACCTGGCCTTGGGCACTGCCAGGGATGCAGGGGCAGCCCCAGCTGCTCTGGGCACCCTGTGCCAGGGCCTGCCCACCCTGCCAGGGAACAATTCCTCATTGCCAAGATCCCATCTAAGCCTGCCCTCTGGCAGTTTAAAACCGAGGTAAAACCTGGGATCACCTTTCCAAAGAATCCCCACAACAAACTCACCCTCTGCACCCGGCCAGGCCTGGATTGCACCTTTCCCAACCCACCCCAGATCTCATCCCAACCCACCAGGGCCTGGGATGCCCATGGAGCAGAGGCTGGCTCGGTGTCAGGACTGCAGTCACAAAACTCCCTGTCCCCTCCTGCCTCCTGTCCCCTCCTGGCTCCTGTATCTTTATTGGATTTTCATCCATCATTTTGAGGGATCCCTTCGGCACTGAGGAGGTGCCGTTTAGATGTGAGCGGATTCAGTCGAAGCTGCATCAATTCTTAATTTATTTCTTGTTAAAGCCACCAGCTCTGCTCTCAGGGTCCCTCTGGCTCAGGCAGCACCGAGAAGCTCTCCCAGAAGACTGGTGGCAAGTGGGAAAATGGAAAAGCCCATGGATCTCATATCCTGACCACGGGTGTAAAAATCACTGAGCCACACTGTGGTGGTGTTCACAGGGGTCCCAGGATGAGGGGAGAGATGAGAATCTTGACTCCATGTTTCAGAAGGCTGATTTATTATTTTTTTATATATATTATATTAAAAGAAAATTATATACTAAAACTATACTAAAAGAATAGAAGAAAGGATTTAATCAGAAGGCTTGAAAGGAATAGAAAGGAATCATAATAAAATCTTGTGAGTGACCAGAGAGTCCCAGACAGCTGGACTGTGATTGGCCATTAATTAGAAACAACCACATGAGACCAGTCCCAGATGCACCTGCTGCATTCCACAGCAGCAGATAACCATTGGTTACATTTTGTTTCTGAGGCCTCTCAGCTTCTCAGGAGAAAAAATCCTAGCAAAGGGATTTTTCATAAAATATGTCCGTGACACCACACCAGTGCATTTCAAACCCTGTTCCTGCTGCAAGTACATGACTGTCCCCAGAATCCAGACACTGGGGAAAGAATCCCATCTCCAATCCAAGGATCACCTTGGAGCAGCCAGAAAAGCCCCCAGGAATTTCCTTTGGCCAGGAACAGCTGTTTGTTTCCCCCTGTAGGGTCGCTGTTGTCACCCACTTGGATGCATGGAAATATTTCATGGGATTCCAAAGGATTACTGGGAGATCTGCTCTTAAATGTGTAGTGAACATCCAAGCTTTCAATAATTTAACATTTTGAGAGGAAGGAGAGATGCTGGAAGTGAACAAAGGTTCTTGAAGCTCTTCACTTTTGGAGGAAGAATAAAATACAGGTAAATTCTGCAGGTGGAAACTGCTGCTGTTTTTATGTGTCAGAGGTGGGGCCAAGGTGATGAGGAAAGGACATTTCTAATGGCACTGAAGAGCAGAGAAAGCATTCATGGATTATATTTGACCATTTCTGATTTACCTTCAGACCAGCTATGCTTCTTGTTGGTTTGATTTGGCTTTGTGTCTGCTTTTTATCAGTTCCCCCTTTTTTTTGATTTACAAAATAGAGCTAAGGAGAAGCAGTTTTAGAATAAGAAGTCTCTAAAGAGTCAGTCCCTGTGCTTTATTTTTGGCTTTTCCTCTTTTGCAAACACAGGTGACATTGGGAAGGGTTAAGAGAGCTTCTTTATTTTCATCAGAGTTGATTACAAATGGAAATTAAAGCTGTAAAAATGGAAATAAAACTGTTAGTTCAGGCTGAATCATATAAAAAATACAAATTCAAGGTGAAGCCACTGAAAAAGAAATGGTTTTCCCTGTCCAGTTCTGAAGTAAAAAAGACTGTTGCTAGCAAAAAAAAGGTTTAAAGATTTTGTTCTAAGAAATGACTTTACCTCGACAGTATCCCTTTAATTAAAGAAATCATTATTGAAATTCCAAAGTGCTTTAAGGAGCTGTAAGCACTGCTTTTCATCATAAGTTTTCAGCTCTGTAATAAGTTTGTTTTGCAGGGCACAAAGCCCTGCTTGACACCTGAACTGTGGCTGAGGTGTTTGAATTTCCAGTGCCCTGAACCCTGGCCAGAGGTTGCTGCTGTCACAGGGTCGTTTCCCTGAGCCAGAAAAGCCATTTACAAAAAGTCATTTACAGCTATTTTATGAAACTTCCTCAGATTTTCCCTCTAATGACCATTTGCAGTTTGTTTTTTATTTTTTTTTCAAGGCATTTTATCTCTTTTCCTCTCCCTTTCAAAGAGACTTTCATATTACTTTGGGGCCAGCAAATGAATGTGGAATCTTTGTTTGGAAATCCTGCAGGTGATTGTTTCCCCTGCTCCAGAGGTCTCCTAATTTAGGCTTTATTCACACATTGATCCTCTTCTTCAATGTCATAAATTTTAATGTAGTTTAACATAGTGAGCTGTCACCAATTTGATTTGCCAGGTCAAGGAGTTCAACCCCCTTTAATCACTGTGTCCAGAGCTCTCTGTAACATTCCAAGAGCTCCTTTTCCTCCCATGGAGTCACAAGTTTTGCCTTGATGTTGTCTTGGCTGAACCTATCACAAGTTTTTGCTCAGGGCGTTAAGGAGCCAATCTGGGGTTCCCTAAATAAATTAAATTCAGCCAATTTATTCCAAATTTGATGCTGCACTGACTCTGAAGGCATTCCATATTTCCAATGGGAAAAAGGGATGTCATCCTGCAGGTCCTGCTGGTAAATATTCTGTTGTGTCCATGATTGTTTGGGTTTTTCCTTCTTCCCAGAGATCTCCTTTAAGCAGCTCTGCCAATTCCCTGGATTTTTGGCTCAAAGCCTCTGAGACAAGAACTGAGAGAATTTCTGTACAAGCAAAAAAAAAAGCAAAAAAACCACTGGATGTGTCCATGCGGCAACACAGGGATTTTCCAGGGAATCTGAAATGGAGTTGCTAATAAAAATCCAGCTGCATTTATGGAATAAATTTGTTAATGCTGGAAAGGATCTTTAAGACCATCAAGTCCAACCGTCACCACCATGTTCATTATTAAACCATGTCCCCAAGTGCCACATCCACAGGTTTTTTGAACACTTCCAGGGATGGTGACTCCATGACTTTCCTGGGCAGCCCATTCCAATGTTTTACAACTCTTTCTGTGATTTTCTTTTTGATAATATCCAGCTTAACCTGATGCCCTGTGAGGCTGAGCTAGAGCAGAGGCTGGGCAGAGCTAAAGAATAAAGCAGGGATTTATTCAAAGGATTTCCTCCATGGATGCACCTTGGGCAGCACAAGAGCCCAGCCAGGGCTGCACCCAAGATGAACCAAAATGGCCCCAAAATGCACGAGCGGGCACGGGGTCTCTCCCTTGGATCAGTTCTGCTCCATTTGCACCTTGCAGTTCATTGTCCCATTCCAGCTTTAGCCCCTGCAGTCCCACCCTGCTTGTTTTTCTCTCTCCAGCCCACGGGGTTTGTGCTCCTGGGCTGAGATTTGGGTCATTTGTCCTTGGTGCCCAGCTGGAGCAGGAATTGTTTTGTCTCCCTGCTCTGTGCACAGAGCTCACCATCCCATAATATGAAGCCCAGACCCACACACTAAAGTAGCACAGAATGTGAAAAATAGAAAACTCAAACCTGAGGCATCATTTCCCCCCTGGAGGAACTTGAAGCCATTTCCTCTCCTCCTGTCACTTGTTACACTTGAGTGTGTTTGTCTTTCTTAAGAATAAATCAGCATCAAATTTTGTAAGGTTTTAAAAAAATCCACCATTAAAAATTCATGTCCTTCAAAACCCATGTCAGGAGGGTGAATTTCACTGAGAATCCAATCATAATCCCTGAAAAATGTAGGGTGAAGCCCTTGTGGAAGAAAACAGCCAAGCTCCCGTTGCTGCTGTCTGCTCTGTGCTTGCATTCCTAATGAGCAAAGCATGGAACAAAATTCAGGCTATAATTTCCCAGCTGTCCAACTATATCATTATAAAATAATGTTTTCCTCATTTTTTAAGCAGTCAGATACTGTGGAATTCTGAATCCAAATCGGATTTCTGTGCTATGGAGTCCAAATCCCACCCAGAAGAGCCCAGTCTATCTTCATTAACAAGAAACATTTCTATTGATTTCATTTTGCAATGTTTCATATTCCATATAACAAATCTGTATGGTCACCTAAATGAATTATTGCAACTCAATTTGGAATGATTCCATGGGGTTATTGTGTTATCCCTAGGATGCCTCAGTCTCTGGGTGTCAAAACTGGTTTTATTTCATGGAATAACATGGGAAAGTTAATCAGAGTAGGTTAAACCTCCCTGGGAGCCAAGGTCACAGAGAGTCTCAGCTGTAAATGGAGAGGTTGCACTATTTGTTTATTTCTATTTATTTAGTTTTAGGTATTTATTTTCATTTGTTTATTTATTTCTATTCAAATTTTCTTGGAAAATATATATATGTGCAAAAGGCATATTTATTTTTTATTTATTTATTTTTCTTTTGGAAAAATATATTTATACAATAAAAAAATTACAATTTTTTGTCTTTTGGAATTTCTTACCAGACTCAGTCCTGCTGAACCTCTTGTTGGGTTCTCCAGCAGGAAACCTTTTTTTTTCCCTCCTGCAAAGCAATCCCCATTAAAAGAGGAGAAGTTGCACCATAATTAAGCTTTTCCCAAGAAATCTCTTCATTCTGGCATTTTCCTGAGATTTTACATCACCTTTTCAGGAAATAGAACAACTATTTTTAGGAGACTGTGTTATGTTAAGATTCTCTATTTAGAATTTCAACAATAACTGGCTATTTCTTTTTTTGTCCTCTCTTTTTTTCCATTGGGAAATGCGAAAAAGTCTTTTTTTTTCACTCTTCCCAAATTTTGCTCCTACAACAGGGCAGTGCTTTGAATTCCCTGAATCAGGAATTGCTGTTTATCTCCATTTGTGGAGAAGCCACAGGTGGGGTCTGCTGAGGCTGCTGGAACTGATTGAGGAACTCCAAAGCTGAGGGTTGAGGCAGGAGCCAATAATTCCATGAAGAAAAAGAATTGTCTACTCAGAGGGCCTGAAGAAATAAATCTGATGTGGAGATTTTTTGGATTGTGCCACTGTGTGTGTCAAACACTGAAGGGATTTGGATGGAGGAGTCAGGAACCCAAAATGTCATCTGCAGGATGAGGCAGGAGACTGCAAAGTGCACAAGCATGAGAAGTGGCCCAGGAGAACCTCGTGGAGTTCCCCAATTCCCAGTGCCAGGGGCTGCTCCTGGGTCAGGCAATCCCAGCCAGGAGCATGGACTGGGAGGAGAATTCACTGGGAGCAGAAATGAGGGGAAGGACTTGGAGATCCCATGGGTGAAAAGCTGGACAGGAGCCACCAGTGAGTGCTGGGAGCCCTGAAATCCATCAAAAACCTGGGCTGCACCCAGGGAGGAGAGAGCAGCACGACAGGGATTGGGATTGAGATTGGGGTTGGGATTGGGATTGGGATTGGGATTGGGATTGTGTCCCTGTGCCCCACGGGTGATTTCCCACCTGCAGAGCTGCCCCAGGCCTGGGCCCAGCCCAGGGAGGAGCTGGAGCTGCTGCAGAGAGCCCAGAGGAGGCTCCAGGATGAGCAGAGGGATGGAGCAGCTCTGCTGGGAGGAAAGGCTGGCACAGCTGGCATTGTTCACCTGCACAGGAGAAGGATCAGGGAGATCTTAGAGCCCTTCCAGTACCTAAAGGGGATTAGGAAAAAAGAGAGAGGGACTTTTTATATGGGCAGAGAATGACAGGACAAAGGAAATGGTTTTAAACAAAAGGAGGAAAGGTTAGATGGGATCTTGGGAAGGAATTGTTCCCTGGCAGGGTGGGCAGGCCCTGGAACAGAATTCCCAGAGCAGCTGGGGCTGCCCCTGCATCCCTGGCAGTGCCCAAGGCCAGGCTGGACAGGGCTTGGAGCAGCCTGGGACAGTGGGAGGTGTCCCTGCCATGGCAGGGGTGGCACTGGGTGGGATTTAGATCAAGGCTTTTTGCTCCTCCAACCCAAACCACCCTGGGATCCCATGACATCGGAGGAAGGGGATAGATGGGGCTACACTTCCCTGGCACATCCATCCTCCATCACCTGGGACCATCCTGGCCATTCCTTCCCATTCCCAGGCAGACCAGCTGGAGTTTCCTTGTTCTGTGCAGAGTTTGTTGAACAAAAACCAACAAAGCCCTTCTTGTTCCAGCTCAGGCGCCGCCTCTGCCAAATCTGCAGCTGCCTTCCCTCTCCAAAGCCACAGAGCTTTGGGTGACCATCAATACCTCAGCTGATGACAATAAATAGACACAGAATCCCTGAGCTCTCTGGCAAACAAAAAGGAGCTGCCTCGTGTCACTGTCACACAACAAATGATTTCCATTCACCCCCTGCTTTGACTGAATTTCAATCCCAGGCTTAAAGAATCAGCCTGGGTTCCCCCAGGGGAACTGGGGGCTGTTTTCAGTGGTCAGCAAAAGGAGGGCCCAGACTGTTCATTAATATTTTAAAAAGCCAAACACCAAGATGACACGAGGGATGATGGATTGTCTGTGCTGCCTCTACATTAAAGCAAAACAATCAGGAATTTCGAGCTGAGGATCAGTTAAAGGAAAGCTCCCTCTGATCCCAGCGGGGTTTCTGGGATCAGTTCTTTCCCCTACACTGGTACCTGGATCCTCCACTGGGTTTTTTATTCCCTCAGTGTTTCCCTGCCTGGGTTTTGAACTCCCCAGGGTGTCAGCCCTGCCTTTAGAGAGCAGAAACTGGGATATTTGGAATTAAATCCCATAGAAAGGATGGGAGATCCTCACCCAACAACAACTGACAGCAGCAGTGCCTGAAGACATCACCCAGCTGAAGGCTCAGCCCTGCTGGTCCAAACTGCTCTGTCCACCCCTCCTGGGTCAAACATGAATTTTCAGTCTTAAATACAATCTTGGAATTATTTCCATTATGCTGCCTGAAATGTGAGTAATTATGACCATAAATATATGTTTTATCACCAAAAAGAATCTCCCTCTTTACATTTTTGAGTGCAGACACAGTCAGGATGTTCTTAATTCCTGTGAGGATTAATCCTTTTAGAGATTCCAGGTTGAAAACCAGAACATTTCCACCATTAATTAGTCCTTAACCCTAAACCCCTGGATTGCTCCATAAATGGGGCTCCACATCCATCTGTATCCTCAGTTCATGCAGAATCCAACTGGCTGGGAAGGTGGGAAAAATTGAGGTTCAAATTAGAGGGTTTTTCTGATGGGCTTACCATGGGATCTTCTAGGAAGGAAAATATCAGTGAAAATGGTTTAACATCAAATATTTGTGTCTGAAGCTACAAATTTAGGCAAGAATTTTAAATTTTATTTGTTAAGAATTAAGCATTTTCTAGTTATTGAGCAACTCTTTTGTCACATTAATATAATGATTATTTTGTATAAGTCCAAACTGTGAATATTTTACAGATTTTTAAATTATTTTTAGGATAACATTTTTACAGGATGAAAATATTTGCTTTAAATTCCTGAAGTGTTCCTGACAGAATCAGGAACCTGACAGTTCTCCATTTCCTTGTTTAGTGAGCTAGAGATGGGCAGGCATCGAGAGAAATCTTTCAGAGATATGGAATGGAATGAATTCCATACAAAAGTTGATGGCTAAAATGTAAAAGGGGATTTTTTTGTGACAAAATATGTATTTGTGGTCATAATTACTCAAATTTCAGGCAGTGTTATGGAAATAATTCCAAGATTCTATTTAAGGCTGAAAATTCATGTTTGACACAGATGAACTGAAGTTCTTGATGGTCAGTCTGAGAATATTTGAGACTCTGGAAGAAAATTGTGGATATTGTCACCTTAGATTGGAGAGGCAACGAGCACCTTGTGACACCAAAATCTGACCTTGACAGGCAAAGAAAAAGAAGAAGGAAAGGAAGATTTTTTGTGGTTTTTTGTTTTTTTTTTTTTTTTTGTTTTGTTTTGGTTTTTTTTTTTTTGCTGTGGGGGCATATCAGAAAATTGTAAATAAGCTGAATTAAGCCAGGTTGCTTTCCTAGTTGTTTTTTGGTGTTTTTTGGGTTTTTTTTAAGTGGCAGAAATCAGCAAAGCAAAAACATTTTGATACCAGGTAGAGACTCAGTGTGGAGAGGGAAATAATGAAGGGTTTGGTTTAGCCTCAGTCAGCCCAGAAAGTCCAAATTTAAAATTATTGGCTCATTTATTAATTCAATCTTGTACAATGCTTATGAAATTTAGTCTTTAGTCCTTTCTTAGCATGAAAACCATTAGCTGGGTTTATGGTTTTTTTTAGTATTTCTGTGCATTTATGAGTTTTAAAAGAACATTCTAGGCAGGATTCCCTTCAGTGTCCCACAGGAAGAGTTTTTGAGGAGTTTTATATCGCTGTGCCCTTTCCATGGAACATTTTTGGGGCAAATCTCACTTTCCATCTCCAAACATAAATCCCAACCCTCCAGAAAAGCTCTGTTTCAACCCTAAATTCCTTGATTTTTTTTTTTTTGTTTAATCGTGGAAATCTTCATTACACTCCTATCACTTCTTCCATAAGAAGATGAGAAGGATGTGAAATTTCATTGGGTGAAAAGATGGATGTTTTTGTCCTGAGAAATGGATGGAAAAGCTTCCCAGGGAGGATAAATTGCCCAATTAGCAAACATAATGCAAAGGACACTTCTCCAGATTGCAGATGCCGTAATGTGACGGGAAACTCTCCATCTCCAAAGGGGACATGATGGAGCTTTCATTATTCTGCCATTGGAGGAGCTGATAAATGAAACTGTCCATGCCCAAAATATTCAAAGGATCTCGCAGGCAGCCCATCCTGAATTTCAGATCAATAGGGTTTAATATTTCACCAGCAATCATACATTTGAAAATCAATGCTGTCAGGGTTGGTAATGCTCTGCTGGAGGAGACTGAAGGCAAACAGTCAGGGATGGGCTAAAAGCTTCTCCAGAAGTTTTCTCTGTTTGTGCAAAAAATTGAAAGTATTTTACACAGTGACTTAAAAATGTAGGGGTTTGATCTTCTAACTAGAGGAGCAAAGAGAGGCATTGCAAAACACAAATAAGCAGAGTTAATTAAATACTTGAGGTATGGAGACTTCTCTGGAAGAATGTTCAGCTCCATATTGACATTTATTGGGGGGAAAAATCTTCTTATAGGTGTTCAAATCTTGTTATAGGTGCTCAAAACTTGCTAAAGGTGTTCAAAACTTGATGTACTAACCCAGTTTTCTTCCCTGTGAGCACGGTGAGGCCCTGGCACAGGTTACCCAGAGCAGCTGTGGCTGTCTCATCCCTGGAGTTGTCCAAGTTTGGTTCTTTCCTTGCTTTTCTTCATTTCCTGAGTTTCTCTCAATTCCCTTCTCAGCTCCAGCTCTTCTGTTTAGCCTGGGCCATGACTCTGGTTTGCCAGAGAACAGAGAGCTTAAATATATTAATATTCATGAGATTCCTTCCCACTGGGAAAAGTCATTTTTAGTATGTGTCCATTCATAATATGATCTATTTGAATTCCTGGAGAAAAATAGGATGGTCCTGCTGATTTTTGGCCTTGTTGCAGTAATATTTCTGCTCACAGAAGTATAGAATAAAATCAGCCTCTGTTTGCATCTAGATTTACTTAGTCTTGAATTTAAATATGGGGACTACAGAGCACAGTTCATGGAATGATGGAGAGCTGCAGGATTAAGGGAAATAAAGGGACTAAGGCAAATAAATCAAAGGTTATGCCAAGGAAATTGTGCCTTGCACCTCACCTGAGCTGTGAATTTTATCAGCTTGGGTGTTTGAGGTTCATTTCCTCGTGGGAAGTGGAGAGAATACTAAAGTGAGGATTGGTGGTGGTTCCTGGCCTCTGGAATATGATTATTCACTCCCAAAAATGGTGAATCTGCTGGCTGGAACTATCTTTAGTTTGATTCCAGGTGATTCCCAGCCACACTCGGGGTTAGGATGGGAAGGGGGATCCTTCTGCCCCCCAGGAAAGCTGAGGTTGGGCCTCTTCCCCACTGGGTTTTGTGATCCCAAACAGTCTCCCAAACATCCCCCCCACCACTGCCCTCACCCAATGGTCAAAAGTGTTTTCACAAGGAACACTCTGACTATTTTGGGGGATTTAGATCAACAAAAACAACAACAAAAAAGCACAAAAATTATGATGTCAGGGCATTTTAGTGGGTTCAGAGTGCTGGTGATGGCAACCTCCAGGCTTTGCCTGATGAGGGACAGGGAAGGGCCCCAAGGACTGAATCCTGCTTGGAATTGCTTTGTTTGGAGCAACGAGGTCAGTCCAGAGTGTGGCTGTAAAGGCACCACCTGATGTGGGTGTGCCATAAAGAAAACCCCAAGAATCAACATTTCCAGGGCAGAATTCTTTCAAACTCTTCCCTTAATCCCCTTGGATCAGCCAGATGAGGAATCTGCCTGGAGAAGCAGAGAGGAACAGGAAGGATATTGGAGATCAGGACTCAGGGAAAATCCAAGATTTTGCCAGCAATACTTCAGCTCTCTCCTGGTGGTGTTTCCCCTCCCACATCCCTGGATCACACCTGCGTTTCCACAAGGATTTGCTGACAAACCAAGACATATCAAGTTCTCTTCCCTTGAGTCTTTTCTAATTGATAAATTCCTAATTATTTCCAGAATTTTTTGCTGTTTGCCCTTAGTAATTTCCATTTTTATCTCGCTCATTAAAATTCATCTTAGCAATGTCCTTGTAACCTCTCAGCAGCTCAAACATTCTTCTTCATCCAAGTTCATTATCACCACTCTTTAATTAAATTCTTATGGCTCTTTTATAATCTTTATCTGCTTTTATTACCTAATAACTTCTCCTTCAGCACCTAAAGCAAATGTTTTACTGAAATGTAATCATTTCACTGAAATTTTACTGAAACATGAATAGATCTAGTAAGTTAAAATGGAATAAATCAGTCAGCACATCATGGGAGAGGTATTGGATCGGCCTGCAATTATTTCCTTTCCAATGCCATGTTGATGTAATAACATTTACAATTTACTTTCAAGACTTTAATTATTCTTTCTCTCAAAATTTGTCCAAAAGCTCTGCATATGATTAAGTCAGGCTAATGAGCACAGAGATACCTGAGTCAGAAGGGGAGCAATTCCTTAAGTGATGCATTTGTTATTCTCTGAGGATTTGCTCTAATCCCTGATTTGACAAATTTATTAAAAATCCTTCCTAACTATGTCCAACTCTCTGCAATTCCCTCTCCTATTCCTTTGGAGTTCTGGGTTGGACCTTGCAATGTCTCCTGCTGAGGATCTCAAGACTTTTGTGTCTTGTTTTCATCTCAAGCAGTGACCATTTCTTTTCATTTTCACCTTATTTTCAATTTTTCTGTATTAAATGACCCTTACTGAATGTGGGGCAAATTATTATCTTTAATATTTTAATATTTTTTTAGCTAATCTGCATTACATGAAATCCTTAATCCCTCCTCAACTTTTGAATTGGTCCTGCTTTTCTCCTCACCACTCTGCACTCTTCTTTTATTTAGATAACTGAAGAAAGTTTTGTGGTTCTCCTTTCCTTCACAAAATTTAGCTCAATTTGGATTTTTAGTAGCTCTGTCTTCATTCTTGTGCTTCCTGAATTCTGGGATGGAGCTCTCTGGGCTTCTGTCTGTTTTCTCCTTCCTTTTCTGCCTCTTTGTTCACTTTTTTTTTTTTTTTTTTGTGCAATTCCAGTGCTCCCAGACAGGAGGGTGGTTGGATTTCTCTTTCTTGCTCATCCCACTTAGATGATATTAATTCATGTCACAGAATCATGGAATGGCTGGGGTTGGAAATTCATAGGAATTAATGGGTAATTACAGATCAACTCTTCATTAAAGTCCTCTCATCTTCTGTGATTCCATGAGGACCCAAAAGTTCTTGTAACTTTTGCTTTGAGAAAAAATGAAAAATGGTCCCTGAATGCAAATCCAGCAGCTCCAGATCCAAAGGTTGCTGTTATCAAGGAAATCAAGAAAGTCAAGGAAGAGCTCGATGGGTGCAGAAGAGCTGGGACTGGGGAAGGGAGGAATAACTTAATACAACATTGTTAAATCTGAAAAAAAAAACCTTTTCTCAAAAATTAGGTACTCCCAAAAGGAGCTCTAGGGTCAAAAACCTGCTCAGGACATTTCATCCACAGGCCTCAAAACACCACAAACCCCTTGTTTTTTCTAATTAAAAATGAAGAATAAGTCAGTGTTTTTTGCAGTGATACTGCAGCAGCAAAGGCAATCAGAGCCCCATACCCACTTCACATGAGCTGAATGAGCCAAGACAGGGTGGATTCTCCTCAAGGGATCTCCTTGGAGAACAGAACCCCAGGAGAACTAATCCTACAACAGGGCATGTCAGTGAGGGCAAGGGATTTCATCCAACTCATCCCTTCCCCTGCCTTGCAAAAGCCTGACATGGTTAGGTCTAGCTTGGGTGGCTTCTACAATGAGGTGAGGTCTGGAGTTAAAATATTTTAATTTTTTTTTTTTTTTTTTGCCTGCTGTGTTGTCCAAACTCTCCAGGCCTCATGTCCATGGGCTTCTACAAACAGGTGAGGCCTGGGGGTAAAATATTTTGCATTTATTTTCATCTGTTCTGTTGTCCAAACTCTCCAGGCCTCCCATCCATGGGCTTCTACAAAAAAGTGAGGCCTGGGGTTAAAATATTTTGGGGTTCTTTTTTTGCCTGCTGTCTTGTCCAAATTCTCCAGGCCTCACATCCATGGGCTTCTACAAAAAAGTGAGGCCTGATACTAAAATATTTTGGGGTTTTTTGCCTGCTCTATCGTTCAAAATCTCCAGACCTCACATCCATGGGCTTCTACAAACAGGTGAGGCCTGGGGTTAAAATATTTTGGTTTTTTTTTTTTTTTGCCTGCTGTGTTGTCCAAACTCTCCAGGCCTCATGTCCATGGGCTTCTACAAACAGATGAGACCTGAGCTTAAAGTATTTAGAATTTTTTTTTGCCTGCTCTGTTGTCCAAACTCTCCAGGCCTCATGTCCATGGGCTTCTACAAACAGGTGAGGCCTGGGGTTAAAATATTTTGGTTTGTTTTTTTTTTTTTTTTGCCTGCTGTGTTGTCCAAACTCTCCAGGCCTCCCATCCATGGGATTATGATCCATACAAAGCCAAGATCCCACAGATTTTATCTTTATTAGCCCAGCTTTAATGGTGAGCTGGTTTTGCTTTTTTGTCCCCAGAGACCAGACAGCTGGGAACAAATCCTTGAAAGCTTTATTGCTTTTGTGTCCCCATTGTTTCCTTGTCATGGCCCTGCTGAGCAGAACTTCCCTTTGACAGTGGCTGCTTCTCCCTAAAAGCTTCTGACTCTCCCAGGCTGGACCAGCAGGCTCCATCCCAGCATTTCCTTCTTGTAATTGCCTGGGGGCCAATTCCTCCTAAAAGAATTAAAAATGCAAATCCAATCTCATGATTGGTAATATGATCAGGCTGGCAGCTGGATCGATACCAGGCCTCGCCGTCGATGCTGCAGCTCCCAGGCCCGTTTGTCAGGGCTGGCCAACGTCACTTTGTCACTGCTGCTGCTGGGGTCCTTCCCCCTCCAGGAGAGATGACATTTTATGACTGCCTTCCTATCAATCAGCTCTAATTTTTTTGCATCGTGGAAATTCCTCCTGCCGTCCAGCTGCCGCCCGGGTTTCTTCGGGAGGATGGAGAAGGAATCTGGCAGGGTTTGGCTTCTCCAGGCTGTCACAGCCTGGCCAGGGACTGGGACTGACAATAACACACTGGGGTATCTTCATTTGCTAGCCACAAATGACACGGGGTTACCAGCACAGGGAAGTGCTGTGGGAAAGGAAACCTGGGAATCAATGAGTGAATTCCCGCTGGTGCTGGAGCTGTTGGGCTCTCTGTAAATGAAAGGATTAATATGAGATAAACTTCCCACCCCTGGGTCTCAACACCCCCTCCTTTCTTCTTTAAGGCAGTCCTTTCTTACTCAATAACGCCTCCAAAATAGAGTGTTTTGGAATAAGGTCTCCTGGTCCAAAATCTGGATGGATCAGAAGGCACAAAAATTGAATTAGCACGGACATTGTTCCTCCCTGCCCAGCCACAACCACAAAAACTGAAATATCTCAAATCATGATAAAATAGATGAAGATAATGGCCCAGCCTGCCCAGCTTATACTGTATCATTTCAGCCCCCACAGTGTTTTGGGAAAAGCAATTAAAAGTCCCTAACTCACACAGGGATCATCCCATAGGTAGCAAAACATTCAGGTGGCCGTTGGGAGACACAAGCATTAATCAGATGTACAGAAAGAGGGAACAGAAAGGAGGGGGAAAGCTTTAAATGCCCAGAGCAGCTGGGGCTGCCCCTGGATCCCTGGCAGTGCCCAAGGCCAGGCTGGACACTGGGGCTGGGAGCAGCCTGGGACAGTGGGAGGTGTCCCTGCCATGGCAGGGCTGGGATGGGATGAGCTTTAAGGTCCCTTTGAACCCAAATTCCGTAATTCCATGCTTCTGTAATTCTATATTAAAAAACCTTCTTAATATATTTATGGGCACTTCACCCAGTTTATTTACTGAACTTGAAGGAATCCTGAGAAGGGAATGGAGCTGGGAAGAGGCTGGAAAACAAATCCTGGGAGGAGCAGCTGAACTGGGGGTGCTCAGCCTGGAGAAAAGGAGGCTCAGGGGAGACCTCATTGCTCTGCACAACTCCTGACAGGAGAGGCAGGAAAAAAAATGAGAGGAAATGGCCTCAAATGGCACCAGGGCAGGCTCAGGTTGGAGATTGGGACAGAAAATTTCCCTGGCAGAGTGGTCAGGCCTTGGGCTGAGCTGCCCAGGGAGGTTTGGGGTCACTGGAATTGTCCCAGAGCAGTCTGGATGTGGCCTTGGGGACAGGGATTGCGGTGATGCTGGTGGCACTGGATGATCCTGGAGGTCTCATCCCACCTTGATGATTTCATGATTCCTGGGAATGCTCTTCTGTCCTGTCTTTCACAGCTGATCCACCACAAGAAATCAGCTGCCCAAAAAATCAAAAGCATAAAGAGGATAACTGGAATTCATATACAATTGCACTGAGGCAGAAGAGCATTGACACCCACAAAATAAAGACATTTCATTCACAATCAACTCACACTAAGAAAAGTTTTGCTGGTGCTAGCCAGAGAGTAAAAATTCAGTGTCATGAAAATATTTAGGTTCCAACAATGTTTTTGTTCCCTGCTGGAATGAAAACAAAACTTTAGGAACATTTTTCTGACTTGGAAGAGGCTCAAAATTTGCTATTTTCTTATTGAAAAGCTCCAGGCTTTGGTGCAGGCCTCAAGACAAAAACCCTGGCCTTCAGAAAACTTGGTCAAACCCAATAAATCTCCACAGAATAACCCAGCCTTGATAAACACCATATTTGAATGCAATGACATTTTGTTGAGAATATTCCAGCTGCCCTGAGCTGTGGCCTGGGTGAGATTGGGCAATTTGGAGTTATTAATATTGCTAAATCTTCCTTTTCAAAGGCCACCACATCTCTTGATGATCACTGGACATAAGGAATTAATAATTTAGGACTGGGGAGAGGGGAGAGGGAAGGTTGTGGTGTGGTTTATTAGGCCCAGGCACAGGGTTGTAATAAAGCTGCCCACAGGCAGGTCACAAATCATAATTTTTTTGCTTGTTTTTTAATGTATTATTTTAAAAAGGAAAGCACCCCAGCTCGGCTGGCTGTGAGTTCCCATCCCAGATGGTGACTGAGGCTCCCTGGATGAGTCCCTGGGCAGCAGGTTTGGCACAGCCTGAGCCTGATCATCCTTTGTGGAGATCTTTGGGATGGGACAGGATGGTGGGAGAAGGGGTCACCTCACCTGTGAGCTGGTGGATGTGTCCCTAATTGTCCCTTTCCTTGGCTCAGGGTCCCAGCAGGCTTCCAAAAGTATCCATGGAATGCGGTGCTTAATCCCGACATGAAAATTGTTGCCTGCTCATGGAATTCCAGAATGGTTTGGGTTGGAAAAGACCTTGAAGATCATCCAGTGCCACCCCTGCCATGGCAGGGACACCTCCCACTGTCCCAGGCTGCTCCCAGCCCCAGTGTCCAGCCTGGCCTTGGGCACTGCCAGGGATCCAGGGGCAGCCACAGCTGCTCTGGGGCCTCACCATACACACAGCAGGAATTCCTCATTGCCAAGATCCCATCCAGCCCTGCCCTCTGGCACTGGCAGCCATTCCCTGGCTCCTGTCCCTCCATCCTTGTCCCCAGTCCCTCTGCAGCTCTCCTGGAGCCCCTTCAGGCCCTGCCAGGGGCTCTGAGCTCTGCCTGGAGCTTCTCCTCTCCAGGCTGGACAGCTCCAACTCTCCCAGCCTGGCTCCAGAACAGAGAATTCTGTGATCCTGTGAAATAAGAGATTAAACAAGAGTTTTTCATGGCATTCCTGTCCTCTCTGGCATCACCCTGTCAGCTTTCCTGGCCCTGCAGATCAATCCATGCTGGAAAGGCCACACACTTCACTCCTCTCCCAGGTTCCCACACACTGGCCCTGGTTACAACAACTCCTGTGCCAAGATTTGCTCAGGAAATGCAGTCTGGGTGTAGGATGGGATTGGTGAGCACAGCTTTGCAGAAAATGGATTTGTAGAGAATTCTCCAAGCCTGACAGAAGGCTCACACAGTGTGTGCATCTGTGTGCAAACCTTGAGACAAGAAATGCTGACCTAGAAATGCCCTGGAACAGGACAGACATTGCTGAGAGAGAAATGGAGCTGGAAACAAGTTTCAAAAATGGCCTTGCAAATAACACTAGATACTTCAAAAAAATAGAACTATGAAAGATGCATTGTAGTGGGACCTATGAGGGGTAATTTTAGACGATTAACTTAAAAACATTTACAACATGGTGTGACTAAAGCTGATAAGCCAAGAAGTGCTTACAGTGTATATAATTATATAATTGACTTCTAATTGCGATAACATAAATTATATCTGTATTGTCTCACCCTTCTCATGATTAAAATTGAATAAAAGTTTTTAAAATACCTCTCAGTTACCCCATCTCAGGGTCAGATAAGAGTACAACCTGGCACAGCTTTGATCTGCAGGAGTTCACACACTGAGCTCACTGTGAGATGTTCTCCTTAAGTGGCTGTAAAACACCAGCATGACACAGGAACAGCAGAATGTTCCCCTCTTCATTTCTGCTACAAGTTAATTTGTAGGCAATTACTGCAGCTTGAAACATTTGCATTTGCTCTGCAGGAAGAAGAAGGTTATTTAAGATTTTTTTTTGGTCATTAATTATTGATGATTCAGATCAGGAGCCATTTACTACCTCCTTATTTTACAAACAGTTTTCAGTGTGCTCCACATAGATGTGGATAAACCATTTATTTGGCTTAGAAATGTTGTGAGCGAAGGGATTTTGCCTTTTGTACCTTGGATTTTCAAAAGCAGAGAAGCTGAGCTGTCATCAAGCCTGGTCTGGCTCCAAACTGTGTCGTTGAGGGGCTCCTCCTGTCACATGGAGCACTTGTTTCCCGCTGATAGCACGGAGCTGATGGCAGATAATTGCCCTGACAGATTTAGAGGGATCAGGGAGAGTTGAGAGCCAGAGGGTTCTGGAGGAGAAGAGGAGGAGGCTGTGGTTTCACTGACCAGGAGAAACCACAGGGAGACAGCCTTTCCTTGGGTTCAGGAGCCAACAGCCATGCACGCCTTGGGAATGCTCCTGCAGGGTTTGTGTGAGCTCCCCTTCCACCAAAACTGTCCAAACCAAGAGATTTTAGCAATCCAACAGCTTTGGAATTCTGGCTGCACATCCTGGGATCAAAAGATGGACAAAGAGAAAAATCCAAGCCCTCTTTGCTGGTGGTTTCCACACCTGAGTGTGCAGGAGCTCTGGGGAAAGGGTGACATCAAATCATGGAGAGGTTTGGGATGGAAGAGACCCTAAAGATCATCCAGTTCCAACCCTGACACCTTCCACTGTCCCCGGTGTCCAACCTGGCCTTGGGCACTGCCAGGGATCCAGGGGCAGGGAACAGGGGCAAGTCCCAATTCCCAAAATCCCATCCAACCCTGCCCTCCTTCAGTCTGAGCCCACTGCCCCAAATGGCTCCTTGGCTCATGAGTTGAGGCTGGCAGCACCCACAGTTTCCTCTCTTTGTACAAAATTTCAAGCAATTTATAACACAAATTTCGCCCTATTTTCTAAATAAATGTTTTGGTTGAAAAATAGGAATAGAAAAACCAGGATGCAAACATGAGGTGAAGGTGGTTTTGGCTAAAAAGTCAGGTTCTGTGTTGGAGTCAAGGAATTGGTCATTATGAGCTTCTCCTGAGAAAACTGTGGGAATTTTATGGATTTTTGCTGAATTTAGAGATTTGATTTCCAACTGAAACTGCACCTGGCTTTGGCCTTGCCAGGCCTGCATTGGTGAGAAGGTGCAATGAGCTGCTCCCAAGAATGATGGGAGAAAATCTGAGTAATTGTTGAGAGAGAAAACTTTATTTTTAACGGGAAATATTAAATATCTGCTTGTCAGTCATTCATATGTTCCAGAAATTTGCAGAAATTATTTTGTGTGGGTTTGAGGTATTTTGGAGTCCTCTCACAAATCTGATCATTGAAGCAAATTGGGATGAGGAGACTTTACCTCAAACACTTTGGGATTTTTCTGGTGGTACAAGCAGAACCCAGACACAATTAAAATCCTCTTTAATTAAAATATTTCTCTGCTGGATAAAGTGATGAAAAATGATGAACATAAAACCTTCAGTCATTCAAGTCCTGTAAATCCCAGTCGATAATTTTATAGCCTTTCAACTCTTCTGCTCTTAAAACAACTTAAAACGTTGGAGTGAAAAAATTGTCTAACGAGTGCTCCTGCTATAACAAGACTATTACTTCCATTGATTTTTCCAAGAGGAAAACCCCCAGCTAAAATTCCAGAAGGAGATGAATACAACTGCCTTTTAATAATATTAACTTTCTGGAAATCAATATTTTCTCTCATTTTACACCATACTTTGCTACACCCCAGCCACTGTACAAGCTGTGAGAATCGATGCAGAGCCTGTGGATCTGCAAGGACCTTCCCAAAGGCTGGTGGAAGGGACAAGGATTAGTTAAGTCTGGCCTGCAAAGTCAGAGTCTAAGTTTAACCTCAAACAATGGCAAAATGACGCTAGTGGCTCTGGATTCAGAGGGATTTTGGGACAAAAATGTTTGGGTTTGGTCCTGATGATGACAGATGTGTGAGGATGGAAAGGCCCAAAACTACAAGCAGGGCCACCCACGGCCAATCCCAGGTCCAGATTTGAGTATCCCCAAGGAAGGACTCACCACAATTTCCATCTGCATGCCCTGCCAGTCCTCAGTCCCTTGCAGGAAAACTGTTCCCTGATGTTCCTGCACTTCCCTTTGGACAATTTTCACATCCTGCTCACTTAAATCTGCCAATATTTAATTGATTTAATTTATTATTTTATTAATTTAATTAATGAGCACATGTGGGCAGCTCAGGGGCATAAATTACCAACACAGGCTGATGGGAAACCTGGGATAAGGATATTCCAACATCCCCTGGATGCCAGGGGATCAGGACACATTATGGCTTTTCCAGGTGTCCTGAAGAAACTCCAGGGCTTGGGATACGGCAGTCATTGTCCCAGGCTGCTCCAAGCCCTGTCCAGCCTGGCCTTGGACACTCCCAGGAATGGGGTTTCCACAACTAATCACCCAAAATTTGGTGTCCATCTGCAATTCCACCTCCAGGGTCCATCTGGAAACTGAGCTGTGGACAAACATCTGGAAAACTTCAGCGCCAGTGGGTTGTGTCCCCTTTCTCTTCTCCTTGATGGAAAAAAACCACTTTGTGATGTGGGTTATAATGGGGGCAGAACCTACACCTGACTGTAAATATAGGTATTTATTGATGGGGCTGGATCTAAATTATCTTTATTCCAACCCAAGCTTTTGATGACTCCAAATCCACTATTAAATGAAGTTGCATTTTATAACCAAACCTCTTTTAAAGTATTTTTATCTCTTTTCCCTCTTAATCTGAGCTAAATCCAGCAAAGGTTTGGCCATGTTAAAATATTCCTGTGCTGAAACTTCAAGAAATCCCAGGAATGTTGTCAGATTTTACTGTAGGAGCAATAAGGAGGAAGCTTTTTATTGTCCATGATTTCCTTCCAATTAATTCTGTCGATAGAAAAATTTGTCTAAAATAGGTTTCCTTCACAGAAAGCTGCTTTAAAGCAGGTGAGATTGTCACGATTAGCAGACTGGGAGAACTTTAAAAATACTTTAAAATTTTTAAAGCTTAAAAACTTAAAAAATTTTAAATTTTCCTGATGAAAGAATATTCCTGCCTTGGATATTTCTGCTTTGGATAGAAGTCTTCTTGCCAAACAAAATTCCTGACTTTTGATCAATTCTACAATGAAGCTCTGTCACCTCCAGCAGTGAGAACAGAGACCTAAAAGACAAAGCCTGGAGATTATAAAATTAAAAATATTCCTCATTTCCAGGCATAAATTATCTCCTTGGGCATAAACAGTTAATTTGGATATCGTTAGGATATTCCAAGTATTCCGTTGCTTTTTCCACACACCAGCAGAAGCTGCTTCCTTTTTCCAATTCCAGAGTCTTCCTTCCTTAACATGATCTTGCTGTTCAAATGTTTTTTGGGGACAGGGGATGGGTGTGAATAAATCAATAATAAGATTTAAAATTAATTATTAATAATCAATAAGAAGATTATTAATAACAATATATTAGAAATTAATTAATAATACTATTAAAATCACTTTGTTTCCCAAGTGATTTTGATGTATACACCATGAAGAAGACCCTGCTGGTGTTTTCTGCAAGGATATCTTGTGCTGCTTTAAACTTTGTCAGAAAAATAATCTAGGAAAAAGCTGTTTAAAGGGCACTGCAAGAGCCAGAGCCAGTAATTGTCAACTCAAAAGCTTTTTTTGTTATTTGTGTTATCATCTTTTTGTTCATTTTCCTTCATTTTTCACCAGCATTCCTGGGGTTTTCCCTGAGTTGTCCTTACTGCATCTTGTGAAATCACAAGGATATTCCCTTTAGGATTTCTTATTTCTCCCAGTCCCTTTAGGATTTCTCATTTATGAACCTCTCCAAAACATATCCCAGCATTTTTCCTTTGCCTTCCTCCCTGTATGGATGTGCTGCAGGAGCCTCCCAGCCTGGAGGATGTGGCACAACAAGCGAGGGAAAAACCCCATTTACGGCCTTAAATTGTACCAGGGGAGGTTCAGATTCACGAGGAAAGAAATTTCATCCCTCAGGAGTGGTCAGGAATTGGGATGAGCTGCCCAGGGAGGTGGGGGAGTCACTGGAAGTGTTCAGGAGGTGTCTGGATGTGGCCCTTGAGGTGATGATGATGATGGGACTGGATGATCCTGGAGGGCTCTTCCCACCTTGATTCCACAGCTCTGGGATTTTGGGATGAGTGGTGCCAGGCCATGATGAGCCACAGGCATTTCCCAGTGCTGGTGGAGAAGTTGGATTTCATCCAGGTGCTCAGAGCCCTTCCCCACATCTCCTGCAGGGAGCTGTGGTGGGGTTAAACTCTGCTGAAATCCCTCCAGAGCCCCAAATCCCAATCCCAATGCTTTTGGGATTCTAGGTTCTTTTAGGATTTTAGGTTCTACAGGCAGCTGGGAGTTAGGGACAGCCTGGCTTGGATGGGAATGCTCCTTGTGGCTGAATTTTTGGTGCCTGTGAAGACACAAAAACACCCACAAAGTGAACTTCTCCCTCCGTCCAGCTCCAAAAGACACCGCTCCCCAAACGAACGATTAATGCCTGAAAAAAGCCTGAAAAATGGCTCTCCCTTTGACCTTTCTAAGGTTTGTCATTTGGTTGACATACCCATTACCTCCAAAATCAAATGTGTTTGTCTAAACATTATTCTGATGTTTGCTTTGGGCCCCAAAGGTCAGACAGCTGACCACTAACTCGCTGACAGTGATCAATTCTGGCTGAAATCCTGTCACTGGGGCTGTTTATTCCACGATCCATCTCTGCTTTGCCAGCCTCCCCCGCCACTTTCTGCTGTTGAGGCGCTTTTAAAGCTAACAATAATCCAATTTGGGATTGATCAATGGCAGAGTGTGGTCAGTAAGCAAAATGACAAAGTCTGCGTGCGGCCGCTGACCACAGGCCGGGGGTGTTTCACATGATTGCAAATTAAATGTATGGAAAGGGTTCCCAGCCCTGCTCTTTTAGCCAGGATTGCAAACTCAATGCATGGAAAGGGTTCCCAGCCCTGCTCTTCAGCCAGAATTCCAAACTCAATGCATGGAAAGGGTTCCCAGCCCTGCTCCTCAGCCAGAATTCCAAACTCAATGCATGGAAAGGGTTCCCAGCCCTGCTCTTCAGCCAGAATTCCAAACTCAATGCATGGAAAGGGTTCCCAGCCCTGCTCTTCAGCCAGGATTGCAAATTAAATGTATGGAAAGGGTTCCCCGCCCTGCTCTTCAGCCAGGATTGCAAACTCAATGCATGGAAAGGGTTCCCAGCCCTGCTCTTTTAGCCAGGATTCCAAACTCAATGCATGGAAAGGGTTCCCAATCCTGTTCTTCAGCCAGAATTCCAAACTGAATGCATGGAAAGGGTTCCCAATTGTGTTCTTCAGCCAGAATTCCAAACTCAATGCATGGAAAGGGTTCCCAGCCCTGCTCCTCAGCCAGAATTCCAAACTCAATGCATGGAAAGGGTTCCCAGCCCTGCTCTTCAGCCAGAATTCCAAATTCAATGCATGGAAAGGGTTCCCAGCCCTGCTCTTCAGCCAGAATTCCAAACTCAATGTATGGAAAGGGTTCCCCGCCCTGCTCTTCAGCCAGGATTGCAAACTCAATGCATGGAAAGGGTTCCCAATCCTGTTCTTCAGCCAGAATTCCAAACTGAATGCATGGAAAGGGTTCCCAATTGTGTTCTTCAGCCAGAATTCCAAACTCAAAGCATGGAAAGGGTTCCCAGCCCTGCTCTTTTAGCCAGGATTGCAAACTCAATGCATGGAAAGGGTTCCCAGCCCTGCTCTTCCAGCCAGGATTGCAAACTCAATGCATGGAAAGGGTTCCCAGCCCTGCTCTTCCAGCCAGAATTCCAAACTGAATGCATGGAAAGGGTTCCCAGCCCTGCTCTTTTAGCCAGGATTCCAAACTCAATGTATGGAAAGGGTTCCCCGCCCTGCTCTTCAGCCAGGATTGCAAACTCAATGCATGGAAAGGGTTCCCAGCCCTGCTCTTTTAGCCAGGATTCCAAACTCAATGCATGGAAAGGGTTCCCAATCCTGTTCTTCAGCCAGAATTCCAAACTGAATGCATGGAAAGGGTTCCCAATTGTGTTCTTCAGCCAGAATTCCAAACTCAAAGCATGGAAAGGGTTCCCCGCCCTGCTCTTCAGCCAGGATTGCAAACTCAATGCATGGAAAGGGTTCCCAGCCCTGCTCTTCCAGCCAGGATTGCAAACTCAATGCATGGAAAGGGTTCCCAGCCCTGCTCTTCCAGCCAGAATTCCAAACTGAATGCATGGAAAGGGTTCCCAGCCCTGCTCTTCCAGCCAGGATTCCAAACTCAAAGCATGGAAAGGGTTCCCAGCCCTGCTCTTCAGCCAGGAGGAGGTGATGGGAGCCAGGATTTGTCTGCTCAGGACTGACACTTCTCCTGTGAGGCAAATCTGGTTCCTCAGGTGCTTGGTGTGAGGTAAAAACTTTTCACAAAGGGGTTTTGCTGGAGTGCTTTTCCCAGCAAATCCTGCTGGGAATTCAGCCCTGGTGTTGGGAAAAGTTTGTGGTAATTACTGGGAGTAACTCAGGAGAAAAAACACCACTCACCTACACTGAGCTCTGAGTGTACTTTTATCCAAAGTAACAAAAGGAGAGAGGGAAAGTTTCTAATCCTCTGGGTTTATATGGCTTTTGTTTAATGGGGAGGAAAAGGGAATATCATGGGGTTGTTCCCTTCTTTTTAGTCAGGTAAGGCAGAGTAAGGGCAGAACAGGGAAAGGGAACAATTTGGGAGCAACTTTCTGGGCGTGCATGGAGAATACACCACCCAAATCACTGCCAAATATTCTGGTACCATTTGGCACTGGCACAGATTGCACAGAGAGCACTTAAAGAGCTTAAGGATGACCTTAAAAATCATCCAGTGCCATGGCAGGGACACCTCCCACTGTCCCCAGTGTCCAGCCTGGCCTTGGGCACTGCCAGGGATGCAGGGGCAGCCCCAGCTGCTCTGGGCACCCTGTGCCAGGGCCTGCCCACCCTGCCAGGGAACAATTCCTCATTGCCAAGATCCCATCCAGCCCTGCCCTCTGGCACTGGCAGCCATTCCCTGGCTCCTGTCCCTCCATCCTTGTCCCCAGTCCCTCTGCAGCTCTCCTGGAGCCCCTTCAGGCCCTGCCAGGGGCTCTGAGCTCTCCCTGGAGCTTCTCCTCTCCAGGCTGGACAATCCCAACTCTGTCAGTCTTCCCATCAAGGGTTTTTAGTAAAGCCTTTTAATCTAAGGGTGAGATCCTTTCCAAATACTGGAGCACAAAAAAAGAGGAGTGAAGTGCAGTGACATCAAGGCTGGATTTTAGGGAAAGGTTCTTGCCCAGAGGGTGTTGGCACTGCCCAGGCTGCCCAGGGAATGGGCACAGCCCCGAGGCTGCCACAGCTCCAGGAGCCTTTGGCCAGCGCTGCCAGGGATGGCCAGGCTGGGCTTGGTGGGCTCTGGGCAGGGCAGGGGTGGGGTTGATGATCCTGGGGGTCCTTCCCATCAGGATATTCCAGGATTTTGTGATAAGATCCCGGTCTGTGCTTTGGCTGCAGTTTCCACCCTGCGGAGTTCTGCAGCCAGGTCCATGGAGTGTCCCCTCCTCGTGACAATAATGTAGGAGAGCTTCCCTCCCTGCAGCTCCCCAAGGATCCTGGGAAGGGACTGAACTCTTGGGAGTGTCCTGGAGCCTCTGTTCCAAAGGCCAGGGCACCATCAGTGCAGGAGATGGTGCCTTTGCAATCCTTTTGTCTGGATTTTGGTGAACTCCTGCAGCTCCCTGGACCGGCAGAAGAGCCCAGCACACCCCAGTGACTCCAGACAGGTGACACAGAGGTCAGTGACACTCTGAGCAGCCTGGGGACATGGTGACACCAACCTTTTGTTGTCAGACTGGGAGATTTTAGATATCTTCCATCTTACCATGGATGATTTTGGTGGGGTGTTTTCTGCAGGATGCTGGAAACTCCTTCTGAGAACGGCACCAAATTTCCCCAGGGTTTTATGGACTTTGACTCATTCCTTTCTTCTGAAATTGCCTTTTTATTTTGCCTTTTAATCCTGTAAAATTTATGAGGCAGACTTGAGTCTCAGAGCCAAGCTGAGGGAGGGACAGAGTTCCAGGTCTGGAAGATTTCCTCTTCTGCTGGTGTTTCTCCATCCTCCTTTGTCCTGGTGGGGAGCAAAGGGAAAACTGCCCTTCCAACCGGCCCTTCCAGCAAATCCTTGACATCATCTTCTATATCTCTTGTGTTCCATTGTTCTTTTTGCTTAACTTGTCCTTCCTGTGTATCCTAATTCCCTTGAAGGAACCTCTCCATGCCCTTTTGTTTGACAGGAGGAAGAATCCTTTTACTTTTGATAGGATAAAACTAATTTCACATTTGAGCTGCCTGCTAAGATTCCAACAGCAGAGTATGCTGGAAAACAAACCAGCTGGAGATCATTAGGACTGAGTATGGATGTGTAACTTTGAAATTTAGGGATATGAGTTGTACTTGCGAATTGTGGTGCTCCAAGCCTCATCCAGCCTGGCCTTGGACACTTCCAGGGATGGGTCAGCCACAGCTCCTCTGGAAAACCTGTGCTGGGGCCTCCCCATCTTCACAGGGAAGAATTTCTTCCTAAATTTGAACCTGAATTTCCCTATTTTAGTTTGAACATAAATTTGAACCCAAAATTACGTCGAACATTGATGCACAAGATCTGCCGCTTGCCTGAATTTCTTTTGTTCTTCATTTCTGAGCAGAGTTCTCAGATTGGCAAATCCAGATAACGCTGCAGCAGAGAAGATTTGGATTCATCTCAGCTGTGCCCAGATCATATTTCCATGCATTCCTCCAAACAGACATTGGTTTGTTGTTAAAATAATAACACATCTCAGCAATATAATCTGCCTTTGATAGCCCGTTCAATAGATTTGTAGAATGTAATTAAAGCATATCCCTACAGTGACAGCAAATTGATGACCTTTTAATTATTTCAGGAGAGCTGAGTGCACAGTCCTTTCTCGCCTACCTGGAGAAAACAGGGAATGCTTTGTGAGGGAATTATACATTTAAATGTGGAAAATTCCTTTTGTTTTTCACTTTGAACTGGGTTATCCAGCTCTTGCTGTGCTCCAGGGTGGGGTGTGAAGGGATGCCCACTCTGTCCCAGGATTTTCTTAGGAAGTTTGTGCAGCTGAATCCTTCAAATCCTGCAATCCATGGCAGATGATGAAAATCCCAGATAAAGTGGATGCCCAGGAGGATCAGCCCAAAACTCCAAACCCAAAGCAATGAAGGATTTGTGGGGAATTTGGTCTTCGTCACCTGTGTGAAAAACGAGGAGACAATTCCCATTAATTCCGACTGTTCCCATTGATGCTGCTCTGCACAGCTGATTCCCAAAACCTTCAGGAAGCCAGGGAGCTCTGTATTTATGTGGGAATTACTGCAGAAAGAGGAACAGGATTCCAACACTTCGGGGAACAACATTCCCTGCAACAAAACTCCTTTGGAAGGCTTTGCCTCAGCCTTTGGCCCAACAACCAAGTGCAGAGTGGGGGTTAAACAAAGCTGAAAAATGTGGGAGATGCTGATTTTTTTTTCTCCCCCTTAATGAAATTAAAGCCAGCCAGTTAATCTTTAGCAGGATTTTTAGTCATTAATCCCAGAAGGAAGCAGGGCTGCTCTATAGCAGAGCACCTCAAGTAAGTGATCTTGATTTATTGTTGTGCACAGGGAACGCACGCTGGGGCTCAAGGAGCTTTTTATAATTGAAACAAGCTTATGATTCTCTGTCAAATAGTTCATTTTGGGCTTGTTCTTGCTGAGTTTTTCCCCTTTTTCCCCCCTTTCCCCTGGCCATTTCCAGCAGTTTGAGTGTTTCCACTGCTCCATCCATGTCAAAGATTTCCATTAAGGGGCTTCTTTATGATGAGAGAGACTTTCAGCTTTCTTTTAAGTGCTGGGAAAAGGGCAAGAGGGCTGAAGTGAAGGATGATCCCCAGGCACTTTTCCACATCCAAACCCCAGGGATAGAGCAGATCCAGAGACCAAAAAATTCCAGGGCTTCCCATAGAACTGCAAAGGAAAATGTGCCCTTCGGTCTGGGTGAAAAAGCACAGATGAAACCATCCCAGACCTCCAACCCAGGCATTTTTTTAAGAGGAACAACCCAGTTTCAGACCATTTCAGACCAGTTATCTAACTCCCAAGGTTCTGTTGTGAGTTACACCATCCTTTTGGCCAATGCAAAATGGCTCCACAAGGAAAAACATTCCCTCCTTTGTTCCAGAACCTTGGCATTTCTTTTTCCACCACAGCTCCTTGCCCAAACCAGAGGGTCTCAACTTCAAACATGACCAGCTGTGCCCTCTGGAGCTGCCACAATTCCTAACAGATGCTGGAATGTCCCTGCACTGCATTGTTGGGATTCAGGCTGCGTGTGAGTCATATTCCATCAGGACTTGGGATCAGCCAAGCTGCAAAAGCTCAGTGACAACACCAAAATCCACAGTTCCTGCCACACTTCCAGTGGGATGCCCTCACCTGAGCATCCCCAAAACACAAAAAAATGACATTTAATCATCATTACATTTCCCCCCACCTCAATTCCCTTGCTTTTATTAATGCTTTTTGATCAGAGCTTTTGTGGTTTAATTTCCTGTAGCTATCAAGTGACAGTGAATCAAGCAAAGACCTTAACCTTGGCTCCCTTTTGCATTTAGAGCTGTCTGGGTCTGACAGTTTTAAACTGGTGTTAATCCCCCTCCCCTTTTCCCCCCTTCCTCACTCTGTGTTTGCTTTTTCTTGTAGAATATCCACCTGCACCCCTGAGCTGTGCTGATGGACTGGGATTATTCTGAGCACCAACATCACAACAAGGAAAACAAGATTTTAACTACAGCCAAACAGGATTTGCTTTGTCCAAGTGCTCTGGGAATGTTCTGAGCAAAAACTCTGGGCAAAAAACTCACTGCCTGGAGCAGTGAGTGCCTTGTGTGAGGTGGAGGATGCACAACACAGTTTTCCTTTCCTTTTTCCTTTTTTCCCCTTTTTTCTTTCCCCTTTCCTTTCCTTTCCTTTCCTTTCCTTTCCTTTCCTTTCCTTTCCTTTCCTTTCCTTTCCTTTCCTTTCCTTTCCTTTCCTTTCCTTTCCTTTCCTTTCCTTTCCTTTCCTTTCCTTTCCTTTCCTTTCCTTTCCTTTCCTTTCCTTTCCTTTCCTTTCCTTTCCTTTCCTTTCCTTTCCTTTCCTTTCCTTTCCTTTTCCTTTCCTTTCCTTTCCTTTTTCCTTTCCTTTCCTTTCCTTTCCTTTCCTTTCCTTTCCTTTCCTTTCCTTTCCTTTCCTTCCCTTCCCTTCCCTTCCCTTCCCTTCCCTTCCCTTCCCTTCCCTTCCCTTCCCTTCCCTTCCCTTCCCTTCCCTTCCCTTCCCTTCCCTTCCCTTCCCTTCCCTTCCCTTCCCTTCCCTTCCCTTCCCTTCCTTCCCCTTCCCCTTCCCCTTCCCCTTCCCCTTCCCTTCCCTTCCCCTTCCCCTTCCCCTTCCCCTTCCCCTTCCCCTTCCCCTTCCCCTTCCCCTTCCCCTTCCCCTTCCCCTTCCCCTTCCCCTTCCCCTTCCCCTTCCCCTTATTTAATTTTTTCCAGCCTGTTGACTTTAGTTTGTGGAGCCTGCAAACTCTTTTGATGCTCAGCTTCTACAGCCATTTGGATTTTTATATCTTTTCCCTATAAACATGTGGAGTTTTAAAATAAAATATTTTAAAAAGGGATTTGAGGAGTTTTTTGGGGTGATGATGTTAGGATTGAAGGATCCTGAACGTCTCCTCCAACCTTGTTGGTTCTGCTTTTGTAAAGGACGTGATTCCTTTCACTGTATTTTCTGTATCTGCTCCTCTTCACTGCTCTCACCCTCAATTTCACTTTGCTGAATTCTGTTTTGATTCTGTTATTTCAGCCTTACCTCGCTGTAATTTTGATGTTAAAATTCGGAATTCTCTGGAGCTCCGAGTGCTCAGGCTCAGATTTTGAGGACATTTGGAGGAAATCCCCATCCCTGCCCTGGGAGTCGTGGTGGGGGTGATGCTCTCCAAGGCAGCAGAGTTCCCTGGCTGGATTCTGCCTTCCCAAAGGATTTCAGCTCCTTTTCCCCACCTGCATTTCTTCCAGCGGCCTTTTGGTGTCATTCTGTTATTAACACAGAGAGCCAAGAGCCTGGGAAATGCTTCTCTCTCCT
Source organism: Diglossa brunneiventris (assembly GCA_019023105.1). Classification (NCBI taxonomy): domain Eukaryota; kingdom Metazoa; phylum Chordata; class Aves; order Passeriformes; family Thraupidae; genus Diglossa; species Diglossa brunneiventris. Next base: position 1,454,521 of record CM032352.1, read on the forward strand.
TCCCAGAGCAAGGCAGAGGCTGGAGCAGATAATTCCTGCTGGAAAGGCACCGAGGTGAGGGAAGGATGGAGTTAAACCTCCACACCTGGCCCAGATCCCACTGAAATCCCTAAAAAAGAGCTGTGTCCATCACTCCCAGGCAGTGAGATTGTGAGTTCAGTGATGCTCAGCCAGAAATGAGATTTGGTGGAAGGTTCAGGAAACCCAGAGCTGGCCCTGCCTCGGACCTGTCCGGGTCCTGGAGGACAAGCCAGGAGTGCTGAGGGCACTTGGAATGTTCAGCTGGAACAGAGGGGATGAAAACTCCAGGAATTCAACATCCTGCTGGGAAATAGAACCTGGAACTGAGGGCTAAGAGGTGACAGGATATGGAATTTTCTCTGTTCCCAAGTCCCTGCAAAGCTCAGGATGCTCCTTTGTCCCACGGAGGAAGATTCCCAGGAGAAGGCTGAGGACACAGGAACAAAAACTGTGGTGGGGCTGTAGCACCAACAAATTTTTTTGTAGTTTTTTATTCATCTGGGAGAGGAAAAATGAACTGATAGGAAGTTTTCATAGCAATTTTCATAGCAATTAAATAAAATTTTTTAAAAAGGCAAATTTACCGTTTGCTTTTATCCAAGAGAAAATATTCCAGCACTCAGAATTATGTGTGCATAAGGGAATGGTGCAGATTTTTGCAGGATTTTCCCTCCCGGATTGAAGGATTTTTTTGAACTTTAAGTGGTGTAAATGAATAAAATTCACATGGGGAATGTGCTGGAGCAGGTGGGTCGTGCTTCCATGGACAAATCCAACCAGGATCTGCTGAGGAATTGCACAACACCTGGAATGAGAAATATCCAATGGCTCTTCCAGGGTCTACAAAACCAGGAGGCACTTGAGAAATGCTTGAGAATTACTTGAGAATGAAAGGAATCCTTCCTTTTCCATGGATTCCTCCTGCAGTTTTTCCTCTTCCTGAAACCTGCTCTGCCAGCAAAGCTTTGCATTTGTGGTAAAGCATAAAAACAGTGGTTTTTTTCCTTTAATGAGCTTTCATCAAAACATAATTTTGCTTCCTGTGAGCACAAACAGCTATTTATGACCACTGGAAGGGCTCTGCTTGAATGCTTGTATTAAATAACCCCAGGAAAGGCTGCATTTTCCTCCAGGCTTTCATTAAACGCTTCTAGAAAATTTGGAAGAATTAGAAAAATTATTCCTTTCTTCCTCCTCTTCCTCCCTTTGGGAATAAATCTGTCTCTAGGAATAGGAAGGAAATGGATACAGTTGGATACCAGACACCACATTCTGCAACAGATCAGAATAAGATTGCTAAGGAAATAAAATGGGAAAAAAAAAATCTTTAAAGAACTCGGAAAATTTGGATTTTTGCTGCCTTTGTTTCCTAATCTTGTTGGATGATATCCTCCTTTTCTTGAAACTCAACATGGTGGAAAGTCCTTGATTATGAGATTTTTTTTTAGAAAAAGAGGATTTAGCCTCTGCTGAATCATCCAGTGTAAGAATCTGAAATGCAGGAAACTCTCAGAACTTTGGGCCTGGAAGCCAAAGCTTAGAATTAAACCCAGGATTTGATCTGAGACCTTGGAAAAGGCTCCCAAACTGAGGTGCTGGAAGGGAGAATGTGGATTTATGTTTTAAAGCAGAGACGTATTAAGCTAAGGAAAGGAAAGTTTAAAGTTTCAGAGTTTACCATATAAAAAAATAAAAGAAGTTACAAAAGTAAACAAGGAGTTCAGAATGCAGCACAGTAGGCTTGTGTGTCTAACATAATTAACTAAGAAGTTTACACTATAGCATGAATCCATAAGATGAAATATTGAAAGATTAAGTCAAAAACATAAATATCCTTACTAGCACTGTTTTACTGGTCAATAAATCCTTAAAAATCTTGTAACTGAGGGCCTTGTGACCTTTTAAACCGTATAGTGAAAATGTGAACCAAACTCATCCCTCCTGTAAAAAGATAAAACCCTTCCTGTAAAAGACTTTAAAAAAAATCACATCATCAAAAATAACTCAGAAATCCCATCTCAAATTCCTCACAACCCAGGGAGAATTTTTGCTTGGAAAAGGTTTGTGCTGGAATTTTCTCTGCAATTCCCAAGATGCAGAGGGACAAAAATGCTGATCCTGATGCATTTCTTGACTCAGACATCAGGAGTTCTCAACCTGCTCCAGAACAGAGAATCCTGGAATGGTTTGGGTTGGAAGGGACCTTAAATCCCACCCAGTGCCACCCCTGCCATGGCAGGGACACCTCCCACTGTCCCAGGCTGCTCCCAGCCCCAGTGTCCAGCCTGGCCTTGGGCACTGCCAGGGATCCAGGGGCAGCCCCAGCTGCTCTGGAGCAACGCCCAGATGTGGGATTCATCCCCTTTTCCATGCCCAATTTCCCCAGTAATTTAGGACAACAAAGAGGCTCTCCTTGACTTCCACAGGGTTCACAGCACCTTCAGCTGTTGCCCTGTTCTTCTGAGTTCTTCTGAGCCTTGTGATGTTTACATTCTTGTAACCAACTCTCTCACGCAGTTTTATGTAAATATTTATTGGTTTGCGTTCTTTTCTGGAGAAGGAGAAATTTGATGGACTGTTAGTTTGTCCAGTGTCATTGGAGAAGTGGCACTGTCATCCTCCAATCCGCTGTCACTTTTAAAAATCTATAAATGTTACAGTCAAAATTAAACTTTCTCTCTTTTTACCTTGAAGATTCCAGTGTCCGTGTCGTTTTATTTTGTGTCCCAGAACGACTTTCAGCAACCTCAGCTGGTGCCTTCACCTGCACCAAGGAACAAGGGACACGGCCTGGGGAGTCTTCTCCATGTCCATCCCAGCCCTGCCAAAATTCCTGGCCTTTGCTGAGGAATTTGCCCATGGAAAGGGAGCTCAGGCCTTGGCAGGGGCTGCCCAGGGAGCTTTGCAGTGCCCATCCCTGCAGGTGTCCCCTGGAGGTGGCACTGAGTGCTCTGGGCTGGGGACAAGGTGCCCATGGGGCACAGCTGGCACTCCATGGTCTTGAAACAATTTTCCAACCTCAACGAATCTGTGATTCTATAAAACATTTTGGATGTGTTTATTTTCTGATTTTGAGGTCTTTCCTCCAGCCCTTCAGCCCCTTCAATGCCGATCAGGTGCTGACAACTGCTTTGTTCTGCTAGAACATAATTTTTCTTTCTTCCCCAGCCTGATTTTGAGTGATTTTCCAGCCTGATTTTGGAGTTCTCTCAGCTGCAGGAAGAATAAAACCTGGGGCTTTTTAATCCTGTACCAAGGTGCTGGCCCATTTCCATCAACCCAATTCTCCACAGAGACAAGAGGCAGAAACCTTTTTTCTCAACCAATTCTCATCTTAAACTTTGGTTTGAGGTTTCGTGCTGAGGTTTGGAGCCAGTCACATTTTGCCAACAGGTTACTCAGTCTCTGCAGAGTTCCACCACCTATTTAAGGTAGAAATATCCCAGCTAGTACATAATGCATGGGGCCTGCATGCTCCAAACCACAAGTGGCTCAAAAAAGCCCGAGCGGTGAATCCTGCTGGGAAAGTTCAAAATAATGAAAGAACAGCCACTTCTTGCTGCCTGTGACAGCTCTATTTGTGAGTCCAAGCCACGCGGGGAATATAAAACTAAAATATAGTTAATGAGAGCTTTCAATCAGTGCTGGGTACTCAGAGGTTGTGGCAGTGCCTTCTGCGGGGATTTCAGTGCTGTTGAGCCAGAGGAAAAAATGTGGTGCCTTTTCAGAAAAGAGGGCAGGTATTTTGTATTCTTTTGCTTATTGTTTTGTATAACTTTGTGTACGTTTGTTTTTATAACTCAGGAGGTTCGTATTCTGCCAGGAAGTCTCTTTCACAGAAACAGCTGGGTTGGAAAAACCCTCCCAGACTCAAAAATCAGGCTGAAAAAGAAATAAAAATCCCACTATGGCAGGACAAACCAGTTGTCAACACATGATTGGCATTGAAGGGGCTGAAGGGCTGGAGGAAAGACCTCAAATCAAAAAATAAACACATCCAAAATATTTTATAGAACCACAGATTCATTGAGGTTGGAAAAGAGCTTCAAGACCGTGGAGTTTTGAGGTTGGAAAGAGGTTGAGCTTGGAAAAGAGGTGGAAAAAGAGTTTGAGGTTGGAAAAGGGTTTCAAGACCACGGAGTGCCAGCTGTGCCCCATGGGCACCTTGTCCCCAGCCCAGAGCACTCAGTGCCACCTCCAGGGGACACCTGCAGGGATGGGCACTGCAAAGCTCCCTGGGCAGCCCCTGCCAAGGCCTGAGCTCCCTTTCCATGGGCAAATTCCTGCTGCTGTCCAAGCTGAGCCTGCCCTGGCCCAGCCTGAGGCCGTTCCCTCTGCTCCTGTCCCTGTTCCCTGGGAGCAGAGCCCGACCCCCCCGGCTGTGCCCTCCTGGCAGGGACTTGTGCAGAGCCACAAGGGCCCCCTGAGCCTCCTTTGCTCCAGCCTCAGCCCCTGCCCAGCTCCCTCAGGGATTCTCCAGCCCCTTCCCAGCTCCCTCAGGGATTCTCCAGCCCCTTCCCAGCTCCGTTCCCTGCCCTGGACACGCTCCAGCCCCTCCAGGGCTCTCCTGCAGGACCAGGACTGGGCACAGCCCTCGAGGGACCCCAGCACAGAGGGACAATCCCTGCCCTGCTCCTGCTGCACACACAATTCCTGATCTTTGTCCTCCTTTCCACCTGGGATCGTGTCCAGAATTGTTCAGACATGAATGAACCCACTGCCATCCCTTAAAAGAGATAACCCAGGAAAGGTTATTTCACATTTCCAGGGTGAAGACATGAAGCAGCAGGAAAACCCAAGGAGGAAAGCATGGTGCTAATGGGAACGGATGGATTTTTCCACGCTCCTCAAGAAAAACAAAAGCAGCTGCTACTTTTTTATGGAATGGTCTCTGTGATTGGCCTGGATCTGCTCTGGGCTCCTCTCCTGCTCTAATGGGGGCACAGCGAACATTCCCTGGATCCCCCCGGGGAGCAGTTCCCAGCCCCTCTTAATTTGAGTGATCTTTAGATTTCTTCCACGGGGTTCAGAACCAGCCAAAGTGCTCAGAGTCAGCTCTTATCTCCCCCCAGTAAATAAGGCTGGAATTTAAAAAAGCCCATTAGCAATCAATCCAGCTGGGAGATTTAATTTCCAGCACACGCTTGTTTGGTTTGATTGTTCCATAGCCCAAGAGTTCCCAGGAATTATTCCCTTATTTTTTCCATTTGCAGCATTTTTTGGGTGTGACCTGCCCTTCTCTGCTCTCATCCACCTCCTTGGAGTCACTGGTTTTACTGGGACAACTGGGATGTCCTGTACAACACCAAGGGAAGGATAAAAAAGGAATTTCTCTTGGGATGGGGAATATTTCCAGGGCCAATCCCCTGCTCTGAGCTTTCCACCTGGGGAAGAAAAGCAGGAGCTGCTCCAAACCATTCCAGGATGTTCCAATCTCCCTCAAAACTTCTCTTCAGGATAAAATCCAGCTGCTCCATGCAGTGGTTTAATAATAAATTGTATTTTCTGTACCTTTATAGCCCAACTGCTCTTGGGGTGGATGCTGGAATTCCTCATCCCGGTCATTCTCTACAGGGAGAAAAACACCATGGCTTAAAACAACAGAAATAATCAGAATTAAAACAAAACAAAACAAACCAAAACAAAATAAAATATTTTAGGATATAATAGTGAAGCTGTTGGTAGTTTTGTTTTCTAAATTTAGGGACGGAATTACCTGGTAACTGTGGGGAATCTTTATATTTTGCCATGAGAAATAGGTTTTGCCATGGTGAGACTAAAAGCAGAATTAAGATCAAGATCAGCTTTATTTAAAGTTAAAAATCAGTTAAAAATCAGCTTTAACTCAAGAGTTAAAGCGGTTTTTTTTCCTCCCCAGAAATATCCAAAATTGCTTGTTCTGTGTTTCCTGTTAAGCAAAACCTGTTTCACCCAGAAAAATGGAATATTGGTGGTCTCACTGAGATTTATGAACAGGATTTGGCTTTAATGTCCAGCAAAAAATGTGAAAACATTTTGAGGTTTAAAAATGAAAACAGAAAGTCACTAAAATGTAGAATGATAATTTATTTTGAATTCTGGGAGGGAATATTGTGAAAATCAGAAAAAAAAAACCAAAAACCACCAAAAAAAACCCAAAAAACCCCCCCAAAAAGTTCAATTTATATAAAGCCACTCTGTAAGTTCAGATATGCAAAAATAAATATTCTAAAAAAGAAATAAATAAACAAATCAAAATATTAATGAATATTCTGGCTGCTCACTGACACTGCTATAAGTAGAAGGATATTGATGTAATAAATCAAATATTTCTAGAAGAAATTATCAATCAACACAATTATAAAAGAAAATTATGTTCAGAAATTTTGTCTTGTTGATTTAAAAATCCAGCTCAAACCGTGGCTGTGCTCTGATTTAAACTGAGTCTAGGTTTTTATGAGTTACTAATTAATCATTATTTAATTAAGACATACAGTTAGCATGCAGGTAGGCAGAATTCCATCAGAAATTATCCTTAAATCCCCAAAAATTCAAGCTGCAGCCCAAAGGTTGAATGGAAGCGAGGATGGATTTAAAGGGAGTTTTTCTTGGATTAAAGGCCAAGGAATGCTTTAGTTGTGGCTTAAAGTGAGTATTAATTGCTCATAAAATACCAAAAATTCAAATACAATCAAATTTTATCTGTTTTCAGCCTTTAAATCTAAGCTAGGTAAGAGGATACAGTGAAAAAAACTTAATAAAACAGCAAAATCCTGAATAAAAAGGCTTTACATTTAATTAAAGATCCTAACTAGGCTTGATTATAAAATAATCCCTAACAGGGATTAAATTTGCAGTTTAGATTAGAAATCCAGATTAAAATCTGGATTTTTATTCTTTATGATAAAATTATAAAATTATAATTATATAATTAAATTTTAAATATAATATATGAAGTTATAAATATATATTTATCATTTTAAATAATTATAAACTTATTTTAAATAAAATCTGGATATTTATTATTTATTATTAAAAATTATCTTGATAAATAATATCTATAATCTGAAGAAAAAAATTGGACTTTTTTTCCTAGGGGTAAAACTCCTGGGCTAAAACATTTGTTTATATTTTCATTCTCAGCCTCTTCCCTGATAAATTGAAATTTCCTGTCCAGTTTTACCTCTTAGATTTAGGGGTACAAGGTGAACCACTTAAGTGTGGAATTCTGGTGTCTCAAACAATGGATGTCACAATAAAATTAAATCCCTAATTCCATGTTTTCTCCATTCCCTGCAATTTTTCTACCCAGAATTGTCAATGTTACCATTGTTTGACTGCAATTTCCTTCAAAAATAAAATGTTATCATTCAAAATTGCTAATTGCTTCCTGTCCTGAAAGTTTGAGAGAATTTTGTTCAATATTTTGCATAAATATTTTTAAATCATTAATTATTTAGATTCAGAATTTTGAATTAAGAATTTTTGCTATTAATTATTTAAAATATTTTGTTGAATAGTTCACATATTTCTCATTTTTACTGTATTACCGAGGTACACTCAGCAGAGACATGCAGAACTCTGTCGTTAGCAAAGAATTTTAATATTTTGGAAAGAATTTAGCTGAAAGAACAACGGCAATGAGAGAAATGTCAAGAAATTTCATTTACTTCATGACAAAACAGCTTTTTTAGGCTGAATTCTGATGAAAAAACCCACAGGGTGGGACAAAATAAATGACAAAAAGAGGGGAAAAAAGGGTTTTGTAGTGATATATTTCAGTTTAATGCTATTTTTTGGCACTTGGAGGGTTCTGAAGGAGCACAAAGATGCAGCTTCATCCTGGAAACTTCGATATCTTCCCCCAAAGCCTTTTGTTTGCCCTAATATTCCATAATGCCAGGCTTTTAGAGTCAATAACCCATTAGTAATCAAGAGCTGTATCATTTATTAATTATGCCCCGTATTAATATTTAATCCTTTGGGTTGCCGAGCATCTTTCGAAATCTACTTTTTAATTACATTTAAAAAAAAGATAAATCTTGGAGGCAACCATTAGAAAAGTCATTTTTCTGGGCATTATGGCTTCAATTACTTTGGAGCAGCTGCTTGGGAACTATGTGGGATGGAGCACTTGGTAAAAGGAGCCATCTCAGCTCCTCTGAAAGCTTCAGGGGATGTTGGAGTGCAGGGAATGGAACCAAGAATTTCCTTGGAGCGCTCCAGGAGTCTGGAATGAGCCCTGGGAAGGTGGGGCAGGAAGGAGCTGCCAGGGATGAACGACCTCAGTGAGGATCTTTGGGATTTCCAAGAGTTTTCTGCCCCTTGGGTTGGGAGTTGTTGTCCAGACTTGGATTCCTTGGCTTGGAGGAGCCATGGAAGGGTCAGGCAGTGAGGACAATCCCTTGGAAGTGCGCAGATCATGGAATGGGTTGGGTTGGAAGGACCTTAAGGATCACCCAGTGCCACCCCTGCCATGGCAGGGACACCTCCCACTGTGCCAGGCTGCTCCCAGCCCCAGTGTCCAACCTGGCCTTGGGCACTGCCAGGGATCCAGGGGCAGCCCCAGCTGCTCTGGGCACCCTGTGCCAGGGCCTGCCCACCCTGCCAGGGAACAATTCCTCATTGCCAAGATCCCATCCAGCCCTGCCCTCTGGCACTGGCAGCCATTCCCTGGCTCCTGTCCCTCCATCCTTGTCCCCAGTCCCTCTGCAGCTCTCCTGGAGCCCCTTCAGGCCCTGCCAGGGGCTCTGAGCTCTCCCTGGAGCTTCTCCTCTCCAACCTGAACAATTCCAGCTCTTCCAGGGCTGTGGGATGGGGGTGATCCTGCTCAGGAGAGTTGGAGCCCCTCATGGATCTTCCTTCCATGGAGCTTCCTGGTAGAAGCACAGAATGGGATAAAATCCAAAATCCCAGGAAGGCAAAGCTTTCCAAAGCTAATAATAATAATAATAATAATAATAATAATAATAGTTATTATTCTTGCCCAGAGCAGCTGGGGCTGCCCCTGGATCCCTGGCAGTGCCCAAGGCCAGGCTGGACACTGGGGCTGGGAGCAGCCTGGGACAGTGGGAGGTGTCCCTGCCATGGCAGGAGGAAGAACTGGATGATCCTTAAAATCCCCGTATTTGATAACCAAACTCTGATTATTTGGGTGTCAATAAAGCAGAAAGTTTCTTTGAAAGCTGTGGATTTTTGAAGGAGATTTTCTATTTTTGCACAAGAATTCCAGGCAGAACTTGTTGAAATTAATCCCTTCAGTCACAGAAGGAAAAAAATGTCATTTTTTCTAAACACCATTTATTGGAGAATCCCACTGAATAAGGAAGGACAACTAGGGCATTAAAGAGGAATTATTTGCAGAGTTCAATGCAGGTTCCTTAAGGAATATACATTAAATCCCAAAGGGAATATTCTTACTGGCAGCCTCATACACTTAAATCAATGAAATTATTCCTGCCTTATACCCCAAACCAAGACATAAAAAAAGTTCTGGATGTGTTTCCATGAGGTAAAAATTCTCCTGATATAAAAAGTGCCTCAAGGCTGAACCCTGGGATATTCCATGTGACTCAGGCAATATTAAATAATGACCTCAATCCCAAACAGAGACTACAACAAAGAAATTTAGCGCCTCATTCCCTGCAAATATTTACATTCATATCCAAAGTTTTTAATGATTTCCTCTACTTCAAACATAGAATCCCTCCTTGCTCCAAATAAGGCATAATTAGCACAAAAATAAAGGGTTTTACAAAGATATTTGAGTTGGAGGTCACTTATGTCACCAAAAGAAAAAATATTTTCCTTTCACAAACATATTTTTGTGTCAAAACGTCAGGAAAGAGGAGGAACTTGTGTCAATCTACATTAAAAAAAAAATCAGGAAAGAAGAGGAATTTGTGTCAACCTACATTAAAAAATCAGGAAAGGGGGAGGATTTGTGTCAATCTACATTAAAAAAAAATCAGTAAAGAGGAGGATCTGTTCCTCCCATTTGCAGGTTATTAAAACAAGTTTTAAAATTCCATATGGATTTATATGTTTGGTTTATAGATTGAAATTCTGGGAATGTAGAACTTGTCCAAGCTGGAGCCCCTGGAAAGGGACAACCCTTGTGGAATTCCCAATTCTCCCACCCCTCTCTATGGCCCTCTCCAGCCTCTCCTTCCCTCCCTTTTCCCACGTGGGCCAATTAATTTATGGAGTGCTGGGGAGTCATTTAACGATCCCGATGATGGGAAGAGCGCCATGGAAGGATCCAAGTGGGAATTTCCCTGTGGAGAGGTCAGAATGGGGCACCGGGGATGGTTTTTGCCTGTGGGCTGGGGGAATTTTGTCCCAAGGAATGATCCTGGCAAGGTGATGCTCAGGGAGAGCATTTTCCCAGATCCCAGTAGGGAATGCATGGATTTCCCTTGGAATGTTAACTCGTCTCCTGACTGCTCCTTTCTGGATGATGCTGTGCACACCTGAGGGAGGGAAAATTCTGATTATTTCTCCAGGAAATCCATAATTTTATCCACCTGATAAAACCGGAAGGGAATTTTTCCATCAGGCTGAGCAACAGCTGGCTCCTGGAATTTTCATATTAAAGGAATGAAGCGTTATCCCAAAGACACTGTGGGACCAAATCAATGCTGAGAACACGGGTAATAAGTAATTCAGATTTGGGGAGAAACCATTGGGATCTCCAACAAAAAACCCCAAATCCTCCTGGAGAACAGCTGGATACAACCACAGCACTGCCTCACCCGGCAGCTCCAGGTGAATCCCATCTTGGAGCACCATTCCTAGATCCTGGAGTTTTCATATTAAAGGAATGAAGCGTTATCCCAAAGACACTGTGGGACCAAATCAATGCTGAGAACCCGGGTAATGAATAATTCAGATTTGGGGAGAAACCACTGAGATCTCCAACAAAAAACCCCCAAATCCTCCTGGAGAACAGCTGGATACAACCACGGCACTGCCTCGCCTGGGGAGCTCCAGGTGAATCCCATCTTGGAGCACCCAGAGGCAGGACAGGAACGGCCCTCAGTGGATTCTGAGGGATAAATCACCGAGCTGATCACTTGTTGTGCATCCTCCCCTCACCACAGGTTAATTTTTAATGAGACCCAGCCCTAATGAGAGCCATAAATGCCCAGGAAAGCACTCGGGGCTGGATCAGCCCGGGGTGAGGAGATGAAACCTCGCTGCCATTAGCAGGGAATGAGGGACCTTCCCCAGCCCACATCTCCTCCCTCCCTTCCAGCTGCAATGGTGGGAATGTGGGAAGCAAAGCCAGGGCCAATCAACCCCGAGGTCACTCTTGATTCTCTTAATTGAATGATGGCTGCTAATGAGGGAGGGTTTTTAGCACTTTTCTGACGGCTGAGGGATGTTCTCTGTGATTTGGGGTTATCAAGGCAGGGCTGGAATGGGAATGGGATTGGGAATGGAAGGAAACGAATGGTTATTTGACACAGAGCTAGGAAAGGGTTAATATTGCTGGTTTATTGTATTTTAATATTATTATATATTATTTTAAAAATATAGATTATTTCTATATTCTCTATTATTTTAATATTATATATTATCTATATATTTAGGCTATATGTTTTATTTTCTTATTTTCTATTTAATATTTAAATATTTATTATGTTTAAATATTATATTTTATTATATTTATTAGAGAATCATTGAGGATGGAAAAGAGCTCCAAGATCATAGAGTCCAACCTGTGATTGATCCCCACATTGAAGGGAATGGGAATGGAGGGAAAGGAATGGTTATTTGACACAGAGCTAGGAAAGGGTTTATATTCCTGTTTTATTGTATTTTAATATTATTATACCTTATTTATAAATAATATATTATTTGTGTATTATCTATTATTTTAATGTTATATATTGTCTATATATTGAGCTATATTATTTTATTATTTAAATTTTATTATATTTATTATATATATTTATTATGTTTAAATATTATTTTGTATTATATTTATCACAGAATCATTGAGGTTGGAAAAGACCTCCAAGATCACTGAGTCCAGCCTGTGATTGATCCCCACATTGTCACCCAGCCCAGAGCACTGAGTGCCACATCCATTTTTTTATTATCATTATTATTATTAGCATTATTAGCATTTCTAGCATTATTAGTATTATTTCTGTTAATACTATTAATATTTTATGCCAGGAGTTGGATTCCATGATCCTGATGGGTCCTTTCCAACTCAAGGCATTCCATGAATCTCCAAGTCCACGATGCAATCATTCCTTGGACACCTCCAGGGATGGACGGGCACTCCAAACCTCCCTGGGCAGCCCCTTCCAAGGGCCTGACCACCCTTTCCAGGGAGAAATTCCTCTTTTGTAGACATCTAATGCAGAATATGAATTTATTATTTTAGTTAATTTTTTATTCCTATCCTAGAACCAAACTGACAGGATAAGCTGAGCTTTTCTTCCTGCTGGTCTTTTCCTTGGGCTCTGGGCCTTTAAGAGAATAACCAGGAGTAATCTGGGAGCAGCTCCAAACCCCACAAGCCAAACCCTTATCAATATTTGTAATTCCAGGTGATTGGAGGTGGCCCAGAACAACCTTTCCCTGCTGGACTTTCTGGAAAAGTCTCTTTACAGGACATGGGACACTCTGGACACATCCAGGAATGGCCAAGATCACCTTGACCAAGCAGGAAATGATAAAAATATTCATAAAGCTATTTCTGCTCCCTGGAAAACTTCTTCTTCTAAAACTTGGGAAGGTACCAAAGCTGAGTTTATTCTTTATGCTTTTATCCAGCAGAAATGAGGGGGCAGCTTTGGAATAATCCAATAACTTTATTATTAAATTATTATCAACTTTAAAATATTAAATTATTAAATTATTGTTAACAATAACTTTATTATTATTTATTATTAAATTCCAATAAATTACATTGTAATTCCCTTGACTTTTCCAAGCGTTTTCATCTCTGCTTCCAAGCAGGTCCATAATCCATGACTGCCTCCTAACTGGGCAAAATGGGATTCCTAATTTCCTGTGCCTCACCACCTTAAGCAATGCAAAGTTTGGATTTGCACCTGCATTCCCAACTTTCTGAGGGACTCTGGGAATGCTGGAGCAGAAATCAGCATTAGAAATAAACAAATTTCAAATAAATAAACAAATAAACCCTTTCTGGGTTTGGAAAGGGAATCATGGCATGGATTTTAGAGGAATGAACAAATATATTCCTCTGGATACAGTCAGTATTCCAAAGTACAGAGGGAATTCCCAAGTTTGGGAATGCTGGATTAGAAATCAGCAGGAACAATAAATGAATATGTAATTTCTGGGTTTGGGAGGGGAATCTTGGGATTCATGCTTAGAGGAGAGAACAAATATATACCTTTAAATACAGCCAGTATTCCCCGGTACAGAGGGAATTCCCAAGTTTCTGAGGGATTTTGGGAATGTTGGATTAGAAATCAGTATGAGCAATAAAAAAAGATCCAATTTCTGGGTCTATAAAAGGAGTCACAGCATTGATATCTTGAGGAAAGAACAGATACATACATCTGGATCCAGTCATTGTTCCATAGCACAGAAGGATTTCCAAAGTTTCTGAGGGACTTTGGCAATGCTGGATTGGAAGTCAGCGTTAGAAATAAGCAAATACAGAATTTCTGGGGTTGGAAAGGGAATCTTTTGATTCATGTCTCGAGGAAAGAACATATTTACATGTACAGTCAGTATTCCCTAGTGGAGAAGCGCCGGGAAAACATTCCATAGGCATTCTTCTTACACATATTAATGACAAAAATATCTCAATAAAACCTTGTTTTGATGCCTTGGGAATATGTTTAACATCAGTCAGATCTAGGAAAGAGCTTCCAAGCTGAATTAAATGCAGCAGAAACTGAGGAATCCAAGGGATTTAGGATATTTAAGTATCCACAAAGCCATTGGATACAGGCCCACCTCAACCTGACCCATTTTCCAACTTCTCCTGGAAGCCCAAATTCCTGCTTTTGGGAAAAGGTGTCTAAAAGGAATTTTTCCTTCTGTGTGCTGTGGCAAAAAGTATAAAAGCTTTGTTAGGGACATAATTATTGTGTCTTTGAGAGTTCTCTCCACCAGAACAAAACCAGCTCCATCTTTTGTTTACCCTGCAAGATCCTGAGGTGTTAATTCCCAACATGAGATCTCATCCTGAGATTTCTTGGAAATCTGCTCCAGACTTTCTGCTGGGCCCCAGCCTGCCCAGAAAGTAGAAGGGATTTTGTGGAATGGCCTTGAGTGCTGAGTTTGTGTCTCTCACAACTTGAAATGGGGAAAGGCTGAGGGAATTTGGATAGTTCAGCTGGAGAAGCTTTGGGGAGGCCTCAGTGTGGCCTGAAGGAGCCCCAGGAAAGCTGGAGAGAGACAATTTCCAGGGGATGCAGGGACAGCACACAGGGAATGGCTGCCAGTGCCAGAGGGCAGGGCTGGGTGGGATCTTGGCAATGAGGAATTGTTCCCTGGCAGGGTGGGCAGGGGCTGGCATGGAATTCCATCCCTGGATCCCTGGCAGTGCCCAAGGCCAGGCTGGACACTGGGGACAGTGGGAGGTGTCCCTGCCATGGCAGGGGTGGGATGGGATGAGCCTTAAGGTCTCTTCCAGCCCAAACCATTCTGGAATTCCATGGAAATGAAGACTCTCAGGTGCTTGAGCTCAGTCACTGGGAAAATCTTGGGGCTTCAGCTGTCCAACCTTGCCTGGTGTCCCCACCCTTCCTCATACCCCAGACAGAATCAGGGATTGGAGGAGTGACTCTCCCAGGCACAGCAAGGAGCTCTGATTGCAATTTTGGGGTTACCCAGGTGCCCCTTGGCACAGCCCCTCCCAGGCTTTTCCTCCACTCCAGCTCCAGGCTGGCCCCATGGAGCATCCTTGGCAAGAAGGGGCAGTGACAAATCCCAAAGCTGTGCAATTTCTCTTTGCCCTTTTTGGCTTGGATTTCTTGGTGCAACCAAAATTTAGTCCAAAGATGAAGTGAACTGGGAAACTCTGCCTCAGGTGTGCATAGTGATATTTTAAATGTGTTATAAAGTTATCAAACAAATAAATCTAAATTATTTTTTAGAATACGGTCTGGAACAGTTAATGTAAAATCAAGTTATTGATTTAAATTCGAAAGAGTGCAAAAAAAAACCCCTCCAAAACTCCATACAAAATGGATGAAAAGTCAGATTTATTTCAGTATATTTTACCTGACTCATCTGTTAAATTTTTTAAAACAATGTTTAATATGCAGAAAAAAACAATTTCGGTGAATATCTCCCAGAACTGCCACAATTTTGAAAGAGGTTCTTTAAAAATGTATATTTTTCAAGATAATTATTTTGCAAATGATTGCAGGAAGGAAATATATCAACAATTAAATTAACACAACAAGCCATAAACTGTTTAGCACTGGGCTCCTGTGAATTAAAAGGCAGAGCAGCATTGGCCAAAAGTCAAGGTTTTGCTGACACATTTATTTCTCAGTAAATGAAGACTGTTTAGTTTTAATGCATTTGTGGTTAGCAAGAGTTTCAAAAGATCAATGTAAATTCATTTTGAAGGAGTAAATAATGTCTTAATGAGATTTCTGACAGCAGCTTTCACACCTTAGGCTCCTTACCTTTCCAAATACCCAAAGGTGAGCCAGTTTTTCCTGGAATTTTACAATAAACAAATAAAATCAGGCAGGATTTTATGAGCTCTGTCTGAAGTGTGTTTGGGGGAGCTGCAGTTTGGGTTTAACAACTCCTCTCAGTCCACAGAGCGTTACTGTTCTCCTCCTCCAAGGGCTTAACTCAGGGTAAAAAAAGAAGTTAAATGATCCTTTTTTTTTTTTTTTCTTAGGAATTGGTGTTTTAAACATTTTGTAACTCAAACCCAGCTCAGTTGGGGTGTGGAGCTGTTGAGTTCTTCCACTGGTGAAATCAGAGATCAGAAATCAGTGCACCAAGGCAGGGATGAGGAGCTGAGGTGGCCTCGATTCTCACAGGGATGAGGCCACCAGGATGGGGGATGCTCCAAAAAATCACCCAGGTCTTTGAGCCAGCAGAATTTGAGGCTTGCAGGATGGAACATCATGGAATTTTGGGATGGTTTGATTGGAAGGGACCTTAAAAATCCAGTGCCACCCCTGCCATGGCAGGGACACCTCCCACTGTGCCAGGCTGCTCCCAGCCCCAGTGTCCAGCCTGGCCTTGGGCACTGCCAGGGATCCAGGGATGGAATTCCATCCCAGCCCCTGCCCACCCTGCCAGGGAACAATTCCTCATTGCCAAGATCCCATCCAGCCCTGCCCTCTGGCACTGGCAGCCATTCCCTGTGTGCTGTCCCTGCATCCCTGGAAATTGTCTCTCTCCAGCTTTCCTGGGGCTCCTCCAGGCCCTGCAAGGCCACCCTGAGCTCAGCCCAAAGCTTCTCCTGTGCAGGTGAACAATGCCAGCTGTGCCAGCCTTTCCTCCCAGCAGAGCCAGACCAGGTTGCTCCAAGCCCCATCCAACTGATGCCTTGTGCAGGCTGACCCAGAGCAGAGGCTGGACAGAGTTCCAGAATAAAGCAGGGATTTATTCAAAGGATTTCCTCCATGGATGCACCTTGGGCAGCACAAGAGCCCAGCCAGGGCTGCACCCAAGATGAACCAAAATGGCCCCAAAATGCACGAGCGGGCACGGGGTCTCTGCCTGGGATCAGTTCTGCTCCATTTGCACCTTGCAGTTCATTGTCCCATTCCAGCTTTAGCCCCTGCAGTCCCACCCTGCTTGTTTTTCTCTCTCCAGCCCACGGGGTTTGTGCTCCTGGGCTGAGATTTGGGTCATTTGTCCTTGGTGCCCAGCTGGAGCAGGAATTGTTTTGTCTCCCTGCTCTGTGCACAGAGCTCACCATCCCATAATATGGAGCCCAGACCCACACACTAAAGCAGCACAGAATGTGAAAAATAGAAAAGCTCAGACCTGAGCCATCAGAACCTGTCCTTGAGCACTTCCAGGGATGGAATGTTTCCCTCAAGTGCAGCTGATTTCAGGTTGAGCCCAGCAGCTCTCCCAAAGGTTCCGGCGAATTCCAGGGGCTGCTCACAGGACTGACAATGTCCATCTGCTTTTGGGCTCAGGGCACTGCTCTGAGCCAGCTCTGAAGGACAAACAGGAAGCCCAAACCTGTCATAAATTGTACAAAAGTTCTAAAAATACCTTTTGAGCTTGCATGGAAGAGGTTTCCAAAGTGTGACACCCCGCAGCTTGCCAGACCTATCAGGGAGTGTTCTGGCAGTCAAATACAGATAAATACTCTCCTTCCTAATGACATCCAGCTCCCTGATTTTATTCCTAATTAAGTGGCAGGAATAATTAACTGGATCTTAAAACTGTCATGTCCTTGTGACTGCTCCTCATCCCTGACCTCCAAGCACCATAACTCAGGGGAAGGGATTGCTAAACCTTGGCAGGAACTCAGTATTCCTCTGGCTCTCATCTCCTGGGGAAGCAAGCTGGTGTTCCATGAGGCATTTTTCAGGAAAAAAGACACATGACCTCAAAATTCCTTCACTCTTGGCTCCTTTGGTTCCTCCTCCTGGGAGGCTGGGGGGGAAGTTGAGCTTTTCCCAAAGCACCTGCTCTGAGGGCTTCAGAAAAAGGTGTCAAAGGTTGTGACAGATATTTTGATAAGATTCTTCATCACTTTGGCAGGTTTGGGATTGGGTCCTTGCTTCTTCAGGCAATCCATTCCAGGAAAGCTGATCCTCATGGGAAGTGACACAGAGGGAAAGTGGGGAAGGATCCAAACCCTGGGCCTTAAACTGGAAATCTCCTATGGTTCCCCATGCCTGATATTTAATTTATTTCCTTGTTTTCTTCTTTTATTGTGAGGGTGGTGAGACCCTGGAAAAGATTTCCTAGAGAAGCTGTGGCTGCCCATGGATCCCTGGAAATATCTCAGGTCAGAGTGGACGAGGCTTGGAGGAAACTGGGGTAGTGGAAAGTGTTGGGGGTTGGAAATAAATGATCTTTAAGTTTTTTTTCCAACCCAAACCATTCTAAATGTAGCAATTTCAAACAACTTCAGAACAATTGCAAAGGCGCAACAGTGTGAAATCAGAGATTCAGAGCCCGAAACCAATCCTCCATTAAAAGAAAAAAAAAAAAGAAAAGCCAAAAAAACCTCCTCCCAAACTGGAAAGAAATGAATCAAACCAATCAACCTAGAACCAAGCAGGGACAATTAAAGCAGAGTCCATAAAACTTTACAAGGAACTTCTCCAAAAGAGAAGAAAGTCTTGAAGAGTGATCAAATACAACCCGTGCCAGTAATTACACTGAAAGAAAACAATTATCCTTCTCCAAGTGAACCAGCCCAGGCACCACTGGGGTGTTACAATAATAAGAATGCCCAGCAATTCCAGCACTCCTGCAGGAAAAGTTAAAC
Organism: Diglossa brunneiventris; assembly: GCA_019023105.1. Lineage (NCBI taxonomy): Eukaryota > Metazoa > Chordata > Aves > Passeriformes > Thraupidae > Diglossa > Diglossa brunneiventris. Next base: position 1,472,954 of record CM032352.1, read on the forward strand.
AGGGGAAGTGATGTGGAAATGCTGAGTTATTTACCCAAATTCATTTTATTCCAGGGATTTGTTCCCTTTGACCCTTAGCACCCTTTGCATGAAGTGAAGAATTAAACTGGTTTTAAATTCCTTTGCACAAACCCTTTGTTTTTCTTTTTGTTCTGTGAAAAAATCCACAACTTTTGCAGGAATGTATTTTTAAGAAAATACACAAATACACCTCTGCTGGCCTCTGGAAATATTTTGTGTTCATTAATTTTGCATCTTACCTGAGATTGTCCAAACATGGGATCAAAATTAATCAGGGATTTAAGTGGCTGACAGCATAAAACCCCAAAAAGGATATTGGGCTATCAAGGGGTTTAAATAAGCACAGAAAGGTTGGGATTGATGATCTCAGAGCTCTTTTCCAACCTAATTAATTCTCTGATAAAGCAGCCCAAGGAATGGCCAGACTCTGGAACAAATCACACTTTGTGGTCTTCAGAAAGCTTTGGACCCTCTTTTTTGTCCCTCTTAAATCTCCAGGTCTGCTGTTGATTTTAGGACTGGATCAATGTAGAGAATCAATGAATCAATCAATTTAGTCGATCACCTGGATCTCTGGAGTGATTGATCCAATAATTCCTGTGTTTTTAGCACTTCTGCCACTCCAGCTCCACCCTTGACTTGGATTTAGAACTGCGGACATGCCCCTGACTGTAAAACAGATTTAACCAGTGAATTTCTTAATGAAGTCACCCAGAAAGTACAAGAAAGGGGTCAGTCCTGCACTTTTCCCCGAGACAAATTGACCCATAAATCTGACAAGCTTTCTTTTTGACGTTAATTGGGTTCCACTTGTGTAAGAAATTCTCCTTTCTTCGCTCATTTGTCGGCGAGTTTGGGTGCGGTGCCAAACATTTCTGCCGTGCCGCTCGCTCAGCCATGTGATTTCCAGGCCCAACAATTTCTGTGAGACACCACAGGCTGGAAGCTCACCGTGGTTTATTGCTCCATAAAAAACAAAACACCCTTCAGATATTTCACCAGACTGGCTGCTGCTCTCGGAGGGTCAAAGCCAAACTCCCGTTTCAAGGGAATTTTCTCCCTTTTTTTTTTATGAGTCCTTTCTTCACATCTCAAACCCACTGGGCCTTGGACAAAAGGCTCCTTTCAGAGCAGTCACTTCTGCTCAAGATTAAGGGTGGTGATTTATGACATTTATGTTGTGCTAGGCAGTGATCATTCAGATGGGAAATTAATGGACATTTCCTCAGCAGCTCCTTGCCAGTTCCTGTGGTAAAGTTAATGTCCCATTTGATCCAGAATCCATGGAATAACCCCCTCAGCAGCTCTGCAAAAAATTCTCCTTTGTCACTGCTGTTAATCCCCAGGAGGGTGAATTCCACACCCAGACCTGAGGGAGTTTTGTGTCCAAAGCCTGTCACAGGAAATTCCAACACTCCTGGGAGCTGCTGTGGTGCAAAAATACAAAAATTCATGGAAAAGCCTAAGAAATGGGGGATGGAAAGGTGGAAGGAGCAGACTTTGGGCTTGAGTGTCCCACTGCTGTTGCAGCTAACACCCCTTGGTGATGCCTCAGGTTTGAGCTTTTCTATTTTTCAGATTCTGTGCTGCTTTAGTGTGTGGGTCTGGGCTTCATATTCAGGGATGGTGAGCTCTGTGCACAGAGCAGGGAGACAAAACAATTCCTGCTCCAGCTGGGCACCAAGGACAAATGACCCAAATCTCAGCCCAGGAGCACAAACCCCGTGGGCTGCAGAGAGAAAAACAAGCAGGGTGGGACTGCAGGGGCTAAAGCTGGAATGGGACAATGAACTGCAAGGTGCAAATGGAGCAGAACTGATCACAGTGAGAGACTAATTCTAATTTGTAGAATTAATTAATGGATCTGAGCTGCGTTTTATGTCTGTGACCCACAGAGAACTGAGCAGCTCCTGTGTGAGTTTGAAACACACTCTCAGCTCAACCCAGGACCCAGACACAAATGGTAGCACAGGTTCTATGGATTTATGGCATTCCCTGGAGATTCCAGGCCAATAAAACACTGCCTGGATTACAAAGAGGCCTCTAAAGTGTGTGCTGGAATTTTTCAAGGAATGAATGAATGAATGACTGTTGGGTTTACGACTGGAAAACATCTTTCAATGGATGCTGCAGCTCAGGCTGACATAACCTCACTTTTAGTGTGTTCTGAACAATTGTTTTTATTGTACCCAAGCCAGAAGGCAAAAAATAAAAGGGAAGCAGAGTGTGGTAGTGGTGCACTGCTAAAATAGTCTGGATAATGATACAGGTTTAATGTAAATGATTCATTATTATTCCACATGGTTGCTTTTCCTGCTGTAAATAAATCACAGGCTTCCTGCAGGACCTGCTCTAAGTTATGCAGCTACCTTGGACACAATGCAAGAAATTTGGAGCTTATTTCAAACTTATCTAAAAGTGAAGTTTCACAGAATTAATTCAGAAGCGAGCTTGAGTTTTCTAAATAACCAGAAAATCTCTGGCTGAGCCCCACATGCAGCAGGAGGTTTCATTCCCAGATGTGTGTGGACACCACCTGAAGCAAGACACAATAAACAAGGATTAAAAATGTGAAAAATGTGAAAAAGGAAGTTTCTGTGAGGTTAAAAATGGGAAAAAAATGAGGTTAAAAAAAGTGAACATCTCTGGATGTTAAAAATGTGAAAAATGAAGTTTCTGTGAGGGATGAGAGGCCAAAGGAAGAAACCTCAGCAGTGCCCAAGACTTCCCCAAAGGTGAGAGCCATCCTTGGAGCATGAGCTCCAGAACATGTCTGGATGTTAAAAATCTGAAAAAAAATGAAGTTTCTATGAGGTTACAAATGTGAAAAATGTGAAAAATGAAGTTTCTGTGAGGTTACAAATATGAATAATGAAGTTTCTGTGAGGGATGAGAGGCCAGAGGAAGAAACTTCAGCAGTGCCCAACACTTCCCAAAAGCTGAGGGCCATCCTTGGAGCGTGAGATCAAGAACATCTCTGGATGTTTAAAATGTGAAAAATTAAGTTTCTGTGAGGTTAAAAATGGGGGAAAATGAGGTTAAAAAATGTGAACATCTCTGGAGGTTAAAAATGTGAAAAATGAAGTTTCTGTGAGGGATGAGAGGCCAAGGGAAGAGATCTCAGCAGTGCCCAAGACTTCCCAAAACCAAGGGCCATCCTTGGAGCATGAGCTCCAGAACATGTCTGGATGTCAAAACTCTGAAAAACAAAGTTTCTGTGAGGTTAAAAATGGGGAAAAAATGAGGTTAAAAAAATGTGAACATCTCTGGAGTTAAAAATGTGAAAAAAATGAAGTTTCTGCGAGGTTACAAATGTGAAAAATGTGAAAAATGAAGTTTCTGTGAGGGTACAAATGTGAAGAATGAAGGTGAGGATGAGAGGCCAAGGAAGAACTTCAGCAGTGTTCCCAAAAGCTGAGGGCCATCCTTGGAGCGTGAGGTCCAGAACATCTCTGGATGTTTAAAATGTGAAAAATTAGGTTTCTGTGACATTAAAAATGGTAAAAAATGTTGATAAAAATGATGTTAAAAAATGTGAACATCTCTGAATGTTAAAAATGTGAAAAAATGAAGTTTCTATGAGGTTACAAATGTGAAAAATGTGAAAAATGAAGTTTCTGTGAGGGATGAGAGGCCAAGGGAAGAGATCTCAGCAGTGCCCAACACCCCCCAAAAGGTGAGAGCCATCCTTGGAGCATGAGCTCCAGAACATCTTGGAGCCCTGTCTGCCCTTGGATCAGTTGGGATAAAGGGATTTTGCTGCCCAATAAGCTTTTGGAGCTGTTTGGGTGTCAGGGTGGAGGAGCCCAAGGAGCAGGAGGGTCAAGCTGCTCCCTGCCACCCCCATGTCACCCCCTGTGTCACCCCCTTGCCAGAGGGGATGAGCTTTGCTGCTCCCTGCCTTGGCCACCCAGAGTCACCTGCAGGTGGTAAAAGGAGAGTTCAATCCTCTGGGATTTGCTTTCCTGAGGATTTCCCATCCCACCAACAAAGGGAGGACATCCAGACCTTGATTCCTGCTTGGATCCATTCCCAGGTCCTGGCAGCGGGCATTCCTTGCTGTGACTCCACTCTAAATTCTCATTTTCCCACTGAATTTCGTCGGAGGGACTGCAGCAGCTTCAGGCACCTCGCATCCCTCAGGAATCGGGAACGTGCTGAGCCCTGAGCGCACTCAGCAACCACAAGCTCTGCTCAGGGAATTGCAGCTGTCAGAGCTTGAGATCAGCCCTCGATGGCACAGCTGTGGTAATTAATACACAATGATAATGAGGGGTTAATCAAATTAGCAATGCAATTCCTATTAATGGTTTGCAAGCCTGTCTAATCACTTGCACAGCACCCACTGGGTTGTTTTGGGGGGTTTTAAAGGACATTTCTCCTCCTTCTACAGGAGAACAGGACTTTGGAGGAATTAAGGAGGGAGGGAAAAGGTAACTGGGAATAGCAGCAACAACAAATAGAAGAAAAGAGCTGAAAAATCCATAGTTTTGGTTTTCTCAACTTATTTTTATCAGCAACAGCGGCAAATGCATGTTCTAGGTCGCTTTACTGAATGGAAAACATCCCCCAAGGCAGCCAAATTAAGTGGAAATTGAGGCCTTACCTTGAGCTCAAATAAAGCACAGACAGTAGCAATGGCAAGTCCATTACATTTTAATTAGCTGCTCATTAAAGTGTGCCATTCATCTGGGATATTGCATGGCAAGGAAGGCCAAGTACAGGAGGGTCTGCCTTGATTTTCTTAATGCTCTCCTTATACATTTCTCTCCATGATTATGATCAGTTTTTCTTAAATTTATGGAGCAATTTATTACCTCAGCAGAGTGGAAATGTCAGGGAATGCAAGGCAGGGAAAAGTGGGTGCTGTTTTTAAGGAATCAGAGTGTCCTGTGAGCCCCTAATTACGCAGCAATTAAACCCAACAAAACGGGGCATGGAACCATTTAATCAAAATGGACACACCCCACTCTGCTAATTCCATCAAAAACTCATGGAAATCACCAATTTAGCTCAATCTTATGTGAAGAATGAGACTTCAAACTTGCAGGAAAGGCATCTCCTGGAGCTTATTTGAAGCACCAAGAGAGGGGGTTTGTATTTCCAGTTTAATGGGCGAGGGCACAAAGCCACGCTGTGTGTTTGGGCTTGGGAGAGCTCAAAGCAGAGCTCTCCTAATTGGAACTGCTCAGATCCCCAGCGTGGAGGTTCATTCCAAGGAATATCACTGCTGCTGGAAAATAGAGCTGCTCCAATTTAATTAGAGAGCAGCTACACTCAGGCTTTGTGATTGGGCCCATGAATTCCTCCCCGGAGCTGAAACACCAATTTTTAGGAGCAAAGGGAAAGGGAACTGCTTTCAATTTCCGTTTTATTATGCAGTAATGGATAATTTCCAGCCCAGGAAAAAGAAAAAGGAGAAAAAAAAAAAAAAAAAAACAACAAAACCAACCCAAAAAATCCAGCCTATACCTGGGGTTAACCCAGTTCCAGCAGGTAATGGAATCTGTTTTCCTTGCTGCAGCTGGAGGGTGATTGAGCTCGACGTCTTGATTTTGGGCAAGGCAGTGGAGCAGGAAGAAAACCAGCTCCAGGAAAGTGGGGGATGCTTTGAAGTGAAAGGGAAATGCACTTTGCTGGGGCTCTCAGGATAGGGCCAATTAAAGCCTGGATGTTTTTACATGCCACAGAAAGTCCTGTGCTCGTGCCAAGGCCTGAGGAGGGAGAAAACAGCAGGGTTTTGGTGTGCCCATGTTCCTGCAGCACTGGGAGCTGAGGATCCATGAGGATGGATTCTCTGGGATGGTTTGGAGCCAGCACTGGTGGTTTTGAGCAGGCTTTTCTCTGCCCCACTTGGGAATTTATGGACACATCCCTGAAGAGCTGAGGAAGGTGTGGTTGCTTTATAAACCTGAACTTTGTCTAGGGAAGCTCTGGAGATCCCTGAAGTGTCCAAGGCCAGCTTGGATGGGGCTTGGAGCACCCTGGGCTAGTGGAAAGTGTCTCTGCCCACGTCAAGGGGGTTGGAATTTAATGATTCTTGAGCTAAAAGATCCTACAAATGCAGTTTCATTTTATAGATTATTGAAACCATTTTTTACTCTTCATTTTATTTGACTTGAATGTGTTATACTGTCTGTGCCAAGAGCTTTGATAAGTGTGAGGAATCTGAGTCAATTAAATCATCTGAAAGAACAAAGTTTTAAAATGTGAAATAAATAGGAATAGGAGACATTTGTCATTATATCAGATTTTGATTATTTTTTGTTAACCATTTGGTTTTATCCAAGACCAGGGTGTAAACAAGGGAACCAATTTGTCCAGACAGGTGAGAGATGAGAGAACCAAGCTCAGAGCTCTGATCTTAAGAGTTGTCAGAGGATTTATGAAAACTCTCAATTAGACAAAGCAAATTCACTTCAGTACAAAGCAAACGTGACCAGGTCATGTAAAACAACGACTGAAGGGACAATTTGCTCCTGAGTAGGTGATGAGGTCATTTCAGCAAATGAGAAAATGGAATAATTGTCCAGCCATCAAATGGCTGAAGCCAACAGGAAGAACATTCAATCTCATTTTTACTGATGGACCAACAATGAACACTCCCAAATCCATAATAAGGCAACAAATGAACTGCCCTGGTCACCCAGCAGTTTGCCCAGAGAATGTTTTAAAGGATAAATATGGGGATTTTGGAAGGTATTTTGTATTATTCAGAGATGGGACTGCCGAGTTTTTTAGATGATGTGATTTATTGTTCTTATCTTTTACACAGACAGAAAGGGTGAGTTCAGCTCACGTCTTCACTGTAGAGTTTAGAAGGTCACAAGATCCCTAGTTACAAGGGTTTTTTTAAGGATTTATTGACTAATAAAACACTACTAAGAAGGATATTTATGTTTTTTACTTATCTTTAAATATTTCATTTTATGGACCCATGTTACAGTGTGAGCTTTCTTAGCCAATCGTGTTCTGACACACAAACCTACAGTGCTGCATTCTGAACTCTTTGTTGACCTCTGGAACTGCTTTTATTTTTATATCTTAAACTCTAAAACTCTAAACTTTCCTTTCCTTAGCTTAACGTGTCTCTGCTTTAAACCACAAATCCACATTCTCCTTCCAGCACCTCAGTTTGGGAGCCTTTTCCAAGGTCTCAGATCAAACCCTGGGTTTGATTCTAAGCTTTGGCTTCCAGGCCCAAAGTTCTGAGAGTTCCCTGCATTTCAGATTCCAACAGATAAAAATTCAGGATGGCTTCCTTCTGTACAAACACAGCTTTAGCCTCTCCTCTGTCCCTTTTCCCTTCTCTCCTTCCTCCAAGCAGGGCAGGCTCAGCTTGGACAGCAGCAGGAATTTGCCCATGGAAAGGGAGCTCAGGCCTTGGCAGGGGCTGCCCAGGGAGCTTTGCAGTGCCCATCCCTGCAGGTGTCCCCTGGAGGTGGCACTGAGTGCTCTGGGCTGGGGACAAGGTGCCCATGGGGCACAGCTGGCACTCCATGGGCTGGCAGGGCTGTGCCAGCCTCAGGGATTTGGGATTCTGGGATTTTATGATTCTGAGCTAGGTGTTGATATGTCTGATAAGGAATCAACCTCTTGTGGCTTTATCTGCTGTGTTTTCCACATGAAGCTCCCACTGCCTGTTTCCTGGGACTTCAGGAGTTCTTGGGCACCACAGGTTGGATCTCTCCCAGGTTTTGTTCCTGTCTCCTCAGCACCATTCAGGAGATGTGATGGAGTGTGTCCTTGTGCTGCTGTGCTCCTGTCCTGTCCCTGGACACAGGTTTGGGTGAAGATGGAAGACCCCTCTCCCAATCCACTCTCTGAATGTCCCACCCACTGGAATTCCATAGAAGCACGAGGTCCTGGGGACCTTCTGGCTGCCACCCCTGGAATTTTAGGTTGCATGTTGGCAAGGGTTGGATGGGATGTTAGGAAGAAATTCTTTACTTAAAGGTGAGCAGGCCCTGGCACAGGGTGCCCAGAGCAGCTGGGGCTGCCCCTGGATCCCTGGCAGTGCCCAAGGCCAGGTTGGACACTGGGGCTGGAGCAGCCTGGGACAGTGGGAGGTGTCCCTGCCATGGCAGGGCTGGGAATGAGATGATCTTTAAGGTCCTTTCCAACTGAAACCATTCTTTGGTTCCATAATTGAATGGTGACAGGGATCTCTGCCAAGCAGGACTTTCCAGAGCAAAGTTTGGACTTTTTGGGAGAAGAGAGTGTGGGGAAGGAGAGGTTTAACCACAGGGATGCAGTGTGGGGTTCCACCTCCCCCATGGACCAGGCCCTTGTCCCTTGTCCCTGTTTTTATGTGATCCCAACTTGTTGGGGTTTGTTTGGCTTTTTAGTATTTTTTAAAATTTTTTATTGGTTGAAATTGGGATTGAAGGTATTTGAGATGACAGTTTGTGTTTAGGTTTAGATGTTTATTTCTTCTTATTTATGTTATAGTCTCACAGCAGATGAATTCTGTTGGTTTTTAATAATAAGGTACAAAATGGTTGTTTATTTTTTGTGACAAAGAGTTTTTAAGGTTAAACTGTTTAATTAAAATATTATACTTAAACTATTTTAATTTTTAATTTAATAGCTAATTTCTCAAAGTCCGCAATGTGGACTTTTTTGTCTAATTACAAAATACCACCCAAACCTGGGAAGAAGAAGGAAGAAGAAGGTGAAGAAGAAGGAGAAGGAGAAGGAGAAGGAGAAGGAGAAGGAGAAGGAGAAGGAGAAGGAGAAGGAGAAGGAGAAGGAGAAGGAGAAGGAGAAGGAGAAGGAGAAAGAGATGGAGAAGGAGAAGGAAGAAGGAGAAGAAGAAGAAGAAGAAGAAGAAGAGGCGGTGGTGAAGAAGGAGCAGCCTCCACCCTAAAACCTCCATCTTGCTTTCTCTCTATTCCTGTGTTCTAAACCCTTCAACTCTGAGTTTCCCCCCCTGTGATATCACACACTTCTAGTCAAACTCCACACCTTTAATCTCAGTTTTATTATTGAATTTTGGAAGCTTCTCCATGGCCTCAGGTCAGTGCAGTGTTCTCTTGGGGGTCAGTGCCTGGCAGCACAGAAAGTCTGGAATTCTCAGCATCCAGAACTCCAACACCAGCCCAGCCTGGCAGGATCATCCCTCCTTTGGATGCAGGAAAGAATTAGCTCCTGACCTGCTTGCATGACTGAAAGCAATCACCCTCCACAAACAAACAAACAAAAAACCAACAAACAAACCAACCCCTTGGCAATTAAAAGAACTTCATTAAGGTTGCAAAGTCAAGGCTCAGAAATTGGACATTTTCAGAGACTTGTGCAACTTTTATTCGTGGCCTTTCTGTGCTGCCTCACGACAGCTTTCCAAGCTGGTTTTGGTTCCCCCCACCCCGAGCTGCTGTTTCCTCCAGCACAGGATGGGCTGCACACAAATAATGAGGAGTTATGAGTCCTGAGGTGTGAGTCCAGGCACTGCTTGTTGCACAACCCAGAGCCTGCCCTGCAGATAGAGCCTATCAGTTTCCTCATTGCCTTTCCTGTGGTAAGGTGGCCTGGAAGAGGCTGCAAAAAGAGGGATTTTTAACTCCTTGTGCCCTGCTGGAAGGAGAGGTTGCAACACCCTTTGTTTTAAAACACCTACAAGAACATCCAGCCCAGCCTTTGGCCCATCTCCACTGCTGCAGAACATTTGAATTTTGATATTTGAATTCAGAAATTTGAATTTTCCATTTTTAAGAGCCTGAGAGTTTTATTTTTCAGCCTTCTCATCACTGATAACCAACATCCAAGAACAGACTGAAATCTGATTGAAATTCTGGGTTTCAACACTTTGGCAACCACCAGTTTGGCCTGTGGAAAATGAGGAATTCAGGATTGGGGATAAATACTCAGATTTATTCACCAGGCAGGGAGCCTGTGGCACAGGCAGGAGCAGAATTGAACTCACCCAAGGCAGCAGGGAGGCTTTTCTGCTCCCCTGACTCATTGGCTTCATATTTTCCAGATGTCTTCAGACTTCATCCTACCTTACCCCCCTGCCTTGCTTCATTCCCAGATTTGTTCACGGGGCTGTTATGGAAAAGATCCAGGAATGAATTTGCTAGTTCTAGACCCCAAATTAAGCTCAAACTTCTTTTTAAACCTGGAGAGGGCCCAATCCATCCAACCTCTTGGAATTGAGCAACCTGGATTTCTAATCCAATTTCCAACCCAGACACTCTTGCTCAGAGCGAGACACCTCTTACAAAATCCAAGATAAATCCTCTTAATTGCAGCAGATAAATGGTCTTAATTACAGCAGCTCTGTTTTCTCAATGCTTGCATTTGCAACATGGTTATTCCTGGAAGGGGAGGAAAAAAGGGATCATTCCCAGAGTGTTTGGGGGGCAGAGATGGGGAGAAAGGAGCTGTTTGTGGAGCAGTTTGAGATAAATGAAATTCCAAGAGCTGATGAAAAGGGTTCCTTCAGTGGGGTTAATGCAGGAAAAGCAGGGGACAGCATCTGAGAGGACGAGGAGCTGGGAAGGACCAGGAAAAACCTTTCCCTGGGGCACTCATGGATGTTTAGGAATCACAGGGACTTCCAGCTGAGGCTCTTTGAGGGATCCTTTCCAGGGATCCTGAACTGGCTGCCCCCAGCCACCTCTCCTGCCCTGTCCCCTGCACACTGGGATTTTCAAAGCAATCCCAAAAAATCATTGAATGGTTTGGGTTGGAGAAGAACTTAAATATCCTCCAGTTCCAGCCCCTGCCACGGGAACACAACTGGGCAAACCTGGGACTTTTGGGAAGTATCATCTTCTAAATAGGAAGAACAAGCACAGGGAGGTCCAGGGAGTCACTTTTCCCCCTTGGTAAATATTTTTCATTAGTTCTAAAAATAAAACTGCTTTAGACAGCTTCCCAAGCAACCCAGACTCAACAAATCTCCTCGTTACATGAAAATAAAAGAAAATTTCCTGCCTGTGGTTTGCTTGCAGCCACTGTTATCTCTTTAATAGACACTGAGCTAAGCAAGAAAAGCAGAATAAGAAAGCAGAATAAAAAAAGCAGATTTTTGTTCTTTTTATATAACACAGGACAGGCATTTTCTCTTCTCCAGTGACCTTAGAAGTCCTTGTGTTTTATTAATTGCTGGTTTGCTATTTCTCTGAGGAGAAATAAGTGGAAAATAAGTTTTTGGTGTTTAATATAAGAAAGGAAAATCGTGCTTCAGATTGAAACCATGGATTCAGACCAGAGTGACTAAACTTGCTCTCCCACAATCAGAAATTAAAAGCTGGAGCTCACATCCCATTTGTGGCCCAGGCCAGACTCCACAAGGTCATCTGTCCCAGTCCAGCCCTTCCTGGTGGCCACCAAAATTTGCTGCTGAGCTTTGCACAACTCTTGGTGGGACCAAGGCAATCCCTTTACAGCAGGAGCAGAATCCCAAGCAGGGTAAAAATCAGGAATTAGAAGGTGGACCTCACATTTATGGCCCAGGTCAGACTCCACAAGGTCATCTGTCCCAGTCCAGCCCTTCCTGGTGGCCACCAAGATTTGCTCCTGACAAAATCCAGAGCTCTTGGTGGGACCAAGGCAATCCCTTTTCAGCAGGAGCAGAATCCCAAGCAGGATTTAAATCAGAAATTACAAGATTACAAGACAGACCTCACATTCTCTTTGTGGCCCAGGCCAGACTCTACAAGGTCAGCTGGCCCAATCCGGCTCTTTCTGGTGGCCACCAAAATTTGCTGCTAAACTTTGCAGAGTTCTTGGCCAAACCAAGGTAATCCCTTTTCAGCAGGAGCAGAGTCCCAAACAGGATTTAAATCAGGAATTATATAAAATAGACCTCACATTTGTGGCCCAGGCCAGACTCCACAGGGTCATCTGTCCCAGTCCAGCCCTTCCTGGTGGCCACCAAAATTTGCTCCTGACCAAATCCAGAGCTCTTGGTGGGACCAAGGAAATCCCTTTTCAGCAGGAGCAGAATCCCAAGCAGGATTTAAATCAGAAATTACAAGATTACAAGACAGACCTCACATTCTCTTTGTGGCCCAGGCCAGACTCCACAAGGTCAGCTGGCCCAGTCCAGCCCTTCCTGGTGGCCACCAAAATTTGCTGCTAAACTTTGCAGAGTTCTTGGTGGGACCAAGGCAATCCCTTTTCAGCAGGAGCAGAGTCCCAAGCAGGATTTAAATCAGAAATTACAAGATTACAAGACGGACCTCACATTCTCTTTGTGGCCCAGACTGGATTCCACAAAGTCAACTGGCCCAGTCCAGCTCTTGCTGGTGGCCACGAAAATTGCTTGCTAAATTTGCCAGAGTTCTTGGTGGGACAAGGCAATCCCTTTTCAGCAGGAGCAGAGTGCCAAGCAGGGTTAAAATCAGAAATTAAAAATGGACTTCACATCCCATTCGTGGCCCAGGCCAGACTCCACAAGGTCAGCTGGCCCAATCCAGCTCTTGGTGGCCACCAAAATTTGCTGCTGAGCTTTGCAGAGCTCTTGACCAAACCAAGGCAGCCCCTTTCAGCAGGAGCAGAATCCCAAGCAGGATTAAAATGAGGAATTAGAAGATGGACCTCACATTTGTGGCCCAGGCCAGGCTGCACAAGGTCAGCTGGCCCAATCCAGCTCTTGCTGGTGGCCACCAAGATTTGCTTCTGAGCAAATCCTGAGCAAATTTGCTGCTGAGCTTTGCAGAGCTCTTGGTGGGACCAAGGCAATCCCTTTTCAGCAGGAGCAGAACCCCAAGCGCTGCGAGCCCTCGGCTCTGTCAGTCTAAATATGGAGCAGGGCAGTTTGCTGGGAATCATTTCCAGTAAGGGAGGATGTTTCCTCAGCAGTTTTCGAGCTGGCTCTGACTCAGGCATTCTCCTGGGAGCCCACTGAAGTGGTCATTAGGGAGGCAGCAAAAAGGCAGCGAGGAATTTTGGAACAAAGCTGCTCATCCTGGATGAAAGAGCTCCGGAGGATCCTCCTGGCCGCCGGCTCCGGGCACGCTCGAGGGGTTTTATTGATGCTGCTGCAATAGCAGCCCTGAAACCATTCTGTTGTTTCTGCATGGTTTGAAAGATGCTGCATTGTGCTCGTTCCAGCGCTGGGCTTGTAAAATGCTGGGCTGAAACCAGGCCTAATTAAATGTTCCGAGTCGATTAACACCCTCCGCTGCAGCACCGCGATCGATGGGGCAAGGCTGGAGCTGCTGAAGGAGCAATGAGAAGGCACAGACAGAATCTGCTAAGCAAGGTCTTCTCCCAGGCTGAGAGCAGCAAAGAGTCTGGGGAACAAAGTCAAGCTTAAGAGATAAAAAAATAAATATTTCTCCATCTCTGTTTTTTTCCTTTTTGTCAATACACCTTTTTGTGCCCAGCAAAGAGCCTGGGGAACAAAGTCAAGCTGAAGAGACAAAATAAATATTTCTCCATCTCTGGTTTTCACCTTTTGTGAATATAGGTTTCAAGGTAATTTTTTTTCTGGATTAGTCGTGGTGGAAAGTTTAAAGAAATCAGGATTTAATCATGTTTTGAACACACAGATTTCTTGAGGAGTCACACCTGGACACACAGACTTTATTGATGTTGCAGTTGAGACAAAGACAACACAAAGCAACACACTGCATTTTCAGAAGGCTTCAAACTGTTTTTATTATGGCATGCATGCTTTTTATACTTATTTTTATACTTTTATTCTTACAAAACTCAGAAATTTACACTTTAGTCATTGGTCAGGAAAGACCAATAAAGTGTTCATTGGAACAGGCAGTTTCAGGTTTCTCTTATTTCTCCTTCTTTCTCTCTTGGTTTCTGTGTCAATGACCTTGGTAGGAAATTCTTCCAGGGGTAAACATGGATTCTCTCATCAAACTTGTCTCTGGCTCACAGAAGTCACTGTAAAACCTCTTCCACATACTGAGATTATTAATAGAGCTAAACCCGAGTCACACCTTAAGAGCAGGACTGGACTGAGCCTAGAAGGTGTCACAGGCAGCTGGACTTTGGGTTTCCAGATCAATTTATCCAAATTGTGGCTGCTCCTGACCCCAAAACTTTCCAGCATGAAGGGCACAGCCCAGGTGACAGATCTGTGAAAATCCCATGGGGTTGGCATGTCCCAAAGCCTCTTATCATCTCTCTTATCAAGTCCCAGGAGGTGCAGAGAGATGAGGATAATGTAAAATAAATTTAAATAGGGAGAAATTGCTCCCCGTGAGGGTGGGCAGGCCCTGGCAGGGTTTCCCAGGAAATCTGGGGCTGCCCCTGGATCCCTGGCAGTGCCCAAGGCCAGGCTGGGCACTGGGGCTGGGAGCAGCCTGGGACAGTGGGAGGTGTCCCTGCCCATGGGAATGGGATGGGATGGGATCTTTAAGATCCCTTCCAACCCAAACCACGCTGGGATTTGATGATTCTGAAGCCCTTCCTTATTGACCCCTCTGTGCAAGGCTCGGGCTCCAAGCAGGAATTTTCCTCCTTTGTGGAGACTGATCCTTATCATGAATTTTCAGACTCTTTGTTGGATATTTGCTGCCCAGCCCCACTGAATCACAACTGAATAAACAAAACCTGTCAGGACTGAACTCCTGTCTGAGGGCTGGATCAAATACTTTTGGGATTGCAAATTTGCTCCACGGGGGAAAAAAAGGCCTGGAAAAGTGGCAGGAAGGCACAGGGGGAGAAATCCCACATGGAACAGGGGCAGAAAAAGGTTGGGGAGATGTTGGATGAATTCTCATGAATTATGAATTCTATAAAAAGAGTTTTTTCTCAAGTGCTCTGCACTGAGAAATGAAGCAGCTCCTTAGGTTTGGTCATGGAGGGTCTCAGAGTAGGGGAGGAGGAATTCCAGAAAAATGACATCAGGCAGATATGGCAGAGTTTTCTCTGCCCTCAAAACTGACTTTCCTTGGAAAGCTGGATGTTCCCCACAGGTCTTTATTCCAAAACCTCCTCTCTGATGATGCTCCCTGCAGTTATTGTTGCTGTAACTTCACATTTTCTTGTTTTTCATGTCCTTCTTCTTCAAACTTCACCCCAAAAACTTCTCCTGACAAAATATGCACAAAAAATGATTTTTTTAAGCTGATCTAACTCTCTAAACTTCTATTTTAAGCCATTAAACCCAGCCCAGCCTTCCCAATAAAAAAATTTTAGGCCAACCTACTCAGCACACCTGAAATTATCCCTGCTGCTACTTGTTTGGAAAAAAAAAATATCCTGCAATGAATTACACATAATTATTGACCCTGGAGTATAAATAATGAAGGTAGGAAGCTTTTAAAATGTACATTATTAAACTGGTAGAATGTTTAGTGCTAGACAGACATCAGTGGTTTAGCAATTAAATGCACATTTATGAATCCCTTCTAAAGAGAGATTATGAATTCAAAAATTTTAGTTATAAGATAATTTAAAAAAAACCAAACAAACAACAGATCCAGGGAACTAAATTGTCTTTGAGCTGTACAATCTTTAATTTAAAATTGTATATTATATATGAAATTATATAAAATAAACATTTTTAAAATAATAAAATAAGAAGTAGCTTTAAAAATTAAAAAGTTAACTTAAATAATAAAAAATAAATTTATTTAAAATAAAGAACCCACAGACACAGCAGCTTCTTTTAGGGCCTGTTCCAAGGGAATGGAAAACCTTTCCTTTTAATCTCCTGCTGGAATTTTCAGCCAGGTAAGTTCAGCTGAAAAAGGAAAGGATAGGGATGAGAGAAAAGTCTTGAAATAGTTGGGATCTTTGTCTCCAAACCAAGGAACTTTTTGAATATCTCTGGAAAAGGGCAAGTTTGGGTAAATTTTCCAAGTTTTGTAGAGATTGTGATTCCCTCTGTGTTTTCCAGGGGAAGATGAAGATGGGAAGGAAAGAAAAGGAAAATAAACCGTTTAAGTCTGAGCAGAGGCTTGAGCTCAACGTTGGGACAATCTGGAAAAATGTCCAATGGAAAACGCTGGCACTGGAGGCACCCAGAGCTTTTGGGTTTAGGTGGTTCCACATTTGGGGTTTTAAATAAGGCAGGAGGTGTTGCCAGGGTGCAGAAAAAAGGAGCTGGAGGTTTCTGGGGTTTTCTGGGAGCTTTTTCCCTTGGTGCCATTGAGGGACCTTCTGGGGACTCTGGATCCGAGAAGGGGACAGGATTTAGGCCTGGCTCTAAGCCCGGCTCCTCCCCAAGCTGCTCTAATCCATAGGGGGTTGGAACAGATCGAAATTTCTATGGATTTCTATGCAAAACTTCTCACAGCGCCTGGGAAATCAATCCCTTGGCCAGGAGATCATTTCACTGAGGGCCAAACGGAATATTGAGAATCCTGGAATGGTTTTGGTTGGGAGGGACCTCAGAGATCCTTCAGATCCAACCTCCTGCCATGGATAAGAACATTTTCCACTGTCCCAGGCTGCTCCAGCCTGGCCTTGGGCACTGCCAGGGATCCAGGGGCAGCCCAGCTGCTCTGGGAATTCCAGCCCAGCCCCTGCCCACCCTGCCAGGGAACAATTCCTGCCCAAAATCCCATCCAGCCCTGCCCTCTGGCAGTTTAAAACCATTGCCCCCATTCCATCACTCCATGCCTGTATAAAATTCCCTCTCACTGTTTCATTTTATTTATTTATTTTATTTTTATTTTATTTTATTTTATTTTATTTTATTTTATTTATTTTTTATTCAATATTTTATTTTAATTTGTTTTATTTTATTTTTATTCAATATTTTATTTTAATTGTTTTATTTTATTTATTCCATTTTATTCTATTTTATATTTATTTTATTTCATTTTACTTTTATTTATTTACTTTATTTTATTTTAATTTCATTTTTTTTTAAATTTATTTTATTTAGTTTTATTTTATTTTACTTTATTTTATTTATTTTAATTCTATTCTATTTATATTTGATTTTATTTTATTTCATTACTTTATTTTATTTTCATTTTATTTTTATTTTAAATTTATTTTATTTAGTTTTATTTTATTTAGTTTTATTTTATTTTATTTTAATTCTATTCTATTTTATATTTTATTTTATTTGATTTTGATATTTTATTTTATTTCATTTTACTTTATTTTATTTTCATTTTTATTTTACATTTTTTATTTATATTTATTTTCAATTTTATTCTATCTATTTTGTATTTTAGTTTATTTGATATTTTGCTTTATTTTGATATTTATTTAGTTGATATTTTATTTTATTTTATTTTCATTTTTATTTTACATTTTTTATTTATTATTTTATTAATTTTTATTTCTATTCTCTTTTATATTTTATTTTATCTTAATTTGATATTTGCTTAATTTTGATATTTATTTCATTTTTATTTTTACATTTTTAAATTTATTATTAATTTTAAATTTTATTCTATTCTATTTTATATTTTATTTTAATTTGATATTTGTTTTATTTTATTTGATTTTTTATTTGATATTTATTTTAGTTTTTATTTTACATTTAATTTTATTATAATTTTTAATTTTTATTCTATTCTATTTTATATTTTTATTTTAATTTGATATTGTTTTATTTTTTTGATATTTTATTTTATTTTGCTATTTTATTTTCATTTTTATTTTACATTTTTTAATTCATTATTTATTTTTAATTTTTATTCCATTCTATTTTATATTTTATTTTAATTTGATATTTTGTTTTATTTCATTTTGATATTTTATTTGATTTTGATATTTTATTTTATTTTTATTTTACAGTTTTTAATTTATTATTTATTTTTAATTTTTATTCTATTCTATTTTATATTTTATTTTAATTTGATATTTTGTTTTATTTTGATATTTTATTTTATTTTGATTTTTTTATTATTATTTTTATTTGTTTTTTTCGGTTTTTTTTGGTTTGGTTTTTTTGTTTTGTTTTGTGGTTTTTTTTTTTTTTTGTTGTTGTTGTTTTTTGGTTGTTTTTTTTTTGTTGTTGTTGGGTGTTTTTGTTTTTTTTTTTGGGGTTTTTTTTGTTCAATGCAGCTGATATTTGAAATGCCCCAAATCCTGATGCTTCTATTGCTCATGTGGGAAAACACAGCCTGGTCCCTCTGAATTTCCCCTCAGTTCCAGGAGAGGGAGGCATGGCCGAGGGCATCCCCTGGCCCTGGGGAGGGAATTCTCCAAGGAGGCTGGAGAAGAGCTGGAATCGGGGTGGGGACAGCCGGGGCTCCCTGTGTGGCATCACCTCATTGCTCCATCCCCGGCTGGGCATCCCGCAGGGAGGAATTCCTTCCTTCACTCGCTTCATCAACATTTTGGGAGAGGCAATGGCAATTCCAGGATGTGCCTTTCCCACCCTTGGGCCAGAGCCCAGCTCTGCTTTGTGCCAGGGACACGGAGCTCTCCCTGTGGCTGTGACAAACCGGGAATATTTCCTGCACGGCCCAGGTGCCAGCCCTGCGCACACACAGAGCACGTTTTGGAACAGGGATTTCCTAAGAGAATTAGGAACGCAGCTTTTCTGGCAGCCAAAGGTTTCCTGTGGTATTTTTGGGGTCTGCGGGGCAAAGGAGGAATTGATGAATGTGACTCCATGTTCTCAGAAGGCTGATTTGTTATTTTATGACACTATATTATATTAAAGAATGCTATACTAAACTATACTAAAGAGTACAGAAAGGATGGAGACAGAAGGCTTGACAAGATAATAACTAAAAACTCGTGACTGCTTCCAGAGTCCCAACACAGCTTGGCACTGATTGGTCATTAAAACAAAACAATTCACATGAAACCAATCAACAACCACCTGTGGGTAAACAATCTCCAGCCACGTTCCAAAGCAGCAAAACAGAGAGATGCAATCAGATAATATTATTTTCCTTTTTCTCTGAGGCTTCTCAGCTTCCCAGGAGAAGAAATCCTGGCGAAGGGATTTTTCAGAAAATGTGACAGCTTCCTTTTTTTTTTTTTTTTAAAAATTCCTGCCTTTTTGTTCCCAGCTTTCCAGCTGATCCTGTTCCACTCCTGGCACTGCTTCTGAGCATTACGCAGCTTTTGTGCTGCCAGCCTGGAATGTCCATGGAAGTAACTCTCAGCTCCCAGGAGGTGGAATTGGATGGGATGGAGAGCCCCATTCCCTCTTCCTGAGGTGAGAAATTCCAGGATACAGCTCATTTACAGGAAAGGTTATGGGATATGTTGCCTGAGGGGTTGGTCTTGCCAATCCACAATGCCCTTCCCATTCCTGAGCTCCCAAGAACAACTTTAACACTGTGGAAAAATCAGATTTTCCCATTATATTCCTGAGCTCAGTTATATTCCTGCTGCTGTTTTCCCAGCAGTTCCCTGAGTGCTTTGTCCAGTGGAAATCTTCATGATCAGAAGCCAAAATTCCCCTCCCAGCAGCTCTCAGAGGTCACTTAAAGGACATTTACATCCTGACCCAAATCTGTGCTGCTCCAGCCTTGTTGATGTAAATGGAATAAACCAGCCCCTGCTTTTCCCAAGCTGCCGATGCTAGCCCACAAATTCTAAATCTATATTTATAAATATATATAATTTTATACAATATATAAAATATTATATATTATATTACATATATATATTACATATATATATAATATATTATATTACATATTACATATTATATATTACATATATATATATATTATATATTATATATTATATATTATAATTATATATTATATATTATATATTATGTATTGCATAGTTAATATTCATATAATAGATAATAATTATTATGTGATAATTATTATATTATATATATTATATATTATATATTAATATTATATTATATTATATTATATTATATTATATTATATTATATTCTATTATATTATTATCCACTTCCATAATTCCTGAGCTGCATCCAAAGGAGGTGGACAACAGGAAAGGGATTGGGATTGTCCCCCTGTGCCCCACAGGTGATTTCCCACCTGCAGAGCTGCCCCAGGCCTGGGCCCAGCCCAGGGAGGAGCTGGAGCTGCTGCAGAGAGCCCAGAGGAGGCTCCAGGATGGGCAGAGGGCTGGAGCAGCTCTGCTGGGAGGAAAGGCTGGCACAGCTGGCATTGTTCACCTGCACAGGAGAAGCTTTGGGCTGAGCTCAGGGTGGCCTTGCAGGGCCTGGAGGAGCCCCAGGAAAGCTGGAGAGAGACAATTTCCAGGGGATGCAGGGACAGCACACAGGGAATGGCTTCAACTGACATAAATAGATTTAGTTTGGATATTGGGAAGGAATTTGTGGCTGTCAGAGTTGGGAGGCCCTGGAAATTATTTCCCAGAGCAGCTGTGGCTGCCCCTGGATCCCTGGCAGTGCCCAAGGCCAGGTTGGACACTGGGGCTGGGAGCAGCCTGGCACAGTGGAAGGTCTCCCTGCCATGGCAGGGGTGGAATGAGATGATCTTTAAGATCCTTTCCAACCCAAACCATTCCACGATTCCATGATTTTCTACCCTCCAGAGGCTGGACTTTCCTGCTATAAGGCAAACTTTAATGGTCAGAAGTGTAAATTCCATGAAATAATATGTAAGGTTTGGTCTAAGGGATAAAATATTGACATTCTCAATCATTTAAATGGGCAGTTCAAGCAAACAAATGCCAACTAATTAAAATTTCATGGTGGGAATTGTTTTAGTGTTCCAATCCATTTGGAAAGATTCAGGAGAAAATGACCCTTGAGTCTGGAAAGAAACCCCAGACTGACCTCACCCAAAGACTCTGGAGGATTTTTTGCTGTTTGAATGTGAAAAAAAGGATGAATCTAAAAGAAGTGGTCAGGCCCCTGGGGATCATATCCTGGTCAGCCATTCCCCATGTCCAGCAATGCCTGTTTTGATTTCCGTTTTCTGCCTCTGTCAAGGTCTGGGTTGAAGGCACTTGAGACAATGGCTCCCATTCAGATTCAGGTGTTTATTGTTTCTTATCAGTGCTACAGCCTCACAGCAGTGATTTCTGCAGTATTTCATTAGCAAGGCACAAAATGGCCAACTATCTCTTGGTACAAGGTCTTTTAGGGCTAAACTGTCGCCCTGTTCTGCTAAAGTTCTTCTAAGCCTTCTGATGTCACATTTTTGTAATGGAGTTTCTCACGCACTTTTCATGTAAATAATGATTGTTTTGCACTCCTTTCTGGAGAGGAGAGAATTGATGGACTGTTGGTTTGACCAGTGTGGTTGGAGAGGTGGCAATTTCATCCTCCAGCCCATGGTGACCTTTGGAATTCTATAAATATCCAGGTCGGGAAATAAACGTGCTCTTTTTTACCTTGGACATCTCAGCCTGTGAGTGTCATTCATTTCGTGTCGGGTTGCAACACTGAACTGTCTAATTAAGAAATAACACCTAAATTATTATTAAATTACACCTAAAAATTATTATTAAAATAACAATACTGATAATAATATATGTTATTTTAATATTTAATATTTTATTAAATATTATAATAGTCTTTTAATATTTACTGTTAAATATTATTATTAAATTACACCTAAGTTGTTATTAAATTACACCTAAAAATTACTTTTAACCCAATACCAACCACCCGTGCCCGCAATGGGGACTTTTTTATCCAATTACACAAAACCACCCAAACACATGGAGAAGAAGGAAGAAGAAGGTAAAGAAGAACAACCTGCCTCCACCCAAACTCTACATTTTCCACCCTGTGATATTACAAACTTCTCACCAACTACACACTCATAATCCCAGTGCTATCATCAATTGTGGAAGCCTTTTCCATGGCCTCAGGTCAAATGCAGTGCTCCCCTGGGAGTCAGAGTCTGTCTGTACAGAAAATCTAAAATTCTCAGCATCCAGACCTCCGACACAACAATGCATCCTTTTCCCAGCCCTGATCCCGCGCTGCCCCTTCCCTCCTCCCACCCAGACAGAAGTTGTCCTGTGTGTCTCCAGTGCTGTCACACTTGGCCCAGCATGAAGATGAGGAAATCTTCCTCCATGAGCACTAGAAGGGCCCCAGTGGGAGCTGCCAGAGGCCCCAAAACGAGGGGATCTCGCTCACTTTGTTGGCAAAGAAACATCTTTTCCCTGACTAAAAACATCCATGAGAAAGAGCCTGATTTGGAGTTAACAACCCAAAGGTTTTGTGAGAGCACAGAAAGCTCTGGAGTCTCCTGGTCTGGGATAAAGCAGAGGAGGAGCATTTCCATGAATGCTCCAGGATGTTATTTTATGCTCATGGATTTCTTCCCTGTCTTTTCCTGCAAAACCCAGCGTGTGCTTTGCAGAGGGAAGACAAGACAGAGCAAACCACAGAGGTCACAACTCTGATCCTGTGGGAAGCCGCTCTCCAAACTGGAAATTTAAGGTAAATATCTGCTGTTGATAAACACTTGGTGCATATTTAAGGCCACTGCTGTTCCTTGGGTGCCCTTTGCTGGTGTAAATAAACTTCAGCTTGGTTTGTGGCAAACCTCAAATATTTGAGGCTCAGCAGAGAACGCAGAGTCAGGAATCTGTTCCTGTGCATGGGTTTAACACTGCCCTGATCATGTGGGATCCTTCCTGAAATCCCAAGATTTTCCAAGGAAAGCAGTGATAGAGGGTTGGAGCAGTGTCACATTGACATTCTCTGAAAAATCCCTTCGCCCAGGAGTTTTCGCCTGGGAAGCTGAGAAGCCTCAGAGAAAAAGGAAACCAATTCTTATCTCATTTGCTTCTCCTGTGTTTTGCTCATGTGGAATGTGTTTGGAGATTGTTTACCCACAGGTGATTGTTTCAGTGGATTCTGCTGTGAGTTGTTTTCACTCTTTGGCCAATCAGGGCCAAGCTGTGTCAGGACTCTGGAGAGAGTCACAAGTTTTCATTATTATCTTTTAGCCTTCTGTAAGTATCCTTTCTGTATTCTTTAGTATAGTTTAGTATAGCATTCTTTAATATAATATAGTATCATAAAATAATAAATGAGCCTTTTGAAAACATAGAGTCAAATTCATCATTCCTTCCTTCCTCAGGGGAAAACCCAAATACAGTAGAGGAGCCTCCTCTAAGGTGGTTCTGCTGAACATCCTTCCCACTGCAAGGAAAATGCCATCACCTCCTCTCCATTCAATCAGTTTTATTCATTTCCATGATAATTCTGGGAGAGAGTGATACAACCCTATGGACACCTTGCCTGAGGCAGGGAGAAAAGGCACATTGCTGGGATTTATCCTGAGTCCACAGCCCTACAAAACCCAAGGAAGCCTCCTGGAGTAAAGTCCATGTGTTTTCATTGCCATCACCTGATTTTTGGGAGCACAAGGAGCTGCACTTCTGGAAAGTTCCAAGCAAAGCCAGATTGATCTCAGATTCCTTGGCTCTGAGCTCCTGGATTGTGCAAAGCTGGTGGCTGCCCTGCTGGAAAATCCCAAATTGCTCAGCACAGGGGGTTGTCTCCCCTGCTTGGAATGATGAGCCGGAAGAAAGCAGAAGTAGCAGCAGTTTCACCCTGGTCACTGCAACTTGGGAATGTTCTTGGGAGAAATCTGGCTCCCTGCAGCTGCTGAGAGGGCAGTGGAAATGGAAATGAATGGGAAAATAGTCCAGAAAAATATTTAGTGTGTGTGACAGCCACACCTGTGCTCCAAAGGACATAAAATCATGGAATTCCAGAATGGCCTGGGTTGGAAGGGACAACAAAGGTCATCTCATTCCATCCCTCTGCCATGGGCACAGACACCTTCCCTGTCCAGGCTGCTCCAAGCCCCAGTGTCCAACCTGGCCTTGGGCACTGCCAGGGATCCAGGGGCAGCCCCAGCTGCTCTGGGAATTCCATCCCAGCCCCTGCCCACCCTCACAGGGAAGAATTTTTTTCCCAGTATCCCATCCTGCCCTCTGGCAGTTTGAAACCATCTCCCCTTGTCCTGTCACTCCCCCCTTTTTTAAAGTCTCTCTCCATATTTCTTGAGCTCTTTAGGGACTCAGCCGAAATTCCAACTATGGAAGCCCCAAATTCAGTTCATCCAGCTCTTTCTAGTCTACCACTGGAATGTGGAATTCGGTGAGTTTTCCTGTATTGTTCCTGAGGTGCTGAGGGTGCTAAGGGATGATCTTGGAGGGCTTTTCCAGCCTAAATATCTCTGTGAGATTTTCTCTTGGTCCTTCTGGTTGGGGCCAGGCTTTATCTGCAGGGAGATGTGCCCACCTCAGCCTAGGGCACTTTGGTGGGAGATTTCCCCTCTGGAAGCTCTTCCATGTGGCAGAAAATGCTTTAAAGACAGTGAGAGTGCCTGGAGATCAGGATTTCCAGCAGAATCCCTCAAATTAAACCTTCATTCCGTGACTCAGAGGATGCTGTTTTAACAAGGGGCAGAAATTGTCTTGAGTAACACAAAACCAAAACCTTTGGCTCAAGGAGTTTTGCTGATCCCCTCTCGTGTGTTTAATTTCATGTTTTTGGCAGGACCATCCCAATAAAGCTGAACTCTCCCGTTCCCTGTGCAAAAATTCCTTGTTTGGAGCCACGTCAATGTTCCTTCCCGCCAGTCTGCTCCACGCTTCATTACTAATTCCTGATTTTTCTCCTCCCTGGCCACTTCTGTCCATCTGTCCCAGGTGGAATTTGCCAATCCTGGAGGTTGGGCTGTTCCTGGCAGCGCTTGGCCGCGGTTCTTTCTGAGCTCCAGTTTCTTCCCACCCACATGGACAGGACGGGCAGTGCTGGCTGGAATTCCCACAAGGAGCCAGGAAAATGCACAAGCCTTGGCTTGGTTTGGGGTTTTAGCAAAGTCCCATCCCAGGAGCGGGACTGGGAATGGCAGAGTGGTGTGGAAATGGAAGGAAGCGCAAACCCCAGGAGCAGCCGCTACCAGAAAACCGCTTTTTAAAAAAAAAAAAGGAACAAGCTCCTCTTTCAGCTGGTTAAAAAACCTCTTCCAAGGTTCAAATATCTGGCTCCTTCTCCAGCCTTTTATTGGGAATTCTGTCCCAGACACCTCCAGCTCTGTGTTTCTCCCTGGGGATGAACAGCTGCAGTTTTTGGGAATGCTCTCCTCCCTTCTTTCCTGGCAGCTCTGGAGCATTCTGAGGAACCTTTGCACCCACAGCGGAAGCCAAAATCTTCCTGAGGATGACAAATTTTGGCCCTACTGAGTTAGGTTTTTTTTTTGTTGTTTGTTTATTTGTTTGTGCTGGTTTGGGGTTTTTTTAGGTGTTTTTTTTTTGGTGTGTTTTTTTGTTGTTGTTGTTGTTGAGGAAATGGTGCAAAATGTTCAGTAAACAACAGGTTGGACACAGAGGTCACCCCAAAATTTGTCTGTTCAGTGGAGCAGATGAGCCACCACTAAACCTGATAGAGCTACAGCAGATTGGAGGCTGAGGCAGAGCACAAAGAAGCCCTGATTTTTATTTTTTTTTTTTTAACAAATTTAGAGCACCACAGGAGGCAGAAAACTGCTGGAATTCCTGGATGTGATGTAACTGATGTAACTGCTGGCCCAGCACATCCTGAGGTGCTCCTCTGGGATGTGCTGAACCACCAAAATTCACAGCATAAATTCTCAGAATAGGCATAAATTATCAAAAAAAAAAAAAAAAAAAAAAAAGCAAAATTCTAACACTGGCAAAGCAGAAAGAAATCTGCAGGTGGTCCTGGAAGAGGTGATTTGCCAGACTGGAGATTTGGGCACACCCACATCAATGTCCTCATGGAGAACAGAAACCCAGCCCTGTAGGAAAAAACAGGATTGAAAAGCAGGGGAAGGCAACTTGTGGTTTATGAATTCCAGAAAATTGCACTTCATTTGAGGAAAATGCAAAAATTCTGGTCATTAAATCTGAGTAAGAGCAGGATTGGTGTTGCCTGGCTCATGGCAGGGACTGATGATGGATTCCAAGGAAAACAAGAGTTCCCATCACCAGGAGTGTCCTCCCAGCTTCCAGCAATGGGTGACTCCTCAAACCCTTGAGCCACAAGTTGGATCTGCACCACGGTGTGAAATAATATTTATTGAAGTTCTCCTTCAAATTTTTCCAATTTGTGTTTCTGATATCCCATTCAATTCCAGAGACTTCTGCATCTGAATATGGGGGAGATTTGTCTCTTTTTTAATTTGACCTGATGAAGGCAGAGGTGAACACGACCAGGAAGGACAAAGATCCTGAGTGAGTCATTCCAATTGCTAATCCATTCCAAAAAGTGCCATTCATTTCTTTGGGAGACCTTGTCTTAGCACATGAAGAACTTGGAGAACTGGAAGAGGTTTAATAAACCAGGCCTGTGTTCTTCCCTAATATTTTTTTTTCCATAAACAACTGTTTAATTAATTAATTTGGGAATTTTAAAGCATTAATTTGAAGCATTTCAGCATTAATTTTGCTGAATTTGGGATTCAGCATTAATTTGGGAATTTTAAAGAGTTGCTTTGAAATTCAGATTGAAGAGCATTATTTTAATGCTGCAATGAACTTAGCCTGAAGCTGCGAGTGGGGTAAACCCCAAATTTTCACAACATTTTACCTTCAAAAAACCTGAGACAATAAACATGTTTTCCTTACAAAATCTTCCTGTATCTTATTGACAAATATTATAATAAATCCTTTTTTGGTTTGATTATCTCACCCTATATCAAGACAAAATAATATTAATTATGTTGCAATTAGTTTTATTTTGCTAATTAGCTGTGTGGACTTAAATCCTTATCTTTTACACAGGGAATGGAGAAAGTCAGATGGGCCACAGGATTCCAGGTCTTTTTTTTAATGGATTTTATGATGGAGAAGAAAAGGTTGTGTGAGGATCTTACAGCAACTTTTGATATCTAAAGGAAGCGATACAGGGAAGCTGGAGAGGGACAATTCATGAGGAGCTGGAGTGATGGGACAAGGGGGAATGGCTTCAAAATGACAAAGGGCAGGGCTGGATGGGAACCTGGGAATGAGGAATTGTTCCCTGGCAGGGTGGGCAGGGGCTGGGATGGAATTCCCAGAGCAGCTGGGGCTGCCCCTGGATCCCTGGCAGTGCCCAAGGCCAGGTTGGACATTGGGGACAGTGGGAGGTGTCCCTGCCATGGCAGGGGTGGCACTGGATGGGCTTTGATGTCCCTTCCATCCCAAACCATTCTGTGATTCCCTGATTTTATTACAATAGTCACTGATGTATTTAGGTGCTCTTTGTCATCAGACTCATATATAAAGTGGGAAGAATAACATATTTTAATTTTTCCAAGGATGACATCCACATTTCCATTTGTTTAGAAACCTCTCTGGGTCACCTGTGCTGTTTGGCTGGAGCTGCTGTTGGTTTTGTCAGACTGTTCCTCACATCAGGGCTTTTCCAGGAATTCGGGAGCCTCCAGAGCCTCCGTTCATGGCTGAAGGTGGCAGCAGCACCTGGAGGAGCTGCAGGAGGAGTTGGGAAGCACAACCAGCGGGATTGATCAGATCTCTGTGGTTCAACCTCAGCTCCCCCTGCTCCAGGGAGGCCCCTGTGCCACCCTGCACATGTCAGCACTTCAGAGGGCAGGGGAAGCCACAGGCTGAGAAGGGACAAACTGTCACCTCAGGAGTCACACGGGAATGGGGCCTGTCCTCTGTGTCCCCACACTCACAAATTGGGGCTGATAACTCACAGAGATAACAGGCACGTTCCTGGCTGCCTCCAGCAGCTCTGCAGGCTGAAATACCTTTATTAACAAAGCTTTCCCTCAAGTGTGAATTGTCAAGGCACTAACAGGATATTTTCCTGATTTAAATTCCCCCATTTAGGGCACCAGAGGTGCTTTAAATGCCCCTGTGGCCTCACACTGCTGCTGGCTGGCTCATGGGGATGTGCTTTTGGCAAAGTGAACAAGCAACACTTCCCTCTTGGGTTCAGCCTTGGAGGAGGGAGGTTTCCTGAAGGAAAAATTGAGCAATGGGGATTCAGATCCTCTGTGTGCCAGATTTGGGTGGGATTTCACTGGCACTCCTCTCCCATGGAGCACTGGGCAGGACAGAGAAGTGGCAGAGGAGTAGCAGTAGGATTTACTTGTCCCCTGCTCTGCTGAGGCCAGGCTGGACAGGGCTTGGAGCAACCTGGAATATGGGAAGCTGCCCATGGCAGATGATCTTCAAGGACCTTTCTGTGAAAAATGTGTATTTTATGATTGGCATGTCACAAATATTAAAATGAATATTATATGTGTTGTGTTAGAAAGTTATGCTGTAATAATTCTCTTAAATAGTGTGTTAAATATAGTTCTAGGTTATAACAAAATGTTAAAATAGAAACAATGCTGTGTAAGATACTTTTTTTTAAAGAAAGGACTCACACCAAGATAGCAGCCAAAGGACACCTGAATCTTTCAGAGAAAGAGAATTTATTGCCCCATTATCAGAAGAAACAAATTTCTTCCTGCCTCGTTCAGCCCTGAAGATGCCTCAGGATTCAGAGGAAGGAGCTGGCACTGCCCAGACAGAATCCTGTGTTTGAATGGAATTTATGCACCATGGATGAGGTGTATGAATATACAACAGGCTGTTGCTTTTAAGGGTTAATCCTCTGTTAACGTGGGGCCTTTTTTGGGTTATTTTGCCCAGAAAAGGTACCCGGACTGTCCATAACTCTTTGTTTCTATTGTCTCATATTGTCCTAATCCAAATGGTCCAAATTATTATTACTCTAATTGTATTGCTATTTTTATAACCATTTTATTTCCATTAAACTTTTAAAATTCTAAAAACCAGTGATCTGGCACTTTTCACACTTTCCACCCCAAACCATTCGAAGATTTGAGGTTTCTAATCTCTTATCTGAAGGTTTGATGTCTCTCATCTCCACAACTTCACGTAGTGCAGTGTGAAGTGCCCCTGTTTTCTTCCTAACAGAAGGGTCCTGTCATCTAAGAACTGCCTTAAATTAATGACAAATTGGGTTCCATCACCTCTGGGGAGCTTCCCCAACCCCTTCCCAAACCAGAGCAAGCTCAGCAGCTCTCCCCCATCCCAAGGGAAAACACACTGTCTCTTTTCCTGGCTTTTGCAGAAAGCCAAGGGGACTTTGAGATGCTCAGGTGCCAAAGCCAGGCTGAAAAACGGGGATTTCACTCCTTTCATTCTGTGAAAGCTCCTGTTCTACCCACCCAGTCCTGCTGTGCCATTACAGACAGATTTCCCAAGGCTCACCTTTCCTTTAGGAGCCAGAGGTGTCACCTACCTGTGACCAGAAGGTCACAAAGCCCGTGAGTGAGGGAGTCCCCTTCTTTCACTGCCTTCCTTCCTCACATCCTCCAGAAATGTATCTGGACCCAGAACACAAGAAAATTAAACATTCATTTCTGTAGCTTTGTTTAAGTGGGAGAAATGAGGAATTCAGCTTGGGAGAGGACAGTGGGAACCCCTCTGACCAGACTCCACCTCTCATCCAAGGCTCTCCAAACATCCCAGTGCCTCATCTGCCATGAGTTCATCATCATCATCATCATCATCATCATCATCATCATCATCATCATCATCATCATCATCATCATCATCATCTCCCAATCTCAGGGGCATCCCAGGACAGGAATGTGATTAATCCATATACAGAGAAATCCCAGGGGGTGGATCCCAGTTCTTACTGGTTTTGCTTGGCAAGCACCCACAGATCTGAGATTTTCCAAACAGGACAGAAATTCCCTCACCTTTGTGTGTGCTGGTGTCCAAACTGAAGCTGGTTTAGCCCTGCCAGCTGCCCTGAAGGAAATGAACTTTCTCCCCCGCCAAAAAAAGAAGCCCAAGGTGGAGTTTGCTGCCTCAAAATACCTGAAATCAGACAGAAACGGTCAAAGTAGTAACTTTGTAATAGTAATTTGTACTAGAACTTTTTTATTTTTCTTTTTTGAAAAGTACTTCCCATTCTTTTTTTTTTTTCATTCTTTGAAATGTTCCTATTGGATCTGGTGGCAGTTTTGTGAGGACAACGATAGAAAATTTTCCTTTTAAATTGTGAGTCTCACAACCCAATCGTGATGATTAAACCTTTCTGTCTCAATAAGCTAATTACAAGTAATTATGAACAGCTTTATCTTTTCACAGATTGGAATTCCTGGAATTGAGGTTGGAAGGATCCTTCTTGCAGCAAGTTGCAAAATGAGGCCCTGAGGGTGTGAGATTCTGAATCCAGAACTCTCCCAGTCAAGGAAAAGAGCTCTCAGTTCTCCTCCTGATTTTATTAAAGCTGGGCTAATGAAGTATTAATATTCCCTACTTGGATTAATTGCCTGGAATTAAGGGGATATAAATTTCCATTTCTTTTCTGTTAATGATACCCTGCAAACCCCAAAATACAAAGGGGACAGATGTTTTGAACAATAATGAAAGCAGATTCTCCACTCTGGAACATCAGCATTTGCTGAGGACAATCCAAGATGAATTCCAGGCCACATTTTTTAATTCCTGCTAAAATTCATGTGGGGTGGATTGCAACAGCTCAGCTGCAACTGGGTCTACACAGAGGAAACTGTGAGCTCCAGCCTCTGGCTAATTCCTAATTCCATCAGGAATTTAGGGTAAATATGGTTGTTAAAACAAGTTTTTTAAAAGCACTCTGATTCAATTTAGGTTTTTTTCCCCTGTTCCAGGCCTGACACAGCACAGGAATAAGGTGGATGTGAGATACCAAAAAAAAAAAAAAAAAAAATAGGCAAATTCCAAAGAAGGCAATCGATGGAGGCAATCTATATCTCATTCACATTGTTGAATAAATAATAACAGAGGAGGCCTAAAATTAGATTTGAGAAGAAACCTGAACTAGCCTGGGCACAGGCTGATGCAGCCTCACTGCTGGACTGGGATCTCAGCTGGGAATGGGAATGGGGCTGCTCTGGCTCCTCCTGGCTGGGCCCCAGATGTTTGTCCCAGGGGAAGGAGGGGATGGTGCTCCTGGAAATCCATCACCTCTGGAGAGAATGGAAAGTTTGAGGTGATTCAGGGGATTTTTCTATTTGCAGAAACTGATCTTAATCCCAGACTGGTTTGGGTTGGAAGGAACCTTAAAGATCATCTCATCCCACCCCCTGCCATGGGCAGGGACATCTTCCACTGCCCCAGGTTGCTCAGGGTTCTGTTTGGATCCTGAGCTGAAGAAAACTGGGAAAATTAGGATTTGAGGCCAAAAGTTCGTAAAATCCCTAAAAATCAGTGCTCTCCTGACAGAGGAGAAGGGTTTTGGTTATGGCACTGCAGTAAACTGGAGCTGATCCCTGCTCCTGATTGAAAGCAGGGCATGAAATTTAATTCCCTCCCCCCTGCAGCCAGCAAGGGATGACTGATGTCTAAAATGCTTGGGAATGTTATCTCCAAATTCTCCAAAATAACAAAGTTCACCTTTGCAACGATGTTCCCTTTATTTTCATTTGCTTGACGTGATCTGCTGAGTTTGACCCCAACTTCCAAGCAAATTCAGATCCAGGGAGAATGTTCAGGGTTTTTGTTTTGTTTTGGTTTTTTTTCCTGAAAACACCACCTGGTCTATGTGGAATATTGAAGCCTGAAGTTATCCATGTCCCACAGACAGAGCTTTGAAAATGCTGGCCCCCACTGGGATTTTTATAAATCCTCTTATTGATATTAATCAATAATGACCAAACTTTTGGAGAAAGAGCAGTAAATACAACCATCAATCCCACTTCAATAGAATTGCCCAGAAGGTCAAATCACTCTGTCTCTGTCTCAGCAAAGAGGATGGAAAAATTACCTCAGGTGGGGAAGGGAGCCCTGGAAAGGATGGAGGGATGGACTTAGAACCATGGAATCATGGAATGGTTTGGGTTGGAAGGGACTTTAAAGATCAATTCATTCTCATCCATGGCAGGGACACCTCCCACTGGTGTTGGGAGCCAGGACATCCCTCTGGCTGCCCTGGGTGACTCCAGACCCTGGCAGGGGGCTCAGAGACCTTGGCACAGAGTCAAACACACCTGTGCCTTTGATTTTAGCCCATGGAAACAATTCCCAACTTTGTGTGAGGAGTTACAAGCCACAAGAGTTTGAGTAGAATGACAGTGAATTTGTCACAGGGTGAAAAAGTAGAATTTTGGGGATTTAGAATGGGGGTTCAAGAGGCAAAATGGAGGAATCTGCGCGTGTCCTGTCCTTCTTCTTCTTCTTCTTGTCCTCCATCTTCTGCTGTGATGGTGGCACTTCTGGATTGGTTTAGGGTAGAGACAGACTGTGTAACACAGGTGATAGGGATTGGGAAATGATTGTAAATAAAGTACAGCAGTGCCTTTGGATTGAAAAGGAAGTGAGTTTTTTGGGAGTTTGTGGTCAAACTCCTAAGTGCTCAGATTTGAATGTTTGGCATCTGGTGTGGTTACTGAGGACATGGATTCACTTCTGAGAACACAGGGGGTTAAAGTAGAGAACTCCCAGGAGAAAGCTCTAAAAGTGGCAATTTGATTGAGAATCCAAGGTTTTGTCTCACTGTGCTGTGTTGGAAATTTGGTGGGGGGAGGAGGAATGTTTTTAGAAGGTTTTCATTCTGAGTTTTGCGTGTGTGTTTCTTTTACATATTGTAAGTTAATAAAGTTTTTTTCCCTGGATTCCTGAGTTAGAGCCTGCTTTGCTCTATTCCTACTCCCACCTCACAGCAAACATGAAGGAGAACATATTTCCATGAAGACACCAGCATTGCACCAAACCATGACATGTTGTTTGTGGTATAAAAAGTTAACACCACCCCAAGGGTGTGTTGTTATTTTGTGCCAAAACCCGACCTGCAGGACAGATCTCAGCAGGTCAGAGAAAGAATGGAATAGGTAAGAGAAAATAAACAGCCTTGAAAAGCAGAGCCAACAAAATCTCAGCTTCTTCTTTGGTTGTGGGGCTGGGAAAAAAGAGACTTTTTAATACCTTGGGGTCATCTCAAGCACAGAAACCCGAGGGGGGGACCCTCTGTCAGTTCGGGTTCAGTGCCCCCCATCAGGGCTGTCCCCAGGAGGGACAGAGACACACTCAGCCCTGTCATCCTGTCTCCCACTTGGGCTCATTTACTGGCACTGCTGGCAGGAAGCAGCCATGGGGAAAGGGGATTTTGCAGTGACAGCCCCCAGGATAACAAAGCTGCCCTTTGTTATCAGGGCCGTTCCCCATCAGTGCGGCTCCAAATTCAGGCTTCTCCTCACTGGGGGCATCCCTGTTTTCTCAGGATTTGTTGGGGTGGTGGCACTTGGAGGCCGGGCATGGCTTTGGGTTATTTAGGTTCAACGAGTCTCTGGTGGTCAAGTACCCACAGCAAAGGGCAGACCACAAAAATCAGCCTGAGGGTTATTTACCATAACCATATACAAAACCACAAGCAGCAAAGGTTCCCTCAAATACATCAGAGACACTGCACATCTCTTTATTAAAGCCTGCCTGCTACACTTCCATTTGCCTTTCAATCCAAGCAGGAATCAAAATCAAAAGCTCCAAATCAAAGCACAAACAAATCAAAGAACAAAAATAACAACAACAGAAAAGAATCCTTTCCTCTTCCTCCATTTTTTCTTGTTTTGTTTTAAGTTTGAATTGATTTTACTCCATTCCAGCATTGCAGATCAGTGATAGGCAGCTATAAAATTCTTTTATTCGCTCATAAATAAAATATCTGTGCTGCTTGAGAGTTATCCACTCATTTTGACAGTAATGAGTGTGCCATTTTAGCAATCCATTATAAGCCATCTAAAATCCTTCAGCCAGAGGAAGCAGATACCTGGTTAGAAATCATCTCTCTCTGCCCCTGTGTGAGTGCTGCTGCTCCTCTGATTATTTGTATAGTTCCTGTTTCTGTCCAGACACCAAACAATTTGTCTTGAGATGTTTCTTCTTCCTAAAGGATTTTATTTTTTCCATCTTACGAACAATTTCCATCTTTTTTGCATCAAGAAATTAAGTCTGGCTCCTAAACTGATTAAAACCTCAGAGGTCTCCTTTGGGTTTTGCTTCCTTTTGTTCAGTCTTTCTCAACCACAGCCTTTTTCCTTGATTTCTCCTAATCCTTCTCCCAGATTTCTGGCCCAGAATTTCTTGTTCCCGATAATATTTCCTCAGAGCCCAGGGAGCCGCCCCTCCTGTGAGCTCTGTCCAGCTGCTGACTCCACAGCAGCACTCAGAGGCTTTTCCCACTCCAAAGGAAAAGCAGGATGAAGCAAATTGGCATTTCCAAATTATGGGAAACTCAGCAATTACCAATTCTTGTGAATGTGGCTGGTTTTGCCAAAGGAACAGCAAGGTTTAAAGCTGCCAGAAGGTGGGGAAAGCTTAGGATTTTGAGAAGAGGCAGAGCAAGGGACGTCCCACAGGTGAGAGCCCACCTGGGCCCAGCGCAGGGAGGAGCTGGAGCTGCTGCAGAGAGCCCAGAGGAGGCTCCAGGATGAGCAGAGGGATGGAGCAGCTCTGCTGGGAGGAAAGGCTGGCACAGCTGGCATTGTTCACCTGCACAGGAGAAGCTTTGGGCTGAGCTCAGGGTGGCCTTGCAGGGCCTGAAGGAGCCCCAGGAAAGCTGGAGAGAGACAATTTCCAGGGGATGCAGGGACAGCACACAGGGAATGGCTGCCAGTGCCAGAGGACAGGGCTGGAAAAGTAATTCCTTTTCCTCCAGGAATTGCTGCTGGGTTTGCCCCCCTGGAAAAGCAAATTAAAGCAGGCACTGAAAGTCCCTCAGAATATTCGGTTTGAGGTGCAAAAAATGTTTGTGGGTTTTGCTGTGGTCTCCCAGAAAAAGATCCTGCCTCATATATTCCTCCTGTAGATATGCTTCATAAAAAGATATATTTAGGCATATACACACCAACATCTTCCTCTCTATTGTCTGCACACACACATTTACTTTTCAGGCCAAAACAGTAACTGCAGCTGTGAGAAATGGATTTGTAAAGAATTTTCAAAATTTTTCAACAACAAAAAAAATTAATCTCAACTGAAATAAGGTGTGCTGGCTTAGGGAGGCCATGGGATGGAGATGACAGTGTTGAGAGACAGAGTGAGCTAGAAATAAGTTTCAACAAGTTTCAAAATAGGCCCTTGCAAAAAGATCAGGTATTTTAGAGAATTGGAACTGTGAGAGATGCATTGTTGCAGGACCATGTGGGGAAAAAATATAGGTGATTGGTGTCAAATATCAGTAAAAATATAGGTGATTGGTGTTAAATATCAGTAAAAATATAGGTGATTGGTGTTAAATTTAGGTAAAAATATAGGTGGTGTTAAATATAGGTAAAATATAGGTGATTGGTGTTAAATATCAGTAAAAATATAGGTGATTGGTGTTAAATTTAGGTAAAAATATAGGTGATTGTTAAATATAGGTAAAATATGGGTGATTGGTGTTAAAATGGGTAAAAATATAGGTGAGTGGTGTTAAATACAGGTAAAATATAGCTGAGTGGAGTTAAATATAGGTAAAATATAGGTGAGTGGTGTTAAATATAGGTAAAATATAGGTGATTGGTGTTAAATATAGGTAAAAATAGAGGTGATTTGTGTTATACGTGATTTGTGTTAAATATAGGTAAAAATAGAGGTGATTTGTGTTAAATATAAGTAAAATACAGGTGATAGGTGTTAGAAATAATAGCAGCATTGTGTGGCAAAAGCTAATAGGCTGGAAAACATTTCTAAGGTATTGTAACCAGGAAATAGGGTGGCTTCTGATGGAATGGCATTGAGTCTTACATCTCTTGTGTCTAACTATTCAGCAATAATAATAAAAGAAAATAGTAATTTATAATCATTTAATAATAATAAATAACATATAGTAATGTATTTATTAATATATTAATATTATATAATCATATTATTATAATATAATAATGAATAAAATAATGAATAAATAATAATAAAGAAAATATTGAAATAATAATAATATAAAATAAATAATAATAAAATATTTGAAAACACCTCTCAGTTACCCCCTGTCTATAAAAGCCATGAAAACCAACACACGGAGATGATTTTTTTCCACCCCCAAGGTGAAAAGCCCAGCGGGAAATGCAATCAAACACAAACAACGTGCACAGGGTGGGGGAAATGTCCCTGAAATGTCCCTGAACTTTCCAGGGGATGTCAGTCAGGCACTGAAGCACAAAGTCAGAAGCTCGACATGAGCAGGAAAAGGAACTCTCTGGGCAGAGTTCCCTCAGAGCGTGACATTTATGATTCATCTCTCTATAAATTTGTGTCCATCTGAAGACAAGATTTCTATTTTTTTTCTCTCTTTTCCTGTGGAAATTTCTCACATAACATAAGGGTTTTTGGCTTAAAACAAAGGCTGAATTTTAAACCCTTGCTTTTTGAAAGCCTGGCTCTCTGCTAAATACAGATGTTTTCCAGGAGGGCAGCTGACTTCTAAAATAAAATTCACTGCAGTGAAGTTGTT
Organism: Diglossa brunneiventris; assembly: GCA_019023105.1. Lineage (NCBI taxonomy): Eukaryota > Metazoa > Chordata > Aves > Passeriformes > Thraupidae > Diglossa > Diglossa brunneiventris. The sequence goes on from CM032352.1 coordinate 1,509,219, forward strand.
TGCTGAAAACCAGAAAATCTTCTGAATCCTGTTTAATGCAAAGGAGGGGTGGTGGGGCTCTAGAAAACATCAAGGAAAAATGTCATCTTCTGACACTGCTTTTCTCTTTTCATTTTTCCTCTTGCCTAAATATCATCAGGTAAATGAGAGCATCTTTTTAGGAGGTTTAATTGATATCAGAGAACAACACTTAACACTGTCCTGACTGTAAAGTGATAAATCAAGCCATGATTGGCCTTGTCCTGCAACTTCTTGTGTAGCTCCAACTGGATTTAAACAGCTAATTTTCCTCCTTCTGTTTTTGTTTTTCCTTTTTTAATATTTTCTTCACTACTGACTTACCTTTGGTGGAAAAATACACAGTTCCCCAAGCCAGGGATGGCAGGGAAGAGAAATGATTGAGATAAACAAGGAGCAAACACCTCTTGAGACCTCAAAAAGAAGATTTGGGAAGAGACCCCAAACAATGATTTTCTAGGACCAAAACCCCACAAAGACAGTGGGGAGGTGGAGATATGGGATAAACACTTATAACCTCATTTTCTCAACAGTTTTGTGGTTTAATCCTTCTTTGAGGAGCTCTCCAGAAGGATGAGAGCTCTGGCAGACTCAAATCCTGCCACAACAATTTTCTACTCCATTTCCAGGGGACAAAAGCAGATCCCAGTTTACCATCCTGAGCTGGGCCCCTTCCAAAGCTGCTCCTCTCCCGTGCTCACCTGTTTTCCTCATCCCACCCTCTGTGCTCAGCCCCTTCCAGCTGTCAGTGAGACTGGGAATGCATGTGAGCAATTGGAGAAACCTGCTGAACAGAGGCTAAAATTCCCCTTCAGGGAGCCAGATGATATTTGGGTTTTTTTCACTTACAAGAAAGGAGAGGCAGAAGCCAGCACAGCTGGCAAAGGAGAAATTAGTCTGCTGGAAAATAGACATTTTTCCACACCTCAGCTTTATAAAACTGACCCAAAACCAAGCCAGGATATGAAATCTGAGCAACTCAGACTGTAAGAAATAATGTTTTTTCTCAGTTCTTCTCCAGAGCTGAGCCAAAACTGAGGTACAGAGCATCAACACCACAGCCAGGCAAACCACAGTGTTCCTCTGTCACTGCAGGGAGATGAGAGCTGCAGAGTGATGAGGATTCCTTCCTGTTGGGAAAGAAAACCCCGAGCAGAACGCTGGGGATTTATTTCCTATCCTTTGTTTATCTTGCATCCCACACATCTGTGCCTCGGAGCAGAAGTAGCTGCAAATAGCTGAGATATCAGCGTGGGGTTCTGAGAAAACCAGGGGCAGGAGGAACTGCCTTCTGTGAGACTGGGACAGGGAGGAAACTCTGCTGCTGTCTGCCAGGCCTTGCTGCTGCTGCTGTGCACTGAGAAATAGCTGAATTATTCCCTTCACAGGGGGTCATTCCACAGCAATTCCATGGGATGGATCAAATTCATATTCACAAGGAGGGATAGCTGGATGCTGAAAGGCTTTTGGGGAATTTAGATTTTTTTTTTTCCCTGAACACCAAATTCATCATCTGTAGCATCAGGAAGAAGTGTTGAGCCTTGCATCCCATGACAATTTCAGGTGATTATTCCAGTTATTTGTCAAATTCCAGCAATTTGCTCCCTGACAGTCATTCACAAGCTTGTCCCAGTTCAGAGAATCACTCTGGGTTGGAAGGGACCTCAGAGCCCACCCAGTGCCACCCCTGCCATGGCAGGGACACCTCCCACTGTCCCAGGCTGCTCCAGCCCCAGTGTCCAACCTGGCCTTGGGCACTGCCAGGGATCCAGGGGCAGCCCCAGCTGCTCTGGGAATTCCATCCCAGCCCCTGCCCACCCAGGGAACAATTCCTAATTTCCAATGTCCCATCTAACCCTGTCCTCCTTCAGTTTAAGGCCATTCCCCCTTTTCCTGTCACTCCATGCCCTTTGGAACAGTCCCTCTCCAGCCCTCTCTAGGTCCTGGACTCGTCCTGGGGCTTAATGTAGGAAATTTTTGTAAAAAAGTCTTATTTGGAATAGAATTCCCTCTTTCATTCTCTTAGAAAATGAAGAAAAATCATTACTTTATACAAAACAAGGAGCTTTGACCATCAGATAAGAACCTAGGAAGCACTTTCCCAAACCAAAGCCTTTTGATAAGAACACTTGAAAACATTTTCTTGCTCCATTTGTGTTATCTTGTAATTGAATTACCAAACCCTAAAGCCTGTCCTTCCTGATACAGGAACAAGTTCACCCTATCTGAGCATCAATCTGTGCATTTAAATTTAGGTTTTTTTCTGTGACATTTCTTGGGGCCTTCCAAGAAACAATACTGTTGTTTCTAAATGAGCAAATTCAGGTTCTGCAGAAAGTTTTCCACTTCTGCTTCACGGTTTCTACTGATCTGATCTTTATGTGGAACATTTCTTCCTCTGCAAGATTCTGAGAAAATCAGTGGCAACTGTTTCATCTTCCCTCTAGGAAATATTTTTATCTTTTATTGATGTCATTTTTCATGTCTCAGATCTCTGACTGGGACCAATCAGACAAATCCCATCAAGTTTGACACGATAATTTTTTTAAAGTGCCCTCCTGGTCTGAGGTGAAGGATCTGCATCTCCCCCACAGGGAATTTCTCTGATTTGTAGAGCTGTGCTTTCATCTCATGGAATCCTGGAATGGTTTGGGTTGGAGAGGAACCTGAATCTCATCCAGTTCCACCCTGTGCCATGGGCAGGGAATTTTTCACTCCCCCAGGTTATTTCACTCACCCCATTTCTCTCACCTCAGTTTTTTACTGTTCTGTTTGCCCTCAGCCCCCTCCCAGGTTATTTAACTCACCCCATTTCTCCCACTTCACTTTTTTAGTGCTCTGTTTGCCCTCAGCCCCCTCCCCAGGCAATGCTGGTGGGAGAAATCCTTGCTGCTTAAAAAACTGAATTTTTCCATTCAAAAATCCCACCAAACCTGGGAAAATCTCTGTGGAACTGCCATGGGTGACTGGGGGGTTTTTCAGCAGTTTGTTCCATGCTCCCCCTCCTTCTTCCAGGCTTTAAATCTCCCATAAAAGCTCAGTTGCAACGCCTGGTAAACAATGGAATAGCTGGGATGAATTTTTCTTCGCAGGGCCTCTGAAAAATCAAAGGGGCAAATTGATCTGACAACATTCAAGTGCTCAGTGTACACGGTATTCAAATGAAATTCTTGTTCCAGTGAGGAGCAGCAGCCCGAGGAGTATCTCTGTGCTCAGTGTTTTCCTGGGGCTGTGCCAATGGTGCCTCATTGTCTGATTTCCAAGGGCTGTAATTGAGTGATAATTGCCAGTTCCTCTTTTGAACCAACACTCTCTGATAAACTTCACCACCATTTAGCTGGAAATCTGAGAGCTCTAAACAGTTTATTTACCAAGAGCGATACAGACATCTCTTAACACACTGCACCACTGCCTGCCCTGCGTGTACATCGGCATTTGGATGGCGCCAATTAACAGCAGGCTGCAGTTTGGGGTTGGTTTGGTTTTTTTTTTTATTTTAAAAATAATTTTTCTCTCTTCCATGTGGTCTCTGTGAGCCATTTGTTCAGTGCCTGCACCACCAGAGGAGTTTGGGGGTGTTGTTTTGAGTGGAGTCAAGGGAATACCTGATTTTAGCCACCTGCGCAAAGTTCAGTGAAGAAAAAACAAATCAAGATGAGGGAGAATAAAGAAAAATCGTAGAAATAAAGAAAAGTTTTATTCAATTTCTGATGGGATGATGCAGTCTGGATTTTTCTCATTTAGCTGTTAACGTCTCATCATTCTCTGGAAGCAGTAGACTCAGAATTACAAACTGGCTTCTCCCTTCATCTCAAAGCTTTTTAAGGAGTATTTTCCATGGTGGAAAGGTGGATATAGAAGTGACACCTGAATTCCTTCTGTGTTCAGACCTACAACAGCAGAGCCCATTGGAGGCGCATTCCTGCTGCACTTGTTGATGTAACCCAGTAAATTTACCCCCCGGGTGAGTTTTCAAAAGTATTATTTAAGAAAAGTCCCCAAATGGTAGAAACATAGGGCTGGAGGGGACAAGAAATGTCAACTGCCTTAAAAAATTGTTATTCTTGAGAGGTATTTCTCTAGCCTGTTCTTAGAGTCTCCAGAGGTGATGGCACCAACATGCTCAAAAAGCATCAGAGCTTGGGAATTCCATCTATGCTGAGCCAGATCTGTTCTGCACCTGCTGCCAAGTCTCCTGAAATTCCAGAAATTCTCTCTGAAATCACAGACTATCCTGAGCTGGAAGGGACCCATCCAGTCCAAGCCCAGACCCCACCAAGCCCAGCCTGGGCATCCCTGGCAGCGCTGGCCAAAGGCTCCTGGAGCTGTGGCAGCCTCGGGGCCGTGCCCATTCCCTGGGCAGTGCCAACACCCTCTGGGCAAGAACCTTGCCCTAAAATCCAACCTAAATCCCTCCTGGCCCAGCCCCAGCTGCTCCCTAGGTGCTGTCCCTGTCCCAGAGCAGAGACCAGAGCTGTCCCTGAATTATTCACTAAATTTTATCATTCGTGTATTCTTAAATTATTATTCTCATTATTATTCTCCTTATTCTTACTACTCTTTTCTTCTTGTCTTCTTCTACATATTTTAAGTTCCAATACTATTCTATTTCTATGTATTTTTTAAGTATTCATTTTCTTCATCTTTGCCTAGCAGGAGCAGCAGAGCCCCAGAGCTGCTGCTCCAGGCCCGGCTGCGCTGATTTGGGCTCTGTGGCTGCACAGCCCCGAGCAGCTGCTGCCCCAGGGATCTGTGTGAGCAGCACAGAGCTGCTGCTGCCTCGGCTGGGGCTGCAGCGGGGGCACCGCTCCCGCCGGGCCCAGGGCTGCTCCGGGCAGGCCGGGCTGCTGCGGAACAGCCCCAGCCGGGCTCCGGGGCCACGGGCAGCGTCCCAGCGGGGCTGTGCTGGCTCCGCTGTGGCGGCTGCACAGCCCTGCTGCCAAGGGCTCTCTCCCAGCACAGCTCTCTCTCAGCCGCCCTCAACGTGCGCCTTCAGTTCGCCTGCAGAGAGCAGCGCCAGCCCTGCCCTGCCGGCCCGGCCGGCAACTCTCCCGCTGGGCTGGGGCTGAGCGCTCACTGCTCACAGGGGACTCCGTGGCACTGCCTGGGAAAATACATCGGCACCATCGCTGAGAGACAGCACATGAAATCTGGGCACTCTGCTCTTGTGCCTTTTTAGAAACCTCATTAGAAAATAAAAATATTCTTTAAGAATGGGAACAGTGTTGGGACATTAGAATGTATCCTAACTACAACATACTGCATATTCATAGACTGTAATGTAAATATACAATATGGAATAAACTATTTCCTAGTTTTACTAATTCATTAAATTTCCTCTCCGTTTTTCGATTCTTCATTTATTCTTCTTATTGTTCTTCTTCTTACTACTCTTCTTTTCCTTCCTACACTTCTTTGCTTCTTCTAAGCATTTTGAAATTCTTATTCCTCTCCCTATTTCTATTACACTTATTCTAATATCTATTTCTAAATTCCTATTCTTCTTCTTCCTCTAAGTATTTCTAAATTCTTATGAATATTCTTCTTCTATGTATCATTAAATAAGCCTTCTCCGTCTTGTCTTCTTTGTCTTTGTCTTTTTCTTTCTTGTCTTCTTCTTAATTTTCTTCATCTTCTTTGTCTTCATCTTCTTCACTGTCTTCATCCTCTTCATTGCTATGTTGTCTTAGTCTTCATTTTCTTCTGTGTCTTTGTCTTCATCTTCTTGGTCTTGTCAGCTTTGTCATTGGCTTGGGGTGGTTGATGCTGAGAGTCCGTTCCAGGAGCCTCTGCTTTGTGCCCAAGAAATGGTTGCTGTACCTTCCAGGCCCGGGGCCGGGTGTGTGTGGGGCGGGGAAGGGGGGAGCTTTGGGCTCTTTGGCTGGGCATTCTCCAAGCCTCACTGCCCAGGTGTTCCTGGCTCTGCCTGGCACGGTTTTGCTTGGCTTGCTTGGCTTTGCTGGCCCATCCAAAAGCTTTTCCCTTGCCTGCCTTGGAGGAGCTGCAGCAGCAATCTTCCAGCCCCTCCAGCTGAACCCAACAGCTGCTGCTCCCACACCAGAGCAGCGGCACCGGCGGCAGCGGGGCCGTCCCGTTCCAGCCCAAGCATCAAGGAGCCGAGGCGGGCAGAGAAAGCACAGCCAGAGACTCCGGCCCAGCTGCTTTGGCTGCCCTGGACAGGAGGCGCAGGAGCCCAGAGAGCCGCCAGGGCTGTGCCTCCTGCTGGATGGAACTCCTCTGGGGAAGCTCCACTTCCCTCAGCGGGAAAGCCGCTGCCATCTCGCACCCCACGTCGGAAAGGGGAATTTCTCCAACCTTTGCCCCATTCTCCAGGACTTTTGGGTCTTTGTTCCTGTGTCTGGGTGGGCCAGAGAAGAGAGTTCTGTGAGTATTCTGTTGGAATAAACTGTTGCGTTTGGGTTTTACCACTTTCCTCTCTTGCTATTCCTTTTCTGCTTGTGGAGGGCAATTACTGAACAAGGCTCTCTGGCCACCACCACGTCCCACATCACAAAGGGCCCCGACACCGTGTGCCCGTGTCACAAAGGGCCACCCCCGGCAGCCCAGCATCAGTGGAGCAGCCAGAAGTGGCTGGGAGCAGCCCCGCACTTGTGGCCTTTGGCCCCTGCTGTGCCCAGAGCCCTGAGAGGCTTTGGCCACGCTGCCACAGGACAGCCCCGGCCCCACAGTGCAGAGCCCTGGCTTTGCCGGCTGCGCTGCCCAGGGCACCAGGAATTGGCCGCACGGACGGGCCGGGCACTCGTGGGCAGCGGCTCCAGGAGCCGCGGGAGCCCGGGGAGCAGGGGCGTCCCTCAGGGCTCTGCCGGGCACCGGGGCTCGGCCCTGCCTTCAGCAGCGACAGCCGGGGGCACCGAGCGCGGCCTGGGCGCCTTTGCCGGGCACGGGAAGCCGAGCGGGGCAGGGGCAGCGCGCAAGGCCGGGGCCATGCACAGGCAACCCGCCGGGCTGGAGAAGCGGCACCACGAGAGCCTCCTGCGCTGCCACAAGGCCGGGGCCCGGCTGCTGCAGCTGCCTCGGGGCAGTGCCTGAGGCCCCGACTCCTGCAGCTCTGCCCCGGCCTCTGCGGCGCCACGGGCACAGAGGCCGGGCCGGGGCTCGCTCCCTGCTGCCCGCAGGGCGCTGCCGAGGGCTCCCCGCCCGCCGGGGCCGGGCGCTGAGGGAGCGGCGCCGCCATTGCTGCCGCCCTCAGGGGCTCTGAGGGGAGCGCGGCTCCCGCCAGCCCCGCTCCGCCCGCACGGGCCACACAAACACGGAGCACAAAGACAGCGCTGAAATTGTGTCCGTGCCCTGCCAAATGCACCCGGACAGCGGCCCCAGGGGCTGGGCTGGGCTCGGCTGCGGCAGCACCGCCGCACGGCTGCCCCCGGGCTTGTGCTGATACCGGGGCCGGGGGTGTGCGATGGGATAAGAAACACACTAATCTTTTTAAACTTAAATTTGCTTCCTGTGCTCTTCTTTATTTTAGAAACATTGAAGCATAACTGAGCAGCATCAAGGAAAAAAAACAACAGCTGAGTACAAGGCTTCACAATCAAAGTGCAACAAGTGGAGGGAATCACACGCTTCAGACGTGTGCACACAGGCACAAAGCACCTCTCCTTTCTGGGGCTGCATCGCAGCACACAAGGAGTAAAACCAGCGTTACTCCTGTTCTCACAGTAAAAACGCCTCAGGTGCAGATTCTTGCTGCAAAGTAACTTGGTAACCATGAAACAATATTGGATTCCAGAAGCTGGGAGTTGGGGTACCCTTTCTTCTTGTCCATGGTTTCATCATCCATTCTTATTCTTATTACTCTTATTCTTCAATATATTTGTAGTTTTCCTCATCTTCTTACTCATCTCCTTTGTCTTCGTCTTCTTTTTCTTCATCTTTTTCCTTGTCTGTTTCACTCCTCGGGCCGTGGCCTGAGGCAGGGACAGCGGAACAGCCCCCGCAGCGCCCGCCTGAAGCGGGAGGGACGTATCCTGGGGGCAGCCGGCTGCCCGCGGAGGGCCTGGGCTCCCAGCCGGGCGGGCCGGGGGCTGGGGGCGCTGTGCGGCTCCTGTGCCGGGCACTCAGCCCAGGCCTCCTGAGGGATGGGCACTGGGACTCCATCAGCTGCAGAAACTTTCTGGTTCTGGTGTTTGTCTTCTTCTGGGGACAGCTCCAGGACACTCACCTTGTCCCACTCATCTTCCTCTGGGCACAAGGGCTTGGGCCCAATGCTGTGCTCAATTTCATCTTCCCAGTTTTCCTGCACAAGCTTGTTGCTGTCATCTTCCCCAGTTGGAGTATCCTGAGGGTCTGCTGCCATTCCCTCTGGACATGTCTTGGCTAATGCAGTCTTCTTCCCAGTCAGAAAGCTTTTCACAGCTGTTATCTCCTCGGGGCAGTCCTTGCTCAATGTATTCTTCCCAATCCGAGGGGTCTTGCAAGCTGCTGACTTCTCCATGGGACAGGTCTTTCTCCAAGTATTCTTCCCAGCTGGAGGCTTGGTGGTAACTCATGACTTCCTCACCTTCCCACTGGGAAAGCTCTGGCTCAACATCACCTTCCCTCTCATTGTCCTCCTCACTCTCCTGCCCTGCCTGCACTGATGCTGACACTGTTCCATCCGGCTGCTGCTCCCTGGGCGCCTGGGCTCCCAGCTGGGCAGGAGAGGTGCTGGGCAGGGCAGGCACTGCCTCTGCTGCCACCTCTGTGCCGACGGGGCTGGGAGAGCTGGGCCCCACTGAGGGAAAAGGCTGAGGCTCCTTGCTTGCTGGGCCCAAGGATCTGTCCCAGATCTCAGAGCTGATGTCACAGCCCCATTGGGACAGCTCCTGGCTGCTCACATCTTCCTCCCACTGGGACAGCTTTTGCTCACTTCCATCGTCCCACCAGGGCAGCTCTTGGGCTGCAGCGTCTGCTCCTTGGCACAGCTCCTTGTCACTGCTGGCTCTCACCTGGGACAATTCCAGCTCTCTCCTGTCCTCCCACTGGGACATGTGACAGTGCACATCTTGTCCCCATGGTGAGAGGTCTTGGTACCTCTCACCTTCCATCTGGGAAAGGTCTTCAGCATCATCCCATTGGGAATCCTCTGGGACACTCACATCTCTCTCCAAGGACAGCTCCTGGGATCTCTCATCTTCTTCCCATCCCAGCTCCTGCTGCCCACTCACATCTACTTCCCATTCAGACACCACTTGGGTTGTCACACATTCTTCCCATTCCCAGACCTCTTGGTACATCTCACCGTCCGACAGAGGAGACACAACTGACACCAAGAACAGCTTCAAGCATCAGCACTTTATTAGTCCCCAGTACAACCTTTTATACACTTTTGCCTTATGCATAACACCTGTGTGCCCTTTTACCCTCTGGTGATTGGTCAGTGCACTTCAGCATTCCGGGCTCCTTTTCCTTTCACGACGCTCACCTGTTTCAGACAGCTGCACCCCATTAGGGATGAGGCTCTGCCAGCCAACAGCCTCATTCCTAATTTCTCACAATCTATTCTCCCACAATTCCCCCTGTTTTCTATTAAATTGCAAATTCCATGTTTACCGTCCCTCTGCAAGGGCCCTTTGCAGAAAAGATAACAAACATGGTAAAAGCAGCTCTTGCATAACTTCCATTAGCTCCAGAATGCATCTGTGAATTGACCTTAATTAATTCCCCAAATTCATCCACATCACCAAAGTTTACACTCACATCTACGAGATATTAACAAACACATATCATCAAAGTTTTTGCACCTATACCTATGAAATATGAAATATTAACAAGGGTTTAGTAACTACTCTAGTTTCTAAAGTAACATGCAAAAATAAGCCAGAGGTTGTGTGTTCCCATCACCCAAATCTTTTGCTGTTCTAGGGAGTCAGGTGAGCCACAGCCAGGTTTGCTCTGAGGGGTGTTATCCAACACAGGTCAAACACAACGAGCAGGCACGCACTGAACTCTGGTATCTGTACAGGTGCAGGCATATCCATTCCCCCAGGTAACAAGATCCCACAGGCCCTCCCAGGCTTGTGTCTGCAAATTGCAAACCCAGACTGGAGCAGGGCCAGGGGTTCTGTCACTTGGTGACTGTAATGACAAAAACTGTGTTAGAATAACAGGTATTGTACACGAGGGAGGAATAGTAAGATGGTTTAGTGTAAACACAGCTTTCCAAACTCTTGCTTGCGGGGTTTCACCCTGCATTCCCCCTTTTTGTTTTTGAAGAAGGGCTTTAAGTGTAGAATGAAAATGGTCTGTGATGGCTTGACCTGTCAGAGAATGCAAAACACCAGTGACATGGTGAACACCCCAATGCTGCAGGAATTGTTGGGTCCACTGAGCTACATAACCAGGACCATGATCAGTTTTTACAACATGTGGTATTACCTAAGGCTACAAAAGCACCACACCAATGGGAAATTATATCTCTTGCCTTTTCTCCTGCATGTACAGAACCCCAACAGGACTTAGAATTAAGTGTCCACAGAAACAGGTACATATTTAAGGCGACCAAATTCTGAAACATGAGTAACATCAGGTTACCATAGCTGAGGAGCTTGTAGCCTCCTGGGGTTTGTTCCACCCTGAGTCATGGTGACATGCTGCTGACAATCAGAGCATGAGGCAATGATATCACGTGCTGCTGCAGATGTAAGATGGAATTGATGTCGTAGAGCTCAAGCCCCTTGGTGGAAAACTGATGTGACCGAATGTCCTGGTGTAATGTATCTGGTACTGGGGCAGCCCACACTGGGGCTGTCAGCGTCTCTGCACGGGCGTTTCCTTCCACAATGAACCCAGGTGAGTTAGAATGATTACAAACATGGAGAATGTAAAATGATGCAGTTTGTTGGCATGCCATAATGTTTTTAGCAAACATTTTGGCATGCCATAATGTTTTTAGCAAACCAAACAATTCCTTACAATTTACCTCTTTCAGAACAGCACAATCTAATCAATGAACTATATTGCACACATATATTAGAGGATGCATTCGTGTTATCTTTAGCGAGCTGCAAAAAGCAAAGTGTCTTGGGCTGCTGCATTGTGAATGTCATTAGGGATGAGGCTCGGTTGGCCAGCAGCCCCATTCCTAATTTCTCACAATCTATTCTCCCACAACTGTCCTCTTCCCCAGGCCTCTTCTCTGGGCTGGAGCCTCACAGGGCACCTCCACCAAGAACAATTCCTTTTCCCATTGCAGGAGTTTCCTTTGGTGTGGAAAAGACAGAAAGAAAGGAGAATTCCTGCCTTCCCTTCTCTCAGGGCTGCAGAAGTCCTCAAACTTCCCTCCTGCTGCTCCCCCAGAGAGAACGCTGGCCTGGGGACTCTCTGCTGTTGGATTTTGGGCAAGGGAGGAGGGGGACACTTGGCTGTCCCTGTGGACAGGGGAAGTGGGTGACATCCAGGCCCAAATATTCATATAGGATTTGTCATCCTTCAGTGAATCTTATTGGTTTTGGAAAGCAGAGAGGAGGAGGAGAGGGCCTAAGAAAGGAACAATCCTTCTGTACCCCCGGGGAGGAGGGGACAGCCGGGTGGGGATTGGGCTCTGCTCCCAGGGAACAGGGACAGGAGAAGGAGAAGCCACCGCAAGTTGTGCCATGGGAGGCTCAGGTTGGACACCAGGAGCAATTTCTTCATGGAAATTGTGCTCAGGCCTTGGGAAGGGCTGCCCAGGGAGCTTTGCAGTGCCCATCCCTGCAGGTGTCCCCTGGAGGTGGCACTGAGTGCTCTGGGCTGGGGACAAGGTGCCCATGGGGCACAGCTGGCACTCCATGGGCTGGCAGGGCTTTGCCAGCCTCAGTGATCCTGGGTTTCTAATGGGGGGCTTTTAGACTAGCAGGGCTTTTAGACTGGCAGGGATCCCTCAGAAAGTTTGGTCCCAAACTCACACTGAGCACGAGCTTGGAGCACTCAGAGCTGGGGCTCAGCACCTTCCAGGACTGGTGCTGTGTCCCAGACTCTTGTCAGGGTAAAGGAGCTGCTTGGTACCAGGGGAATGTAGAACCCTCTTGGCTGTCTGTCTGTAAAAGGAGGAGCTCACTGTTGTTATTCATGCTGACTATTCATCTTCCTGTTGTTTTTATAATAAATTATCCAGACATATAATAGGAAAAGGGATGGAAATCAGCCAAACACAGTAGCCCCTAGTAGCCCCTCTTTTTCACCCAAGCATTGAATTGCTGCAAAAAAAAAAAAAAAAAAAAAAGAATTTATCAGTTTAAAGTGTCTTGATGTCTTCTGTGAGTTGGCATCCTTAATTTCTGCCTTGCTGCAGGAAGTGTTCTCCCTTTAACCTCTGCAGCATCCTGTGGGGATGTCCCTGCAGGCTCTCAGGAGTGTGTTACACCTGGCTCACTGTGGGCAGGGTTGCAGAAAGCTCAGCAGATAACAAAGATAAGTTTAAAAAGAGAAAGCTCACCCAGATACAAAATATTTGCAGAAACTGTGTGAATTCTTTTGTAAGGGTTTGCTGGAAGAGGCACAAGTTGTCACAGTGACACCTGCACTTGGCTGCTTGCACGGCCTGGTTGCTTATCCAGGTGGCTTTGTTTAAACACAAAATATTTAGGAATCAGACATTTTAGTGCGAACCAAAATCACTTGAATGTCTTTTACTTTGGTAACTGACTTTGTCATAGCTTTGTCCGTGGGATACTTTCAGGAAAGAAATTTCAAAAAAGACCTGCTTGGTATGGAGATTGTGTTAAATTTCCCTTGAGGATGAAGAGAATTTTTTTTTTTTTCAATATAGTCTGTATCTTATCAAATTGTTTTACCTTTGACTTGGTTGTTTCAAACATGACCCTGATTAAGAGGCAAATGAGGCCATGGGATAGCAACAGAGGGATTTTATTCAACAACACGGATTTGACTGCACAAGAAGTGTGAGGAAGGGTGAGGGAAAGAAAGAGGAAACTCCTGTCAGAGAGAGGAGACACAGAGCAGGAGATAATCAGCTGGAACCACACGAGCTGTAAGGTCCCTGCCAGCCCCAAGCGCTGTGTCGTGTAGGAGTTGTACGGACTCCAGAAGTGACTCCACAGCTGCTTTCTGCTGAGCAGGCCCTGGGCAGGGACAGGGGAGCAGAGGGGACAAGGCTTCAGCCACAGGCTCAGCGGCAAGTTCCTTCTGCGGGATGTTCTGTGTGCAAACTAGAAGTGAAAATGGGGAGAAGAGCCTTTGCAGCACCTTCACAGGCACAGCGAGCCCGGCAAGGAGCAGCCCTTGCTCCTCGCCCACGCCGAACCGGCGCTGCCCTTGTGAGCCAGCCGGGCTCCCGGGCCACGGGCAGCGTCCCAGCGGGGCTGTGCTGGCTCCGCTGTGGCGGCTGCACAGCCCTGCTGCCAAGGGCTCTCTCCCAGCACAGCTCTCTCTCAGCCGCCCTCAACGTGCGCCTGCAGTTCGCCTGCAGAGAGCAGCGCCAGCCCTGCCCTGCCGGCCCGGCCGGCAACTCTCCCGCTGGGCTGGGGCTGAGCGCTCACTGCTCACAGGGGACTCCGTGGCACTGCCTGGGAAAATACATCGGCACTGCTGAGAGACAGCACATGAAATCTGGGCACTCTGCTCTTGTGTCTTACAGACTTTATTAGAAAATAAAAACATTCTTCAAGAATGGGAACAGTGTTGGGACATTAGAATGTATCCTAATTACAACATATTGCGTACTCATAGACTGTAATGTAAATATACAATATGGAATAAAAATAAACTATTTGCTAGTTTTACTAATTCATTAAATTTTCTCTTCATTTTTCTATTCTTCAATTATTCTTCTTATTGTTCTTCTTCTTCTTACTACTCTTCTTTGCTTTTTCTAAGCATTTTGAAATTCTTATTCCTATCCCTATTTCTATTACACTTCTTCTAATATCTATTTCTAAATTCCTATTCCTATTCTTCTTCTTCCTCTAAGTATTTCTAAATTCTTATGAATATTCTTCTTCTATGTATCATTAAATAAGCCTTCTCCATCTTGTCTTAGTCCTTGTCTTCTTCCTCTTTGTTGTCTTCTTCTTCAATTTCTTCATCTTCTTTGTCTTCATCTTCTTCACTGTCTTCATCCTCTTCATCTGCTATGTCATCTTCGTCTTCTTCATTTTCTTCTGTGTCCTTGTCTTCATCTTCTTGGTCTTTGTCAGCTTTGTCATTGTCTTGGGGTGGTTGATGCTGAGAGTCCGTTCCAGGAGCCTCTGCTTTGTGCCCAAGAAATGGTTGCTGTACCTTCCAGGCCTGGGGCCGGGTGTGTGTGGGGCGGGGAAGGGGGGAGTTTTGGGCTCTTTGGCTGGGCATTCTCCAAGCCTCACTGCCCAGGTGTTCCTGGCTCTGCCTGGCACGGTTTTGCTTGGCTTGCTTGGCTCTGTTGGCCCATCCAAAAGCTTTTCCCTTGCCTGCCTTGGAGGAGCTGCAGCAGCAATCTTCCAGCCCCTCCAGCTGAACCCAACAGCTGCTGCTCCCACACCAGAGCAGCGGCACCGGCGGCAGCGGGGCCGTCCCGTTCCAGCCCCAAGCATCAAGGAGCCGAGGCGGGCAGAGAAAGCACAGCCAGAGACTCCGGCCCAGCTGCTTTGGCTGCCCTGGACAGGAGGCGCAGGAGCCCAGAGAGCCGCCAGGGCTGTGCCTCCTGCTGGATGGAACTCCTCTGGGGAAGCTCCACTTCCCTCAGCGGGAAAGCCGCTGCCATCTCGCACCCCACGTCGGAAAGGGGAATTTCTCCAACCTTTGCCCCATTCTCCAGGACTTTTGGGTCTTTGTTCCTGTGTCTGGGTGGGCCAGAGAAGAGAGTTCTGTGAGTATTCTGTTGGAATAAACTGTTGCGTTTGGGTTTTACCACTTTCCTCTCTTGCTATTCCTTTTCTGCTTGTGGAGGGCAATTACTGAACAAGGCTCTCTGGCCACCACCACGTCCCACATCACAAAGGGCCCCGACACCGTGTGCCCGTGTCACAAAGGGCCGCCCCCGGCAGCCCAGCATCAGTGGAGCAGCCAGAAGTGGCTGGGAGCAGCCCCGCACTTGTGGCCTTTGGCCCCTGCTGTGCCCAGAGCCCTGAGAGGCTTTGGCCACGCTGCCACAGGACAGCCCCGGCCCCACAGTGCAGAGCCCTGGCTTTGCCGGCTGCACTGCCCAGGGCACCAGGAATTGGCCGCACGGACGGGCCGGGCACTCGTGGGCAGCGGCTCCAGGAGCCGCGGGAGCCCGGGGAGCAGGGGTGTCCCTCAGGGCTCTGCCGGGCACCGGGGCTCGGCCCTGCCTTCAGCAGCGACAGCCGGGGGCACCGAGCGCGGCCTGGGCGCCTTTGCCGGGCACGGGAAGCCGAGCGGGGCAGGGGCAGCGCGCAAGGCCGGGGCCATGCACAGGCACCCGCCGGGCTGGAGAAGCGGCACCACGAGAGCCTCCTGCGCTGCCACAAGGCCGGGGCCCGGCTGCTGCAGCTGCCTCGGGGCAGTGCCTGAGGCCCCGACTCCTGCAGCTCTGCCCCGGCCTCTGCGGCGCCACGGGCACAGAGGCCGGGCCGGGGCTCGCTCCCTGCTGCCCGCAGGGCGCTGCCGAGGGCTCCCCGCCCGCCGGGGCCGGGGCCGGGCGCTGAGGGAGCGGCGCCGCCATTGCTGCCGCCCCGGTGAACTCGGCTCACCCCGGCTTGGTCCGAGCTGCGGAATGGGGAGAGCACGGGAAGGACTCGTGTTTCTCATCCCCTTCCCCACCACAACCTCCAGGTTTCAGTCAGAGATAATTCCGAGGGGTTATCAGTGTTCAGCAATAAAGGAAGTAGGGACTGACCTGCCTTTACCAAAGTCTGCCTGTCTCGGGTCAAGAGTGCAAAAGACTCATTTGCACTTTTGTCTAACAATACAAAAATTGATTTGCAGGACCAGTGGGTTCCATTTATCTCTTTGTCCAGGGGAAAAGCACCTCTGAAGATTTAAGAGGGATTTCTGCTCTGGGTAATGCTCCTTCCACAAACTGCTGTTAAAACATGATGGTTATTGCCTATGATTTTTGAGTCCATAACTTAAACAACACGATTTTTATCGTGTTTTTTATCGTATTTTTATCCATAGAGGCTGTTTTGCAGGATGCTAAGCTTTTAAAAAGTCTCTCCTTTAACTGATAGAGCTTTTTTTAAGAGACCACATTCACAAATAATCTGAGCAGCACCTCTGTGTTTGCAGCCAAATCTGAATCAGAAAGATCCCTGTTTTCTTTGATGACCTGATGTGTCTTTCCATGTTTCAGCCTCAGAAATGGTAGCAGTGTTTTATGGCGGCAATTCAAAAATCACAGTTTTTCCTTTTGTTTCTCTGTCACTTGGGACGAACTGACTTGTAGTTCTCAACCTGTGCTTCACGGAAAATGAGACATGAACTCCACTACAAACTCACCCTGATGGAGCACTTTGGGAAGAGCTGTAGTGGAACTTTTAGATTTGATCAGGGACTGCTTGAGTTTCTACCTGGTCCTCCACAGATTGAGAAGAGCAGATGAAATAATCAATTCAGACGCATTTTTTTGGAAATTAAAGATGCTTTTGCCACTGACATTTGAAACTTTAAGAAATCAGTGCTCGTTTCAAAATGGAAAATGCACTTTTCCAAATGGGAGAGGTGTGGCTGAATCAAATCCATTCTCCAGTGCTAATATAGAAATTAGCTTTTAGTAGAATCATCTCTGCAGCACTCCCCACCCTGTTCTTTCCCTCTCTCTGTCTGAAATGACCACAATATCTTAAATTAACACTGAACTCACTCAAACCACACATTTAGCTGTTGTCTTGCCTTCGGTTTTCTTCTCTCATCCCCATCCTGCTGCTGCTTCTTAACACTCTCTTGGAAATTATTGAACTCTCAGTTCACTCTGGAGCAGCACTTCAGAAAGAAAGTAGTCTGGCACACATTTTATTATTATGTTTTCTGTTAGATTTTCCTTGGAATCACAGAAATTTTAGGTTGGAAGGGACCTTAGAAATCATCCAATTCCACCTGGACACTTTTCACTATCCCAGGTTGCTCCAAGCCCCATCCAACCTGGCTTTGAAGGTTTTGGATGAGGAAGAGCAGCAATTCTCTGCACCTGTGACAGCTCTGCATCCAAAAGCAGGGGGGGAAAAAGGAGGAAAAGTCACATCAACAGCAATTAAATAAACATGGAATCCTGCACCAAAACCCTGGCCATGAACTCCACCTCCAGTTTCATGCCTGAGGTTTGTCTGCCTAATTAGCCAACATGGAAGTTTGGCTTTTTCGTGCTTCCCCTTGGGAGAAGTTTGGCTTTTAGTCCAAACCTTGTGGTCACTTTCACTATATTTCCCCAGAGCAGTGCTGCTGTGGCTGTCTTAAAATAAATGGAGGTTTTAAAGGGAAAAAAAAAAAAAAAAAAACAAACCAGAAAACAACCGATTTTATTTTTTTATCATGGAAGGAGAGAAAAGTTTTTCCTGACATCTTTCTTGGAAAGGCTTGGATGGGGTTGTGTGTGTACAGTTATATATGAATGTGTTTGTGACTGTTTAGAAGGAACATCGTGGGATAAGTAAGAAGTGGAAAATATGATCTTAAACCAGGAAAAATCAGGGAAAGTCTGCAGTGTTGCCCAGAGAAGTTGTGGATTTCCCATCCCTGGAAGTGTCCAAGGCCAGCATGGAGAGGGCTTGGAGCAGCCTGGGATAGTGGAAGATGGAGTAGGATGGGCTTTAAGGTCTCTTCCAGCCCAAACCTTTTTGGGATTCTATGGATGCCTCTCCTGCAGCATCCATGGCTGTGCCCTGAACTTATCCCCAGTCTCCAGCCCAAAGATTTCCAATCCTACCCCCTTAAAACAACTCCTCTCCCTGTGTTTATCTTGGCCTGGGCGGCTCAGAAACATCCTCTGCTTTTCCCTAATAAAAAAATGACTGTGCACAAAACGTGTGACAGAACATTTGTCTTCAAAACCCCCTCAGAGTAACAGCACGAGGTGTTTACTCTCTTTACCCCAGTGACAAACAGCAGCTGGTTGGTTTGGTGGGGTTTTTTTTTGGTGCGGGTTTTTTTTTCTTTGTCGTGCATTTAACAGTATTTTATCTGCAACAGGAAACCAGGGTTACAGTTAGGTCAGGTTGTAGAGTCTCCCAGGTCACTGAGGAAAACAATAAACACGCAGGCAGCAAACCCGTGGAAAAGGAGAAGGGAAATGTTGCCTCTGTAAAGAATAAATCAAGTATTTTTCCAGGAAAGAGCAAAGGGATGTCAGGGGGATTTCAGGCATGACAGGGAGCAAGGACCTGAGCTCGTGTGCAGCTCCTCGAGGGATGTTGTGAATCATCAAATCAGGGTCCCATGGAATGGTTTGGGCTGGAGGGGCCTTGAAACCCTTCCAGTTCCACCTTCCACTGTCCCAGGCTGCTCCAAGCCCCATCAAACCCCTCCAGAGATCGTTTGGGACAAGGGGAGAGGAAAGGTGGGGGACAGAGAGTTGTTGGCAAACCCCAAATTCCTCCCAGCATCCTCCGAAATCAAGGAATGTTCCTTCCTCCTTCCGAGTTGGGGTGAGTCCAGCATCCTGAGGAGGGAGCCAAGGCTCCGTTGGTTCGGAGTTCAGGCATTTCATCCCTTACAATTGTTGGAAAAAGCAAAAGAAAAAAAAGGGAAATGGAAAGAAAAAGAAAAAAGGGAAGGGAAAGGGAAGGGAAGAGAAAAAGAGCTGTTCCCTTCCGTGCCTATCCTGCCTCCCTACAACCAGGATGGGATAGGGATGCTGTGCCCGGAGAGGGCAAAACCGACTCAGACAACGCCTAAAGCAAAGCTGTCAGTGGTGAAGGGAGGAGGGGGCGTCGTTTTGGTGCTGAATGACCCTGAAAGCAGCCTGGCTCATCAATCCCGGAGTTAATCACCCTGCTAACGAGGTGAAGATGTGGCAGAGCTGATAACGGCCTTGATAAAGGAACTAACAAGGGAAAGTGCTGATAACTTATCTAAAGCTGCTGAGCTGCCTCGGCTGCCTGGGACAACTGACTGACCCTTTATCCCATAACACAAAGCACAGTCCCACTTTTTAACGGGAAGGTCTTTAAACTTTCTCTGTCATAGAGATTCCTCCCAGGAGCGGGGAATTCCCTAGAGAATGAACATAAATTTAGCCCCCATGGTCTGGGTGAGTGACAGTCTCTACACAATAATTGGTATGTTAATTTAATTAATTGGTATATTAATTTAATCACTTCAATATAGTGCACTCTGTTCGTAGTTATAGCTACTACTCTGTAGTTAATAATTCTGATTAAAGTTTTAATCTAATCATTGTGATAATAGATTATTTTATATAAATATATTTGGGTTGCCATTCTTAATCCTGAGGGACAAAGTTGTATAAAAATTCAATTACAGCTATATAATCACTTAGATATAAAATGATTTTTCTGGGGGTAAGATTTGGGCCCAGGTGTGCCCAGATTCCTCTCTGAGAAGGAGTTTAGAAAGCCAGGGAGTGATTTCTGCACCTCATAATTCTAACAAACTTTGTCTGAAGTTCTCATTCTGCCCGGGTCATCAATGGTGATATTCACTTTTTGTGGTAAAAATAACTAAAAGAAACACCACTTACACCAAACCAAGCGTGCTCAGCTCCAAAAATGATGTTTTCAGGCTGTTTCCATTTCAAGGATTTGTGGAGAGCAGTGAAATCCCCCCTGAGCCTCTTCTTCTCCAGACAGTGACACTTCAGGAACTTGGAATGTCAGGACTGTGGAGCCCTTCAAGGCTGGGCTGCAAAAACAGGGAAAAAAGCAACGATTTATTTTGATTTGTATCCTTAATGTGCTTTGCCTGTAGATTTAGCACCCAAGTTTTCAGTTTCTTTATTGCCACAGTATAATCAGAGCTGTTAATTACAGTTAATTCCACATATCCATGAGGAATTGTGGTGATATATCCTGAATTTTATTGAATAAAGGCTTAAAACCCCACTAATAACTTGGTGTTTTTCACCAGAAGATGACAACTTCCTCAGCAACTCAGTCTTGGTAAAGAAGAAGCCAATTTACCTCTCCAAAATACCCCAAATTTTCCACCACCACCAGTGACCCAGTTTGCACATTATCAAACCCACCAGGATGTTCCTCAAACTCCCCAGATCCCGTTTTCCTGGCAGCTGAGGCCAAAATTGCTTGAGACATTTGATTTTCCTCATGGAAATTCCTCATTTCTGTGGAATTTTCTCATTTCACGAGAAATTCTGTGGAAATTTCTCATTTCATTCTGTGCTACAGCATCCACAACGTTCCTGATGGTTTCAGTGCCTCCGTCTTGGTTCAGACCACAGGAGAAAAGAAAACAGAGCTGGGCTTCACCTCTTTGCAGTAGGGAGCATTTGGTTGCAGGATATAAATTATTTTCTACCTGCTCCTTGCATGGTCAAACACCTAGAAAATAAATTTGTATATGAAAAAAAAATATTTCTCATTTTAAAATGATTTTTAAATAATTTTAAGGGTTTCCTTCTAAGATTGTTTTTGCAGTTTCATGTACGTTCATGGAATGCCAGAATGGTTTGGATGGGAAGGGACCTTAGAGTCCATCTCATTCCCACCCCCTTCCATGGGCAGGGACATCTTCCATTATCCCAGGCTGCTCAGGGAGTATTTGGAGCTGGAATTATTTCCTGCCCATGAGCTCCATCCCAGGTGTGTAAGGATGGAGGGAGGGATGCTCTGCCTACACATCTGAGGCTGTTTCAGGTGCCCCGAGATCTCTGCCTGGAATTTTCTGGATCTGAGCTGTTCCTCCAACTTCTCTCTACAACTCCCTGCCAGGAGGGGCAGTGAGGGGGGTCAGGCTCTGCTGCCAAGGGAAGGGAGGAGAGGAAATGGCCTCAAGTGGCACCAGGGCAGGCTCAGGTTGGAGATTGGGACAGAAAATTTCCCTGGCAGGGTGGTCAGGCCTTGGGCTGAGCTGCCCAGGGAGGTTTGGAGTCCCTGGAATTGTCCCAGAGCAGTCTGGATGTGGCCTTGGGGACAGGGTTTTGGGTGATGCTGGTTAGAAGGGCTCTTCCCACCTTGATGCTTCTGGAATTCTGTGACCTGACCTGAAGCCTGGTTAGGCTCTCACAGAGCCCTCATTTCCTGGCATGGCAGAACAAGGGTTCAGCTCCTCCTGCTGATCCCCTGGACTTCTGGAAATCCTCTTGCCAGAGCACCAAGGCAGGTGGAAATTTGGTTTCCCAGGGTGCCAAAACTCCCGAAACTCAGAAAATTGCTAAAACCCACAGCTTATTTGTGCTAAGTTGAATGAGGTGGTTCCACAGACACTGGAACCAGGATTTGGGGCTGATGGGGCACTTCTTTTCCTGTCACTGCATCACAACTGGGATTTAAAGATGCAAAAATGTCTGGAAGGAATTATAGGCATGATTTTACCATTTGGAAAGGGCTTTGGGGTATCCAACCCCTACAAAAACATGTTGCAAAATACAATATAAACCTTAAAAACACGAGTTGGTTTGAAGTGTAACTCAGCTCAGTAGAGACCCTTTAATATCCCATATCCTTGATTACTTTATCCCTAATTCCATGTTGGCATTCCCTGCTCCGTGTGTGTCTGGCTGTAAATCCCTCAGGGCAGGAACCTTTTCCCGCTCAGTGTTTATTCCAGTCAGAGACTCATGAGGTGCTAATGGGACTCCCAGTAGCTCCAGGGGTGGAGCTGCTGGAATTCCACGTTGGCAAGATAGATTTGTGACACCTCACCCATTTAGGAGAGAGGAATTTGCCTTAGTATCCGTGAAAAGCCCTTTAATGAGGATTAGTAAAATGATCATCAATTTTTTTTCTCTAACTGACCCGGGAAGCCACAAGATTTGTTTATAAATTCCCAGCAAAGCCGAGTGTTTTCTGTCTGTCTGTCTGTCTGTCTTCTTACTGGGAGAAAAGTAACATTAGATATTTGGAATATGGGATTTGGGGTGGTGATGATGCCACTGGAAGAGCTTGGACATATTTTCCAACCTTGATGGTTTTGGGATGAGCTGAGAGAAAGAGCAGAAGGACAGGGCAGGGTGCCTCTGTCACCAGCTGTAAATGCACGTTAAAAGCATCCAATGGATCATTTTTCTCCCACAAAACACAAGGATTTAGGATGTGGACACAGCATTTTCCAGCTCCAGAGGGCTGTGGATAATCCTGGTTATCCAAAGGTGCTCCTGTTCCCACAAAAGCTGCACAGCCCCTGACTTTGACCATTGGGACATGTGCAGGACTCGATCCTCACGTGTGGACAGAGAATTACTTGTGGAGAAATGGAGTTTGTGGGAATTGCAGAAGCTCCATGGAATCATGGAATGGCTTGGGTTGGAAGGGACATAAAGATGACCTTTCCATATCTCAGGTGGCTCCAAGCCCAGTATCCAGCCTGGCCTTGGACATTTCCAGGGATCCAGGGACAGCCACAGATTCTCTGGGCAACCTATTCAGGAGTGATTAAATACAACTGGAATTGTGTAAAATTCAATTATTTGTTATCAACCAGGAGCTTTTTATATTTTGAGGACTTCTCATTTTGTTGTTTCTGCTTTTCTTTTCTCCTTCTTTCCTTTGGTGGGAGAAGAGGAATGGAACAAATAATGGGAATTTGGTTTGTGTCTCTGGGGCTGCTCTTCCTTTTTCACACGCTGTGCAAGGAAAGCTGCTGCAATTTGGAGTGTTTCATGTCCCAGGACCATCAAGGTGGGAAGAGACCTCCAGGATCATCCAGTGCCCCACCAGCACCACCAGGGTTTGGAACGAGAACCTTCCACTATCCCACGTTGCTCCAACCTGGCCTTGGACTCTTCCAGGGATGAGGCAGCCACAACCTGTGCCTGGTTTGGAGGTGAGGGAGGATCAGCTTGGATTTGCCTTCCAGCAGATCCTCCTGATCCACGACTCTGCCCTGGTTGTGGGACACTCACCCTGAATTTGGTTTGAAGGCTCTTGGGCGTTTCCAAGAATCAAGAAATTTTTTAAATTACCAAAATTTTGGCAGGTTATCAGATCTGTTTCTTATCTCGGTAGGCAGCTCCTCTGACTTGTGAAGCAGGACAAGAAAAAAAACCCCTGGGAATTCTCCCTGTTATTCCAGAGCAGGAATTAATGTTCCACTTTAGTGGAACACGACAGCTCTTGTTCTCTCTGCCATCCCACAAACAATTTTGCTCCTGGCTAATTAGGAAGCCAACACGGAGTGAAACACCTGTGTGCTGGAAGGGTTTCCCTGGAGATCCATCCTCCCCTCCTCCTGGAGAACTGGAAGGGCAATCCATTAAAAAGAACAAGGAGCAGAGAGGGGGGAGAAAAAAAAAATCAATAATCTAATTAGAAAACATTATGTGAGGTAATGATGCCAATTAAAGAGCACTGCAGCCATTTCCAGGCCTTGGAGTGTCTGATGAGGGTGGGCCCTGGAGGGCACCGATCCTGCTCCCCCTGGCACGGGGCTGGCACTGAGCCCTGGCGTTCCTTGGGGCTGTGCCGGGAATTGAGGGGTGCCCAGCAGAGAATCCCAGAGGAGAAATCCTCTCTCCTGCTCTTGGAAGGTCCAGGTGGGCACAGGGCTTGGAGGAGAATACGGAGAGGTTTTCAATGCAAGCAAAGCACCCCCAAAACCTTCCCAGAAACAGAAATGCCCAGGGAGAAATGAGAGGTTTGGGAGCAGAGCTGCTGGCTGGGAAGGACCTGGAGCAGGGATTTAGGGGATTGATGGTGGTGGTTGATCCATTTGGTGCTCAGAAGTGGAGGCAGTTTGCCTGCTCTCCTTCCAGGACCACAACTGCACAGAAGAAATTCCTTTTCCTTTTCTTCCAGCACCTCCACACAATTCCGAGATCCCAAGGAGCTGTAACAACCTTGGGAAAATGTCAGTTTGATCCCTTGGCAGCCACACCAAAAACCTCCTCAAATTTTTTGATCTTTGAGGTGTCCCTGCTGACAAGAAGATGATTTTTAATGTCCCTCTTTAAGGCAGGGACAGCTTCCCCTATCCCAGGTGGCTCCAAGCCCCAATATCCAGCCTGGCCTTGGACATTTCCAGGGATCCGGGGGCAGCCACAGATTCTCTGGGCAACCTATTCAGCAGTGATTCAATACAGCTGGAATTGTGTAAAATTTGATTATTTGTTATCAACCAGGAGCTTTTTATATTTTGAGGACTTCTCATTTTCTTGATTCTGCTTTTCTTGTGCTTTTCTTTTTTTCTTCTTTCCTTCAGAGGGAGAAGAGAAATGGAACAAATAATGGGAATTTGGTTTGTGTCTCTGGGGCTGCTCTTCCTTTTTCACACACTGTGCAAGGAAAGCTGCTGTAATTGGGAGTGCTTCATGTGAAATCCCAGGTCCAGCAAGGTGGGAAGAGCCCCCCAGGATCACCCAGCCCCACCAGCATCACCCCAATCCCTGTCCCCAAGGCCACATCCAGACTGCTCTGGGACAATTCCAGGGACTCCAAACCTCCCTGGGCAGCTCAGCCCAAGGCCTGACCACTCTGCCAGGGAAATTTTCTTTGCCAATCTCCAACCTGAGCCCGCCCTGGTGCCATTTGAGGCCATTTCCTCTCCTCCTTTCCCTTGGGACATGGCAGAAACCTGGGCTAACCTGGCTGCACTCATGAGGTGAAGCTGATCAAGAAATCCACATTTTTAGGCATAAAATCTTCATTTTGGCCTGTGGAAAAGTTCCTTTTGTCTCCACTCTTTTTATGGAATATTGTAAGGAGCTGGAAGTGTTGAGAGGGAGAATCCCCTCTGCTGTGTTGCTCTATTCTTGTGTAAGTTACCTCTTCATTTTTATGGTTAATTTGGTCATAACTGAAGTTACAAGCAATTCCCAGCATTCCAATGCCAAATCCCAGTTTTTCTCCACCTATTCCTATAAATTTTGTCTTTTCAACTGAAGTTTTCCCCTTGAGTTTGAGCTTAACCACACTGCTAAACATTCACAATGCACAGCAGAGAGATTTTGTTCAAGGGAAACGCTTCCCTTGCTTGTGTTGTACAAAAAAAAAAAAAAAAAAGGAATATGGGGCTTGTCCTTGCTTCCAGATGTTTCTTCTTCTCTCTCCTTCCCTCCTTGCATCTCCTGAGCTCCAGGGAAAGCAGTGCTTTATCCTTTGTTCCTCTGAGGCTGTTGCTCCTCTCCCCTTCTTTTCCTCTTTCCAGTGCTCATGGGGGATGGAAGCACTTAAGGGTCTCATTTGGGGCTGAGTTTCCATCCCTTTGATTTCCCTCTAAATTCTCCAGGATGCTAGAGAGGACCTGAGGGGGCTTCCCATAAATTAAAGGTGTTTTAGTGTTCATTGGACACCTCCTGTTCCCTCCTCACTTCATCTCATTGTTGTGCTCTCATCAACAAATGAGGATTTGTAGGTGCTGCAGTGATGGTGTTTGGAGTCTTTTCTGCCAAGGAAAAACACACAGAATTCCAAAATCAGATGGAATCTCTTCCTGGAAAGGGTGCTCAGGCCTTGGCAGGGGCTGCCCAGGGAGCTTTGCAGTGCCCATCCCTGCAGGTGTCCCCTGGAGGTGGCACTGAGTGCTCTGGGCTGGGCACAAGGTGCCCATGGGGCACAGCTGGCACTCCATGGGCTGGCAGGGCTTTGCCAGCACCAGGGATTTTGGATCTGTTGCCAGGCACAAAAGGCAAATTTGCCTTTGTCACCACAAAGTTTAGGAAAAAATGACAGGGAAGAAATAGCAAAGGAAAAGTAAAAAAAAAGGGAAATCCAAAAAGGCTGCAGGAGGATTTCACCAGGGCATGGGGTGACAGGAAAAGGGGGAATGACTTTAAACTGAAGGAGGGCAGGGCTGGATGGGATCTTGGCAATGAGGAATTGTTCCCTGGCAGGGTGGGCAGGGGCTGGGATGGAATTCCATCCCTGAATCCCTGGCAGTGCCCAAGGCCAGGCTGGACACTGGGGCTGGGAGCAGCCTGGGACAGTGGGAGGTGTCCCTGTGTGGAACAAGATGACCTCTAAGGTCCCTCCCAACCCAAAGCATTCCATGGTTCCATGCCAATATTCCCATTTTTCACCCTTACAGGACTCTTGCCATGCCATTAAACACAGCCCTTCCACCAGGCCAGGCTGATCAAGGTGGGATCCTTGGCTCTCCCTCCTTGCAATGCTCATTTCCAGCTGAAAGATGCCCTGAATTTCTGCTCTTTGTGTTGTCCAGCTGCAGCCCAAACCCAGCTTTGCTGAGCTCCCTCATCAAGCCCAGCTTGTCAGGATTGCTTTGAGAATCAGGTTTTGTTAATTGTTCTGCATTAACAAAGTTCCCTCTCCAATCAGGTTGCTCTACCAAGAAAACACAGGGATCCTGTGAGTGCTCTGTGCTCCCCTTCTGAGTTTTATTTCTATATATTCACATAAATATATATAAATATATGTGTATATACATACATGTATTTTTGTATATATACCAAAGGTCTGACTGAAAATTCAGATTTCATTCCCAGTTTTCCATGGCTGCTCTTTGCCGTGCCAGCAATGGAAGCAAGCACAGCTTCCAGGAGCTGGGGAAATCAGGGGTAAAGCTGTTTTAAGTCTAAATAAATGTGAAAGATGTCACGGAGTGTGGCTGGGTTAGTCCCTGAAATTCTTACAAGAGATTTAATCTCATAATCAAAGTCACTGGCTGATAATAACAAAGCACCAGGCTTAAAATATGATTTAAAAACAATTCCAACATCAAGTTCTTGAGGAATCATTAAGAATGTTTGGCTTGGAGTCAGCCTGTCCCCTTGCCTCCCTGTAGAATGTCGTTTTATAATTTCCTATTTTATTTCACACCCAATCCTCCTCAACTTAATGTTTTTATCAGGCAGAGAGGGGGAAATGAAGCCACCAGGAAAAAGTTCCTGCCTGATGGAACAGTGTTGAAATCACTGACTTAACACCAGGTGGGAAATGGGATCTACAAGGCTGCAGGACAATTCCTGAGGGCCATGAAATCCTCATTTTTTTGAAGGCACAGGTTATGGATTATGGAATATTAAGTTTTATTTTCAAAATACTTCATAAACACTGGCTAATCCTTCTCTACAGCTCCTCTGTGAGCTCCATCTGTCATAGAACTGCTCAGTAAAATTCTCATTTCTAACAGCCCCGATAATTTATTTGTATGACTTTTCTTCAAAGGTTATTCATTTGGAAGAGAAAAATGAAACTTGAGGCAAAGGAGAGCAGCAGCAGAATTTCTTGGAAAGCCCTGAAAAAGCAGAGAAAACTGAAGGGCAAGGTGAGACCTTCACCTGCAGCCAAATTCTGCCCAAAAATTGAGTTTCCCTCACCTGAGCAGATCCAAGGGGGTCAATTTTTCTCCTTCTTTATTCTCCTCTTTAATATTTTTTTTTTTAATTTTTTTGTCCTTAATCAGAACAAAATGTTGCAAAGCTTTGCTTAACATTTTGAATCAGGGCGGGAAAAGAGATGAAAATCCCAAAAACGTTTTGCAAGATGGGAAAAGCATTTCCCAGACAGCTTTAGCAACATCTTCCAGGATTTCCAAAGAGCTGGGAAGCAACAGTGGCCCTCATCCCAATCCATCTGGGCCATCTCCAGTGAAACGAGTCCTTGCAAACATGAGCTCATGACTTCATTAAATCCCACAAAACTCTTTCCCCAGGAAATCACTTGGAGCCAAGTGGATTCTGGCTACCTGCTGCATCCCATGACCCCTGGGTAATAAAAAACCAGGGATGAAATCATTCTGGGCATTGTGCTGCTCCTTCCCTCTGCTCCCAGCCTGTCACGGGGGCAATTGGAACAAATCCCTCCAGGCTGTGCTCATTTCTCCCCTCATTTCCTTTGGCAGTCCCGGAGCTGCCCAGGACACTTCGTCTTCCTTAAGAGCATTCCAGCTGTAGCACGGGGCTGTTCATTCTCTGCTGCTAATCCATCTCCTCCTGTCACACCTGGAAATGGGATCCCTTTGTCAAACACTTCATTTGTGTCCCTCTGCAGGGAGAAAAGAGGCGGGAGGATTTCCCAACAAGCCTGCAAGGTATTGCTGCTTTTTATTCCACTCTCCATTATTTCTTTTTCCCTTTTATCTTCTTTTTTTTTTTTTTTTTTCTATTGTGAAAAGCATTTCATCTCTTCTAGATAATTAAACTGTCCTTGTGAAGGTGCTCCTGGAGTAGATCTTTGGCTGGGGAAAGCTGCCACAGGCAGCAGAGCAACCTGGATTTATGGCACTGGATGATGCAGGATTGTATTTGCTGGGAATGTCCCAATGAAGGCAGGGAGGAATGATGAATCTGACTCCTTGTTCCCAGAAGGATAATTTATTATTTTACAATACTATATTATATTAAAAGATACTAAACTATACTAAAGAATACAGAAAGGATCCTTACAGAAGGGTAAAAGATAATAATGAAAACTCGTGACTCTCTCCAGAGTCCTGACACAGCTTGGCCCTGATTGGCCAAAGAGTGAAAACAACTCACAGCAGAATCCAATGGAACAATCACCTGTGGGTGAACAATCTCCAAACACATTCCAAAGGAGCACAACACAGGAGAAGCAAATGAGATAAGAATTGTTTTCCTTTTCTCTGAGGCTTCTCAGCTTCCCAGGAGAAAACTCCTGGGTGAAGGGATTTTTCAGAAAATGTGAATGCTACAATGCAGGTGTGAGGATTTGCTCTTTCCTCTCTGATTTTGATTAAAACGCCAACCTTCATGGTTTGTTTCCTACTTGTATGGCTTGGAATGAAAAAAAAAACCTCCAGTTCTACTCATTTAAGATCTGATGTCAAAGTTCTTTAAAATTGGAATGAAGAGAAAAACTTGACTTTATTTCTTTGTCTTTGTCCTGCATCACCGTGGAGCTCCATGCCCAGGTTGGACAGGGCTTGGAGTACCCTGGGATAGTGGAAGGTGACCCTGCCCGTGGCAGAGGTGAAATAAGATAATTTGAAGGTCCCTTCAACCCAAACCATTTCCTGATTCCTCATTCTGTGATTTTCCACCTGCAGAGCTGCCCCAGGCCTGGGCCCAGCCCAGGGAGGAGCTGGAGCTGCTGCAGAGAGCCCAGAGGAGGCTCCAGGATGAGCAGAGGGCTGGAGCAGCTCTGCTGGGAGGAAAGGCTGGCACAGCTGGCATTGTTCACCTGCACAGGAGAAGCTTTGGGCTGAGCTCAGGGTGGCCTTGCAGGGCCTGGAGGAGCCCCAGGAAAGCTGGAGAGAGACAATTTCCAGGGGATGCAGGGACAGCACACAGGGAATGGCTGCCAGTGCCAGAGGGCAGGGCTGGATGGGCTCTTGAGGAGAAATCATTCCCTGGGAGGGTGGTGAAACACTGAAACTGATGCCTCAGGTCTGAGCTTTTCTATTTTTCACATTCTGTGCTGCTTTAGTGTGTGGGTCTGAGCTTCATATTCAGGGATGCTGAGCTCTGTGCACAGAGCAGGGAGACAAAACAATTCCTGCTCCAGCTGGGCACCAAGGACAAATGACCCAAATCTCAGCCCAGGAGCACAAACCCCCGTGGGCTGGAGAGAGAGAAACAAGCAGGGTGGGACTGCAGGGGCTAAAGCTGGAATGGGACAATGAACTGCAAGGTGCAAATGGAGCAGAACTGATCCAGGGAGAGACCCCGTGCCCGCTCGTGCATTTTGGGGCCATTTTGGTTCATCTTGGGTGCAGCCCTGGCTGGGCTCTTGTGCTGCCCAAGGTGCATCCATGGAGGAAATCCTTTTCATAAATCCCTGCTTTATTCTGTAGCTCTGTCCAGCCTCTGCTCTGGGTCAGCCTGCACAAGGCATCAGAACAAGTTGCCCAGAGAAGCTGTGGCTGCCCCTGGATCCCTGGAGTTGTGACCTGCCCTTCTGATCCCTGGTGGTGTCTATCAGCAAACAGCAGAACTGCCTGAAAAACCTGGGAAATGCTCTGGACTTCAGAGGGAAAAACGACCCAAAGCCACAGTCCTGGCAAACAAAAAGGCAACAAATCCCTCCCTCCTTCCTCAGGCTGTCAAGTACCTTTTTTTCTGGATTACTTTTTTCTGTCCTTTGGTTAGGCTTGGTTTAAAGCATGAAGGTGCTGCTGATAAAGTGGCCATGGAGCCTGAGGATAAGAGAGAGTCCCAAAGTCAGGGGGTTTTGAGTCTGGCTGCAGTTTGAATTATCTTTGCATCACCCCAGCAAAGCCATTTTTGTGGTGATCCTGCAAGAGAAAGGAAAGAGCCTGGATCTTGTTTACTTAATTTCATAGAACCATGGAATGGTTTGGGTTGGAGGGACCTCACAGCCCACCCAGTGCCACCCCTGCCATGGCAGGGACACCTCCCACTGTCCCAGGCTGCTCCAGCCCCAGTGTCCAACCTGGCCTTGGGCACTGCCAGGGATCCAGGGGCAGCCCCAGCTGCTCTGGGAATTCCATCCCAGGGAACAATTCCTCATTCCCAAGATCCCGTCCAGCCCTGCCCTCTGGCAGTTTAAAGCCATTCCCTGTCACTCCCGGTCCCCCTAAAAGCTCCTTGTCCTTTCCACAGGGATGCACTGAAACATCCCAAGTTTCAAATGGAGCTCCCCAGGCATTTTAACAGTGGAATTTCAGCAGCCCTGTGACCCAGGTGCTTCTGGGAAGCACAGCCCAAGGCTATTGTTGAATTTAATTGGATTGCAGGGAAATAACAGGATAAAGTTTATGAAAGTGCCGAACGATTTAGGATCAAAAGTGAGAGACACAAAACATTTCCAAGCAAAACAATGATATTTTTTATTTAGTCTTGTTCTTTTATCCTTCATTAGGAGCAGCTTTTTCCATTTCCAGCCTAGGACTTACACAAACCTCTGTGTCTGACCCCAGTTCACAGCACTTGTTTTGCCTGGGAGGTTTCTGGAATAAATTCCCATCCCTGGC
Source organism: Diglossa brunneiventris (assembly GCA_019023105.1). Taxonomy (NCBI): domain Eukaryota; kingdom Metazoa; phylum Chordata; class Aves; order Passeriformes; family Thraupidae; genus Diglossa; species Diglossa brunneiventris. The sequence goes on from CM032352.1 coordinate 1,540,095, forward strand.
AGTGCCCAAGGCCAGGTTGGACATTGGGACAGTGGGAGGTGTCCCTGCCATGGCAGGGGTGGCACTGGGTGGGCTTTAATGTCCCGTCCAACCCAAACCATCCATGATTTCCCTGTTTATGGAAAACCTAAATTAACAATGCTCTTTCAAGCCAGGCCCAGGTTTGAACTCACACCATTTAAAACCAGTGCTGCTCTTCCTGGTCAGCCTTTCACCAGCATCAAACCTCCCCCTGGGGTGGCTCCCACTTTATCTGTGGGTGATTTAACCCTGCCTTAGAGCAGAGCCACCCAAACACCCCAGCCTGGTGTCTGAGCCCTTCAAAGCCCTGAGCTGAAGGAGAAAAAGCAACGGCTGCTCCTGGGCCTGAGCCAGGGCTCTGGGGGTGGCCCACATGAACAGGAGCTGAGTTTTGGCTCTGTGCCTTGTGGTGACACCTGTGCCTAAGGACATGTAGGATTTGGGTTGGTTTAGGGTCCCAGTCACTCCGAATCTGTGACTCCTTGCTGTGTCTGTTGGCTCAGGTGGTGCCACACTTGGAGCAGCAGCTGAATTTCTGTGGGAAAAGCTGGAAGAGATCAGTTTCCCTCAACACAGAGTAAAACTCCCACTCTGTTTATAGTCTGGGGTGGCTTCCTGAAGCCACAAATTCTCCCAGAGCTGTTGCACCACTCCAGGATAAATGTGAACCGTGGGTGTCCAAAGAATTTGTGTGCAAAGAAAATCAAGGTTTCAAAGATGCAGCTCGTCGATAACTCACACATGAAAGGGCTTGGGGAGTAAGCAGGACAACAAAAACAGTTCCCATGTTTTCCCACTGTGTTCCAGCTTCTTGCCATGTGGGATGAATCACCAGGATTCCTGTTGGGAGTGTTGGAAATTGGGATTTTGGTGTGGGATGGGAGGTCAGGTGCAGATCCAAATCAATCCTGTGGGCACCAACTGAATTGTGCTGCCAGGGCAGGCTCAGCTTGGACAGCAGCAGGAATTTGCCCATGGAAAGGGAGCTCAGGCCTTGGCAGGGGCTGCCCAGGGAGCTTTGCAGTGCCCATCCCTGCAGGTGTCCCCTGGAGGTGGCACTGAGTGCTCTGGGCTGGGGACAAGGTGCCCATGGGGCACAGCTGGCACTCCATGGGCTGGCAGGGCTTTGCCAGCCCCAGGGATTTGGGATTCTGCAAAATATTGGATTGGAAATTCTATAAATCCATTGTTTGTCTGAAAATTTGGTTCCTGCTGTTCATATTTCTAATTTTTTTAAGTTGCACTTACCTTTTCTTAGACATGTTAGACATTTTTTAAACATTTTTTAACATTCCTAAAGCAAAGCGACTCCAATGAGAGGTTTGATATTGCTGGAAAATACAAAAATCCAATAAAGCAGAATATTCCTAAATTAATCCAAACAACAAAATAGGCCCTAGTTTGGCAGAGACCAAAAGGAAACCTTAATGTAAATTAATTATAAAAAATGTGACTAATTGATCCCAGTTATTTTTTATCAATAACTGGTGAATGTTCTGGGGATCAATATCAGCATGATAAGAACATGATTTAGGGGTGATGATGGTGGGATTGGATGATCCTGAAGGTCTCTTCCAGCCTTGATGGTTTTGGGATATTTGGATGGGTCTGCTCCACCTCTCCTTGCAAAAAAGGGGAAAAAGGAACAGAGCCAAAGAGGGATTTCATTATATTAAAAAAAAAAAGGGAAAATTCAGTGAAATTCCATCTATCTTGGAGATTTGAGCAATTGTGAGAGTGATATCACATTTGTGAGCTCTGTAGCTGTCACTCATTAACCACTTAATTACTCCCCATAAATCCAGCCCCAAGGAAGTGGGAATTTAACCCCAACCCCTGTCCAGGGTAAGACACAACCTCAGTTTCTCCCAAAGACCGAGATCTTGTTAAAATTTGGGAACTTGGCAAAGGCAAAGGGCTGAGGAGCACAAGCTTGGATGAAAACCAGACAGAGAATTCTGAATTTTTTAGGTCACTTAAACTTGCCAGGAGAAGTCCCTCGATCCTTTCTAACCACAGCAATCCGTACATTTTCCAGCTACAGGGAAAAGTGACAACAATTTTATCACGTGAGGGAGAACAGGAACTTCCTGGGGAGCTTCAGTTTAGATTTTAGAATTGTTTTTTTCCTTGCCAGAGTGGTCAGGGAGGTGGTGGAAGTGTCCCAGAGGAGTCTGGATGTGGCCCTTGGGGACAGGGTTTAGGGGTGAGAACCTCCAGGAAATCAAGGGATTCCCACATCTTGCCTAATTTTGAGGAATTGCTTTTTGTTTATTTATTTCATGCTTATTAAATCCTTATTCCAGTGATTTTTCCTATATTTTTAAAAAATTCTCAATTCCATCTTCAAGCTCTCCATCAAACACAAACCCTGGCAGGAGAAAATCACCTTCCACTGGGGAAGAAAGAACAAAGTTGCCCTCAATTCCTCTGGAAAAATCCTTGAAATCCTTTATTTAATGAAAACCTGTGTGGATACAATAGTGGTGCTCATCAGTATAAAACTATTGGGCTGACAAATCCTGAAGAGCAGAAAATCTGTGCTCAGAGGAGAGAAATTTCTGTGCCTGGCCTCGGTGCAATTGTGCCAAATATTCCCTGTGTGTCCCTGTGATCCTCCAAAAGCTCAGAAACTGGGACAGAGGCTGAAACCTGACCCCGTGCTGCAGCATGGAAGTGCCTTTCAATGGCATCAGGTTTTCATCCTGGGCCTTTTTCCTCCTTTCTTGGTGCTCCTGTTGACCCAGCTGAATGCTAAAAGTGCTTTTTGCAGCCTGAAGGATCCTGCTGGGGCTGCAGGACAAAGCCATCCGTGGATGGATGTCACAAATGCCAGGGCTGGATTGGTTTGATTCAAACCCTGGGTGCCCTTTCAAGGGCTCTGTGGCTGCATCAAACACTTGCTCAAAGCGCTGCCAGAACCCCAATTTACTGATAATTAAAGAAATAGAAAAATATATATCAATGTCAGGGGGAGAAGAGGGATGAGAAATGTTCATTTGCTTTTTCTGACAGCGTTTTCTTATCAGAGAACAGATGGTGATTGCAGAAGAGTTAAAGAGGCTGGGGGTGCTCACCCCTGGCAGGGCCTGAAGGGGCTCCAGGAGAGCTGCAGAGGGACTGGGGACAAGGATGGAGGGACAGGACACAGGGAATGGCTTCAAAGTAGGATTTAATGGGATCTTGGGAATGAGGAATTGTTCCCTGGAAGGGTGGGCAGGCCACAGATTCCCACAGAAGCTGTGGCTGCCCCATCCCTGCAGGATTTGAGACCAGGCTGGGAGGAGCCCAGTTCAGTGATGCCATCCCTGTCCCTGGCTGGGGTTTGCACCTGGGTGATTTTAAAGCCCCTTCCAATCCAAACCATTCTGTAATTTTATGCAAAGCAGTGTTTACAAAAGAAAAAAAAAAAAAATCAAGTGGATAGAACCCTTACTCCTTAATTGCTCAGAACTCGAGTTTCTCACTGCCAGCCAGTTTGGCATCAATTCCTCCTCCCCATTCCCTCAGAGATCAGATTGCAAAGCTAACACACTTGGGCCCTTTCCAGCTGGAAATTCCCCATGGCTCATTCTGCCCCAGAGTGGCTGCATCCCTCTCCAGAGAGAGCTGGAACAGGAATTTCAACTTGTTTTATGTGGGCACTCCAGTGGCTCTGGAGGCAGGAGAGGCTCAACCTGCCTCAGGAGGGATCCACAGCCTGAGAGGGCAGAGCTGACAGAAAACTCTGGGAAGGACAGGAAAAAGTGGCCAGGATTTAGGCTTTTAGGCATGAAAACAAGCTGCTGTTTAATTCCCAGCTCAGCAACTTGGGTTGAAAACTGGAACAACCATAATTATCCACAACTTTCTGAGCCAGACAATTGAATCACTCTGCTGAGCAGATGCCTCTGGGGATTTGCAATAGAGCTGCATTTTATTTTTTATTTTTTCTTCTTGTAGCACATGGAGAGGCTGTGTGGGAGCATAAAACCCTTCATGGGGTGGCCCTGTCACTGCTGGCAGAGTTGTCACTTCCTACCACTCGTCAGAGTTTGGATAAATCAGGAGATAAACCTGGAGTTAAACCTGGAGATAAACCTGGAATTAAACCAGGAGATAAACCAGGAGTTAAAGCAGGAGTTAAACTTTGAGTTAAAGCAGGAGTTAAAGCAGGAGTTAAACTTTGAGTTAAAGCAGGAGTTAAAGCAGGAGTTAAACTTTGAGTTAAAGCAGGAGTTAAACCTGAGCTGCTCCCACTCAGGGCTGCCAGAGGGGGATGAGCCCAGCCCTGCTGAGCAGGAGGAGTGGGAGCTATGGGGTGTCCCATGGGGGGATCCCCAACCTCTCAGTCCTCATCTGTGCCCTCAACTACAGAATTCCAGAACTCCTGAGGCTGGCAAAGCCCTGCCAGCCCATGGAGTGGCAGCTGTGCCCCATGGGCACCTTGTGCCCAGCCCAGAGCACTCAGTGCCACTTCCAGGCCTTCCTTGGGGACTCCAGACCTCCCTGGGCAGCCCTTCCCAAGGCCTGAGCACCCTTTCCATGCAGGAATTCTTCCTTCAGGTGTGTTTTACAGCCAGTAAATGCTGTGAGGTGACACAGGTGCGTTTCTAAGCACATCTAAACAATAAAAAAGTCCCACTCTGCTGTAACACAAGATCTCTTAGGCTGAGTTAATCACTTGAAGAGCAGCTTAACTGCAGGTTTTCTGGTGAGCCAGCCCAGGTTTGTTGTAGGGTTGGAAGTTCACTGAAATTCCTGGTGGAAACTCCCCTTTTCCCTGGTGCAGTCAGAGAGGATTAGCTCCAGGCACTGGATACACAGATTCCCAGGGGAAAAACTCTCCTGGTTTTGTTCACAACCTGTTGCAAAGCTGCCTCTTTTCCACGAGAACTACTCCAGCTCCAGAAAAAACCACAGTGGGACTGAAATGCCAGAAGGCTCCCCCTGATCGTTTTTCTTTTTTTCCTTGCAAACCTCGGTCATTTCCTTCACGTGAGCCTCGAGCTCTGTTTGCAGCCCCCAGCAGAAGGGATCTCAGCCCCTTAAAGATCTCAGTGCTGTGTGACTGAGCTGATGTCCCACTGTGGATATTCCAGTTTTAAAAGTGAGCTGAGCCCTGATAGTGATACCACATTAAACACATCTCCTATTGATCCTTTCTAACCTTGCAAAAGAGCTGCTCTGCATTAAGTACTTTTTACTCCAGGGCTGCTGCTGGGAGCACAGATGTTAAATGCCAGGCTAAATATCCTCAAAGGTCAGCAGAGAGGGCAGCTGGGAGGTCACCAAGTGATAATTTTCTGGGATAATAGGAATGTTTCTCTCTGCCCTCTAACTCAGCCCGAGGACATGCCAGCAGCTCGTGCTGAAAGGTGGTTGCAATATTTATAAATAAAAGGGAATTAATAAAAGCTCTGCTTCTTGCCACAGAGAATTTGGGATGTGTCGGAAAGCTGCTTGATGTGTCAAATGATTGCACTGATGACAAGAAGGCTTTGAACAGAACAAAGGTTGGGTTTCTAAAGGTGGATTTTCAGCTTGTCCTCCCCACTAGTAAAGGCCACCTGCTCTACACAAAGACCTGAAAGGAAATCACCTGCTCCAAATTGAGGGGTAAAAAAATCATCTGTAGCTAATGAGAGACAAAAATCCATCCTGCTTTTCAGAGCTGCCTTTGGGCTCTCTGCTGGTTCTGGACAGATGGGGCTGGTGTCTTCCTTTCTCCTGGAATTTCCTCTGGGTTTCATTTCCAGCCCCACTGAGGACGTGCCATTGCTGCAGAGAGGACAGAGGGGCTTTGCTGAGCCCTGGGAGCCAGTTCCAGCTTCCCCACAGCCACTCAAGGGGATAATCCGTGTTTTTACCTGGAACGGGGCAATTTTTCCTACATGAGGAGTCGCTCTGCAGGCTCAGCCAGGAATTTGAGGAGTTTGCTTTTACAGGAGCATGGAGTGACAGGACAAGGGGTTTTAAAGTGGCAAAGGGCAGGGATGGATGGGATTTTGGGAAGGAATTCCAGGCCCTGGAATAAATTCCCAGAGCAGCTGGGGCTGCCCCTGGATCCCTGGCAGTGCCCAAGGCCAGGCTGGACACTGGGGCTGGGAGCAGCCTGGGACAGTGGGAGGTGTCCCTGTCATGGCAGGGCTGGCACTGGATGATCCTTAAGGTCCTTTCCAGCCCAAACCATTCTGGGATATTCCATGAATCCTTACAGTCTGCTAATTTCTGCTTACACTGGGCAAAGGAAATGTCCAGTTTCCCTCATTTATGTTCCCCATTTAGGAAAAGATCCAGTGCATAACTTCTGGTAGCTGCTTTTTGCCTGGGTTTTTTGTTTTTAGCTTTGCTTGGTTTGGTCTTTCCCCTTCTTTCTCTCCACCAAGATTTTGTAAACAAACATCCCCCAAAAAAAACCAACAAAGGAGGGAAACAGCAAGGCTGGGTTTGGTACAAGCAGCAGCTTGAAATGGGGTGAGGGTGAAATGGAGATGTGAGAATCCTGGTGCCTGCCAAAGTTCCCATGTGAGAGAGGAAAATTAAACCAATAAACTCCTGCCAGGCACCTCAGAGGTTCTTTGTGGGAACCAAGGGGGTGGACATTCCCTGGCTGGAATTATCTCTGTGTGTGTGAGTAATCCATGAATTTTGAGTAAGGCCTGAGGAAGCTGGTCTGGTTTGGGGCTGGGAATGGTCTGGCTGGTGGAGTCAGAGATATTCCTTGGCTTTAAGTCTTTAGGTAAAATTATTCCCAAATATTAATTGGTTTTGGTGCAAGTATCAGATGCAAGTATCAGGCTTCCTGTAAAAGTCTGGAGGATGGAAATATTCCCTTCCTTAAACAGGGACGAAAATGCAAACCTCAAATATCCCCAAGGCAATTATCTAAATGATAATTTCAAAATTTAACATCTCAGCAGAGGGGTTTTATTTGAACCATTCTCATTTTTAATGTCATTTTGAGCCAGCTCCTGTGGGTCACTGATAAGCTGAGTTTTCCTTCAGAGCAGGAGCTGATTCTGTCACACAGATGGAGGAACAATGCAGGGAGTTACAGATGTGTCTGCTCTGGAAGGAAACTTCTGTTTTCTTACTCTTTTGCTTCTCTGAAATAGCATTTTTCAGGCAAAATCAAGTTCTCCAGCTTCACCACTGACTTCCCTAGATTTGTTTCTAGAGGGGTTTTCTACCCTGAGTTTTTCTTCCTTTTGAATAGATTTTAATGTAGCACTGCTCTTCACCCTCTGCTTGTTTTTCTCCATGATCTCTTCTGCTGAAACTGATAAAAAACCTTTGGAACAGACAAGCAGATGATGCCCATCACATCCTTTCTCCTTTTTATTATATTCCCTTTTTTTTTCCCTAAAGCACCAACTCTTTTTCCAGCACTGCAGGCTTTGACCCTTGGAGATTTTTCTTGTCCAAGTGCTGCCCTTAATTAGAGTCTCACTCTCCTCTCCAAGTGCTGAGGTGAGCTCAGCTGGCCTCTCATTCCTCTCATCACTCTTGGCTCTTTTTATTAAGGCAGAGCTGCTGAAGCCACTTCCCAGTCTCCAAGAACTGCTGCCCTTTTAAGTCTCCAGTTTATCTCCCTTATCAGGATCTTTGCTTTTCACACTTAATTTAAGCAGATTGCAAGTCCAGGCCTCTTTGAGGCAAAGAAAATCTCCTTTAACCTTTGCACACTTATTGCCCTCAGCCCTGTCCCTGCTGGGCTTGGGGCTGAGCTCTCTCACTCTGGGCTTATCTGCCTGAAAAGGGATTTGTGTAGGGATATCTCCCTGATAAGAGGGAGATTTGCAGAAAACACATCCCAGAAGCACGACAGAGAGGGATTATCTTAATAATTACCCTAATATTTACCCTAATAATTACCCTAATAATTGTCCTAATCATGTATCACTGCAGCACCATGGGGTTTATTTCTCTTTTTTTCTTCACAGAAGCAGCAACTTTGGCAGAGGCAGGAGCGGGAAACAGTAGGGGCAGAAAGGTTGGGTTATGCTGGGAAGGTCCTTTTCCCCCTATTTCCCCTTTTCCCCTTGTTCTTGCATTGGGAACAGCAGAAGATCCCAAAAAAATCCCAGTGCAGCCCCTCTGCCAGCGTGGGCAAGCACAGCTTCCCCAGGGGAGAGGGGAAAACCCTTCAAGGAATTCCAGAATGGTTTGGGTTCGAAGAAACCTTAAAAAAAAAAAAAAAAAGTGAAACATAAGTAAAAAGTAAATAAACTTCAAAGTAAATAAACTTCTGCTTTATTGACTTGGACTTTGGAGAGGAAGGCGCTCCATGGGATCATGGAAATCCAGAATGCTTTACGTTGGAAGGGACCCTAAGGATCATCCAGTGCCACCCCTGCCGTGGCAGGGACACCTTCCACTGTGCCAAGGTGCTCCAAACCCTGTCCAACCTGGCCTTGGGCACTGCCAGGGATGGGATATCCACAATTTCTGAGGATCCTGGAGATCCCTGAACCGGGCTGTCCAAGGTGTCAGAATGAGCTGTGGAACTGAAGTCAAACTCTTTGTGGAACCTTGCAGGGTGGTTTTCAGTCTCCTCCTGCTATGAAACACAAAATGTTTCATTTTCTTTGTGCCCTGTGGTGGCCACACAGCTCCTGTGGGAATCTCACGTGCTTGGGAAGCTTCTGTGTCCTCCAGCAGAGCCTTTAATGTGCTGGAAGTGAAACCTTCCCAATTTGTCACCTTGTGGGATTGAATTCATTCTTTCTTTTCTCTGCCAGCACTTCATGTCTCTCCACTGAGGGATCAAAGAGGAAGCTGAGGAGAAGTGATCTCAGAGAGAAATCTTTTTGACTAAAGCCACTCAATGCCCAGTGATCAAGGCTTTGGGGTTTGCACAAAGCCAAGGAAAATAATTGGGAACTACAAACAGAGCTCTTATTTCCCTTAATTCACTAATTCCTTTCCTCCTCATTAATTCCAGCTGGGCACTGATGAGTTACAGGCATCTTTTATGTCTTCCTGGAAGTCAGAAGGGTTGAAACTTTGCCCACTGTGCTGTGATTGTCCCCAGCAGTGGTGGCACAGCCCTGAGTGCCCGGAATTCCTCGGTGTCCAGCCTGGCTTTTGTGTCCCAGGGGAAGCAGGCAGGGGAAAAGGAAGCACTGCTCATGAACAGAAAGCAGCAGGGAAGAGCAGCACGAGGAATCTGCTGAGCAAGCAGTGAGGGTTGGATTTCCAGGCTAAAGAGAGCATTTCAGGAAATTAAGCAGGGAAATCAAGCGTTTTCCTCAGGGATGACCAAATTCCTGTGAACAAACCCATTCTGGCTTGTTCAGCCCAAAGCATTCCAAAGTTATGAGTCAGAGCGAAAAAAATCCCTCAGATTTTTTTCCCTAAAACCAAAATTAATAAATGCTAGATGTTTGCTTTCTAATTATATTTCCCTGGTGGAGCACTAAGATTGTTGACCTGCATTTTCAAGGCTTTTCCATGTCTCCTTCTTTTGTGCTGATCCTGGAAAAGTGCTGGGACTTGAAGGCAAATACCAATTGCTGTGAAATTCCCAATCATCTCACGAGAGGTGGTGAAATTGCAATTCCTCTGCAGGCATTTGAAGCCTTCTCTTGCTGTCCAGAAAAAGCCAATTTTGCTGCTTTTTCAAGGCAGTGCTTTCCAAGGAGTGTGGCTGTCCCGAGTCAGTCCCTGATACCATTCCTGTACCTAAAGGGGGCTTAGAGGGACTTTTCACCAGGGCATGGAGTGGGAATGGTTTTAAACTGAAGGAAGGCAGGGTTAGGTGGGATATTGGGCAGGAATTAATCCCTGGCAGGGTGGGCAGGCCCTGGCACAGGGTGCCCAGAGCAGCTGGGGCTGCCCCTGGATCCCTGGCAGTGCCCAAGGCCAGGCTGGACACTGGGGCTGCGAGCAGCCTGGGACAGTGGGAGGTGTCCCTGCCTGTCAAGTCTTGACTTCTTTTGGCCAAGGTCAGGATGAAATGTGTGAGAGGGTATTTCTTGTTGGGACTCAGATGTTTATCAGTTCTTATCTCTGTTACAGTCTCACAAACCCTGAGTTCTGCAGCACTTCACTCCAACAAAGTTAAATGGAGCCCTGTCTCTCTCTCTACAAGGCCTTTGAAGGATAAACTGTCCAAATAAGAAATGACACCTCAATTATTTTCACTTTTAACCCAATAACCAACCACCCGTGCCCACAATGGGGACATTTTATCCAATGACACAAAACCACCCAAACCCATGGAGAAGGAGGTGAAGGAGAAGGTGAAGAAGAAGGTGAAGAAGAAGGAGCAGCCTCTACCCTAAAACCTCCATCTTGCTTTCTATCTATTCCTATATTCTAAACCCTTCAACTCTGAGTTTCCTCCCCTGTGATATCACACACTTCTATTCAAACTCCACACCTTTAATCTCAGTTTCATTATTGAATTTTGGAAGCTTCTCCAGGGCCTCAGGTCAATGCAGTGTTCTCTTGGGGGTCAGTGCCTGGCAGCACAGAAAGTCTGGAATTCTCACCACCAGGGTTCCAACCCCTGCCCGTGGCACTGAATGATTTTTAAGGTCCCTTCCAACCCAAACCATTCCATCACTCTGGCACTTTTTCCCCTGGCTCCCTGTCATACACTCACAATTTGGGACACTTTTTAAACCTTAAGTGGGCTCAGAGCACATATTTGCCAACAAGTGCTTTGTGCAGGTGTCAAAGCTGGTTAGTGAACAAACTTTGGAGGGATCCTGCCTGAAAGTGCATGCAAAAATCAAGCTGCTTCCTGAGAAAAATAAAAGCTTGGCCTTGGCACAAGCCCAGCTCTGCTGGCATCGTGTTTTTAGAGAACTTCTGCTGAATTTTCTCAAGTGTTTGCTCAGAGGTTGAGTTTCAGCTTTGGATTCTGTAGAATCAGAGCTCAACCATTCCCTGGGAAGAGGGGAATACAATTCCTGCTGCTTTCAGAGCAGGATTAACTATTTAGGGTTGAGGGAGGGCTGGGCACTGGAGGCACTGAACTCTTGAGGTTCCCAGTTGGTTCTGGGGGAGCCAAAAATGTTCTGGTTTTGGCTGTGGCAAAGGGGATTTTCAAAAGACCCTCTTGGTAAGGAGATCAGTGAAGGATTGCCTGCTGTGTTCAGTGAGAGGTTGTGGACTCCCCATCCCTGGAAGTGTCCAAGGTCAGCTTGGACAGGGCTTGGAGCAACCTGGGATAGTTGAGTGGAGTCCATAAAGTCAGTTTTAAATAAGAAGAGGAACAATAACAGGAACAAAATCAAGCAAATATAATGGCTGGAACTTTAAAAGATGTGCAGGTGATTCAGCTTCAATTGCGAACTTCACCAAAGTAATTTCCTCAAGCCTGTGCTGTCAGAAATAATATCCTGATGACCTAACCCTGGGCTAGAAGAAATTCTCCTTCTTTAAACAGTTAATTGGAAAAAGATCTATGGCTCAAATGTCTTTGTTTTGTAGATGTGGAGTAACTTTGATCTCTTTGTTCTGAGATCAGCATTAAAACTGGTCTGAGATCCGCTTCTCTTTCTGGTTAAATTCTCTTGCAAAACAGCAAATGTGATAAATAATCACTGTGACACTTCCACAAGCCAAAACTAAATTAATTTTCAAGGAATTGCTGATGGATTTGATGAGTGGGGATCATCTTGTTCAAACCCTATTTTTGGGTAATTCTAGGTTGGGAACCCCCAGGAAATGGAAGTTCCTGTATTTCTGTTCATTGCCTTCTGTCCTCCTCCTCTCACTGAGATTTCTTTACTCTCCTCTACCAAAACATGGAAGCACATGGTAAATAATTTTAAATTATCCCCGTGGTTCTTTGCTATTTTGTTTTATTTCTTTGTGGAGAACACGAGGCCACCGGTGACTGCGGGCCTCAGTCTGAGGCCTGAGGTGGCTCGGGGAGAGGGAAAAGAAGGGAGGGGGGAAATGAGAGGATCTTGGTGCATTAAAAATCACTTTCTGTGGAAACAATTAGTGCTGTAAGTGGATTCTTGAGGCTGGGCAGGGAGATCACTTACAAGCACCAGCTCTGCTAAAACGCCCATAAAGAGTTCCGCACTTCTCAGAAGCCGGTGCGGAGCCGCCGCTTATTGGAAGTCACAGGCCCATTTCACGCCGTTCTCCTTGGAAATTAGCTCAGCTTTGGGTCATGCTCAGCCTTCCAAATTGCCAGAACCCCCCTGGGTTTGCTGGGGGGAACCTGCTGCAGTGGAGACACCGCAAATGGCAGCGTCTGCAGGGGCTCTGTGGGGCGGGCTGAGGTTTGGGGTGACCTCTGTGGGGTCACGGGCGGCTTCCACCTCCTCTGAAGCCTTTCCAGAGCTGTGGCTCAGATAAAAGTCTGGGTTTCCCTTCCCTTCCTTGGGTTTGTAATGGGCAACTTGGGAGAGCTGGGCTTTGTAAAACCTCAGGAGCTTGAGTTTTGACCCCGGGAAACCAAACAAGGCCGTGTGTGGCTTGAATGAGGGTCTGTGTTTGCATTTGTTTCCTGGTTTTCACTTTACCCTGTAATTAACACTTTAGACAGGTAAATATCACCTAAAAAGCATCAGTTAAGAAGAAGCTTTAGCTATTCTAGATCTCTAATAATTGCCCACTGCAGAAACCCTTTCAGAGATGAAGTCCTGGCTGAGCTGGATTAGATTTTAGGCCTCAATCCTCATCCTTCTGGGTTTGAACCATCAGCACCTGAGAAGGATTTTAGGCCAGACCCATCAGTTCTTGCAGCAAGGAGAAGAGTCAGGGAATTCTTCTCACACCCAAGAAGAGCTCAAATAAATTTCTGAGGTGAGCTGATTCTCCATTACTGAAATTATTTAGAACAGGTTTAAACAGTGCTGCCAGTCCAGTTTTTTTCTTTTTTTTCCTTTATATCATTTGCAAATGAACTTTAACATCAGTTTTATGTCCTCTTGCTGTGGTGAGCAATTCCATTTTCCACTTCCTGAAGCCTCTACCCAAAAGCTGACAGTGTTCTTTAAAGCAAATGTTCAAATTACTTCCTTCATGGGAGTTCTTGGGTTTTTATTATCATTTTAATCAAATCACGACTCGTTCCAGGTGGTTTGGGCCTTCCCGCTGAGTCTGTCCCTCCTACTCAGCAGCACAGGGCTGTTACAGGGAACCCCATATTTATGGACCTGAGTTGTGCAAAAACAGGCAAAAATGTTGGCTTTTGAGTGAATTTTTCTGCTCTAAGACTGGAAGGGACCTTCAATCTCATCTCATTTCAATCCCCCTGTGGTGGGCAGGGAGCTTCCCACTACCCCAGGCTGCTCCAAGCCCCTTCCAGCCTGGTCTGGAACACATCTAGGGATGGGGCAGCTGCTCTGGGCACCCTGTGCCAGGGCCTGCCCACCCTCCCAGGGAGGAATTCCTCCCCAATTTCCCATCCAGCCCTGCCCTCGGGAAGTTTGAAACAATTTCCCCCAGTACAACCTCTCATAAATAAGCTCTCTCCATCTTCACTGTCTTTCTTCTTGTTCCCATTCCAGTTCTTACCCTGATCTCCTCCTTCACCTGCATGGTCCAAATCTGCCTCTTCATTCCTGAGGTGGAAAATCTGAATTTTGAGAAGATCTGCATCAGTTATCCTGCTGTTCCACAGCCAGGAGAGGGCCCAGGGTGGAGGAAATTGCTGCCCAAATCCCACCCCTCTCCTCTCTTAACCTCGGCTTAGCTAATGCAGAGAAGCAGCCCAAGCAGCTGGGTTCAAACCAGGCCAAGCCCAACTCCATTTTGCAATTAGCTGGAAAGAATTTTGCGGCACATTTGGCCTAAAAATAATTTGTAAATTGACCAGAGCCTCGTACACGGAATGGTTGCAGATATTTCAGGGATTGATTTCGCATGAATAATTCAAGTGGAGTGCAGAGACAAAAGTCTCTTTTAAATATGAGGGGTTTTGAGATACATTTCAAAACAGGGAGAGGAGCAACTTCATTCTGATCAGTTTTTGGGCTGGTTCCTCTCAGGACTCAGTGGTACCCTTGAATAAGGAAAGAATAGGATCAAATCCTACTTTTTATTATGATTGACCCTCTAGAGTTATGAACATTTGTGGGATCTTTTCTGTGCATCTGCTGTTTCTGGGTTTATGCAAAAACACTTTTGACCTGCAGGATTTTGTGTTTCCTGAAAATTCCAGATATTAATGGATGGAACTCCACTGCCTTTGAGGATTTCACTGGCATTAGAAAAGTTAATTTTGAGCAGGACACACTGGAAGGTGCTACCATGGAGGAGCCCAAAATAACACCATGATGAAGAATCCCAGGAGAAACAGAAAAATCCTCTTAAAATCCTTTAAAAGACAGATCTGCTCTGATATTCCATGAAACAGAAGATTGAATTTCACACTGGTGCAAAATAAGACAAAAAACCACTCTAAGAACAGCCCTGGTGAGCCTGAGATCACCTCAATGCCAGGCAGAGCAGAGCACCTGAATTCCTTCCCCTCTTCCATTGAGAGAAGATGGAAACTGGGCCAAAATTTAGAGAAGAAGCCACAAATTTCCAGCTGGAATCTTGGAAAGAAGAGACACTCCTCATAGCATCAGCTTTTGGGTTTATTTTTAATAAAACCAAGGCCTTTATTCCATCATTTAGAGTGTTCTGTTCCTCAGAGCATAAAAGCTAAAATTCCTGAGAATGGCATTTGCTGCGAATTTTCTGTCAGATTTTAATGCTCTCCAATACCCAGAGTACAATTAACATTCTGCCTAATGGATAGTGGGTATCTGTGGTACCCTGCCCCCCTCTCCCTGCTCTGCAATTCCATGGAAACTCCTCTGGGATGCTCCTGGGAATGATGATTTTAATTGCCTTGCCTGGGACTGGGAGAGGGGTGGGATGGCATTACACAAATGAGATGTGCTGCCCATTTTCTGTCAGAGCATCTGCGCTGTCAAACCGATTTTAACTGCAGGGGTTTGATAGCTCCTGTTCTTTCTTCAGCATGATTTGTAGCTCATTCCTGGATTTTCTACAATAATAATGGTTTTCCATGAAGCAGGTGAAAGCTCAGAGCTCCTGTATCTACCACATGTATCCCTCAGCTGACACAAAAATTAAGATTTTAGGGTGCAACACATCTCTTGGTTTACTCAGAGTTCATTTTAGTCCATTTTCCCTCTATTTTTCAAATGAGATTTCAGGGAGTTGCTGATGTGATTCGATGAGCGGGGATCATCTTGTTCAAACCCTATTTTTGGGTAATTCTAGGGTTGGGAACCCCCAGGAAATGGAAGTTCCTGTATTTCTGTTCATTGCCTTCTGTCCTCCTCCTCTCACTGAGATTTCCTTACTCTCCTGTACCAAAACCAGTTTGTGCTCAAACTTCCCTTGGGGCTGAGCTGTCCCATCTCTCTCAGCCTGGAATATCAAGGAATCATGGAATATTCTAAGAGGAAAGGTATTGTGTTTTTATCTTCTTTTTCTGTCTTGGTCAGGGTCATGATTAAACGTGTGAGAGGGGATTTCTTGTTGGGACTCAGATGTTTATCAGTTCTTACCTCTGTTACAGTCTCACAAACCCTGAGTTCTGCAGCACTTCACTCCAACAAACTAAAATGGAGCCCTGTCTCTTTCTATACAAGGCCTTTTATGGCTAAACTGTCCAATTAAGAAATGACACCACAATTATTGTCACTTCTAACCCAATACCCAACCACCCATGCCCACAATGGGGACTTTTTTATCCAATGACACAAAACCACCCAAACCCATGGAGGAGAAGGTGAAGAGAAAGGAGCAGCCTCCACCCTAAAACCTCCATTTTGCTTTCTATCTATTCCTGTATTCTAAACCCTTCAACTCTGAATTTCCTCCCCTGTGATATCACACACTTCTAGTCAAACTCCACACCTTTAATCTCGGTTTTATTATTGAATTTTGGAAGCTTCTCCAGGGCCTCAGGTCAGTGCAGTGTTCTCTTGGGGGTCAGTGCCTGGCAGCACAGAAAGTCTGGAATTCTCAGTAACCAGGGTTCCAACAGGAAGGGACTCCCAGAGCTCCCCCCAGTGCCACCCCTGCCCTGCCCAGAGCCCACCAAGCCCAGCCTGGGCATCCCTGGCAGCGCTGGCCAAAGGCTCCTGGAGCTGTGGCAGCCTCGGGGCCGTGCCCATTCCCTGGGCAGTGCCAGCACCCTCTGGGCAAGAACCTTTCCCTAAAATCCAACCTAAATCCGTCCTGGCCCAGCTCCAGCTGCTCCCCCAGGTCCTGTTGGGTCACAGGGAGCAGAGATCAGAGCTGTTCCTCTTTCAGTGTCCCATTAATAAGAGCCTGGATGTGCAGGAAGGCATTGGATGAAAATTTCTCACCCTCAGAGCTTCCCCTGCCAGCAAAGGCAGGATTTTTATCACCAGAAATCTCATTCAGATCTGACTCCTGGTGATTTTAGTGCTCTAAAAATTGCATTAAAGTCATCATAACTGCTGCAGATTTGACTCAGTTTGCTCTTTCCTCCAGGTTGAATAAAACTTCCAAAATTTTCTATTTCCTTCATTTCTCATTCCTCTTGATTAGAGCCAAGCTCTCATCCCAACACCAGATCAAGGATCTAATGCTGGAAGTTTGATTTCCAGAAACAGACTTAACAAATTATCCACTGAATTCTGGCTGTGAGCTGTTTAATTTAGGAAAACTTTATCCGCAAAACTGATAGGAAATCTGAGCGTTTTCTCAGAGTAAAACCTTTGCCCAGCTGTTCCATGCTCTGCAGACCAAACTCAGTCTGACCTCCGGGCAGAACTTTATTTTGGGGAAGTTTTTCAAGGTTTCAACATTTGAAGTGTATTTTGAGTTCCTACTGGAATGAAAATAAAATTTTTGGAGCGTGTTTAGAAAACCAGGACATGTCAAAATATCCTTTCTGAGACAGGTCTTTATAGTCTCTACTGTGCAAACCTACTTGTTTTCCATGTAGTCCTGGAAAATGGATGTTTCTGTGTTTGACTTTGAGCAATTTTTCATCCCATGTGGCTTTGAAAGAGATAAGTCTTAGACATAATGTAATATAGTACAGAATATAACAGTATAATAAAGTCATTAATTAGCCTTCTGATAAGATGGAGTCAGATGCATTATTGTCTCTCCCCTTCATCAGGGGTTCCCTGAAAACACAACAGATGGGATCACTGGGATGGACTCGCTGAGCTTGGAGGCCTTTTCCAACCTGAAACATTCCATGATTCTTCAGGAAGGATTCCATTTGTGGGCCTCAGCCTCGTGGGTTGAACTCCACGGGTTCAAAACCTGGAGTTAAGTGGGTGCAACTTCTTGTGCAGATCTATCCTTGGATGGAGAGAGATGGGGAGGCTGACTTGGTGATCAGAATTTGATTTTATTGTGGGATACAAATGCTTATTTCCTATTTCAGGCAGACTAGTAATGTGTACTACAATGATTAGATTAAAATCACACACACAAACATGCATATAACAACATCTCTTGCTTGCAGAGTTTAATGGGATTTTCTTTTCTGGAAAACCTGTTTGATTGAATCTTCTTGCAATCCAGGTCTAATTTTCAAAGTTCTGTTTGCTTTTGTCAAGGCATCCTGTTATTAAATCTCTTATGTTAACCAGGTCCAAAGTGCATCATCTGTTTTGTGCCCCCCAACATTCCAACACTTGGAGGTCTCAGTTGAAATAGGGATCTCCTTGAGCCAGGTCTCATAAACTCTTGGAGATCTGTTTCACACCCAAGATAGCTCAGCTACCTTAGAAGGCATAAAATCAGCAGGATGGCTTCTGTGGAAGTGTTGGAAACAAAAAACTTTTAATAAAAGGCAAAATAACAAAACTCTTTACAGAGAAAAACTAAACTAAGTGCAAGAAGTTCTTGGTCCTGGTAAAGCACCTCACAAAAACAATTATTTTCTTTGTCCTCTTCTTTTTCTAATGAATTACTTAAGCAAAACTTTTTAGCTCCTGTCCAATTAACTGTCCTTATGTTTAAAGTAAAATCCCTCAAGTCCTATAAAGTGTCTTTTTCACTAATTAAAAAAAAAAAACTTCTAAGCTTTTTTCCTTTTTAAGGGGACAAAAAATAATTTTGTCACTCCACCAACAAAAGACACATTGCTACTCTTGGTCACAAATCCACCCAGCAGGGGATGGATCCCAGAGCCCCAGATCCCTCCCAGTTCCTGATCCCACCTTCCAGAGCCCACATCCCACAACTCTTCCCTCGTTTCACCATTCTCCAGGTACATTCTGCAGACTGAGGGATTGTAAAGGAACTTTTTGGCCCCTTCTCTTGTAATTCCTGCAGGAATCCAACCTCTGTTTGCTCAGGATCAGGACACATCTGGATCTCCAAGAGGAATTTTCCTCTATGCCTGTAATTTTATCTTTAGAAGGAAGCAAAGGATGAAAAGATTCAACCCAGATGCTTAATTTTGGGAATGTGATGCTCAGACAAATCATTTTTCCAAGATTCCCCCCTAAAAAAAGTGGGAAACTGATCCATGTGGCCTAAACTGGTGTTCTCATCACTGGAGAAAAATCAACATTTTATTGTCCACTCACAACTCTCAGAGGCCTCAATCACAGTCTGATTCTGTCCTTATTTTCTTCAATTTGAATAAATCTCCCACTGAACTCCATAGAAGCCTTGGAATTAAACCCTGTGCTCAGTGTGGCACTGGCAGAAATTGTATCCAAATATTCCTTTTGTTTATGTGGGGAGAATGAGAGGAAACCATTGCTCCATTTTTATTCATCACTGATAGCTACTATTATTAATATTGAAAAATATTGGTTTTCCACTGGTTTTGGGGTTGTTTTTATTTTTGTTTGCTTGTTTGGATTTTTTTAAGATACAGGAAGGATTCTGGTGTCTAAACCTCTGAATATTGAGTTTACCTCACCCTTTAAAAATCCAAGTGAAATAAAATCTTGTGGTATTCTCTTATATTTTGAAATTAAAACAACAATAGCCATTATAAATATTGAAAAATAAATATGAATAAATACTTTCTTTTAGAAATCATCCCTTGACCTTTGGACAAGACCTTCCTTTCCCTCTTTTCCCACATGGATTAGGGGAGGAACAGGGGGTCCTCATCATTCTGGAAGCTGAGGGGAACCCCCCAATTCTCACAGCTGGGATTCCCAAAATGAACCCCCTTGCTCAGGGCCCTTTGGAATCAATTCAGCACATCCACATCCCACATTCCCTGCCTTGGAGTGCTCAACACTTCACCAGGATCTTGTAGCAATTAGTGCTGCTCGTGTGATGCAGATGCTGTGTTGACTGAGCCAATTAAGAGATCAATTAGTGCAGAGAGAGAGAGGAGCTCTGGGCTGACTTTGGATTTAAACCCTGGCTGCTTGCAGAGTTAAAATCAGTTTTGTGCTGGTTTTTTGTTTTTTTTTTTTTTTTTTTTTTTTTTTTTTTACAGCAGCTCTTCAGAATCGGAATCATGGAATAATTAAGATTGGAGAAGTTCTCCAAGATCAAGCCCAGTCTTTGATCAATCAATTAAAAAATGGGTTCCTTGAACACCCCCAGGGGCGGTGATTTCATGGCACTAAACAGGGATTTTCCAGGAATTGGAATTGCAAGCAAGCTCCAATGTCTGGGTTTATTTTGCGTCCTAAAATCTGAATAAAATTTGCATAAAATTAAAGATTATAACCAAGCCATCATGAGCCAAACACATCCCTATTTTCAACAAGTCCAAGTCACTTTTCAATGAGAATGGGGCTCTAATTCTTCATTAAATAATTATTATTTTCCTATTTTTTTGCTGGCCAGAAGTTTCTGGATGAAAATACCAAGTGGACATAATTCCATCAGCTTGGTTTGCTTTTCTAATCAGATTTTGGGGAAAACTCCTGTGCTCTGCTGCAGCTGAGTCACTGCAGCAGTTTCAGGAGGAACTTGGAATTTCTGGAAGTCGAGAGGCCAGCAGAGGTGAAACTCATAAGAAAGTCTCAGGAAATGATAAATTTCAGGAACACCATTCCTGCTTCCTTTGAGAAACTCTTTTTGGGGAGTTCTGGGTCACCAGAAGGGCTTGAAAATAATTGATGGAGGTCCTGACCGAGTAAAACCACATTAGAAAAAAAGTGAAAATTAATTTTTAACCCTAAATCCCGCATTTCAGACACTTTCAGTCTTGTGACAAGTGTTCTCACTTGGAAATTGTTTCTTGGAAATTTTGTTCCTACAGAAACATTCAAAAATCAAGAAAATAAATAATTTTTCATCCATTTCTGTCTTTACTTCACAAATAAACTGGGGTTTGGTTTTGTTTCTTTGGTTGATGGTTTTTGGGGTTTGTTTTTGTTGGTTTTAAATTAAGGTTATTGTTTTAATGTTCAAGATTTAAGAGAATACCACAAGATTTTATTTCTCTTGGATTTTAAAAGGGTCAGGCACGGTAAACTCGATATTCAGAGGTTTAAACAACACCAGAATCCTTCCTGTGACTTAAAAAAATCCAACCAAAACAACCAAAAATAAAAACAACCTAAAACCTGTGGAAAACCAATATTTTTCAATATTAATAATAATGGCTATCAGTGATGAATAAAAATGGAGCAATGGTTTCCTCTCATTCTCCCCACATAAACAAAAGGAATATTTGGATACAATTTCTGCCGGTGCCACACTGAGCACAGGGTTTAATTCCAAGGCTTTTATAGAGTTTAGTGGGAGATTTATTCAAAATGAAGAAAATGAGGGACAGAATCAGACTGTGATTGAGGCCTCTGAGAGTTGTGAGTTGACAATAAAATGTTGATTTTTCTGCAGTGATGAGAACACCAGTTTAGGCCACATGGATCAGTTTCCCACTTTTTTTAGGGGGGAATCTTGGAAAAATGATTTGTCTGAGCATCACATTCCCAAAATTAAGCATCTGGGTTGAATTTTTCCACCCCTGACTCCCTTTAAAGCCACCACAAGTTCTGCTAAAAATATGGAATGCAAGTGTGGAGTGCTGGACTACTGATCCTTTCCCGTCTTAAACTGGGATTTGTTCTGTAAGTTTCTTAAAATTCACTTCTCCACCCGGTTTTTGGGTAATTCTAAGGAGCTGTTTGAAAGATAAGTTGGTTATTGGGCATTTGGGGTGTGCTCACCTGGAGAGGAGAAACTCCAGGGAGAGCTCAGAGCCCCTGGCAGGGCCTGAAGGGGCTCCAGGAGAGCTGCAGAGGGACTGGGGACAAGGATGGAGGGACAGGAGCCAGGGAATGGCTGCCAGTGCCAGAGGGCAGGGCTGGATGGGATCTTGGCAATGAGGAATTGTTCCCTGGAATTGGGAATTTTGTCCACTTGGTATTTTCATTCAGAAACTTCTGGCCAGCACAAAAGTAGGCAAATAATAATTATTTAATGAAGAATTAGAGCCCCATTTCCATTGAAAAGTGACTTGGACTTGTTGAAAATAAGGATCTGTTTGGCTCATTATGGACTTGGTTATAGTCTTTGATTTTTATGCAAATTTTATTTAGATTTTAGGACACAAGGCAGGCCCTGGCACAGGGTGCCCAGAGCAGCTGGGGCTGCCCCTGGATCCCTGGCAGTGCCCAAGGCCAGGCTGGACACTGGGGCTGGGAGCAGCCTGGGACAGTGGGAGGTGTCCCTGCCATGGCAGGGGTGGCACTGGGTGGGCTGTGAGGTCCCTCCCAACTCAAATCATTCCATGGTCCTTCGATTATCTAATTCCATGCAAAGTCCAATTTTAAGGAATTTGAATTGCCAAAGTGCCCGTGGCAGGGGTGGAATGGGATGATTTTTAAGGTCCTTTCCACCCCAAACCACTCTGGAACTCCATGATTTTATCCCTCTGTGGTGTGGAATCAGTGTCCCAGGAGCTAAAATGCCAATTCCTGTGCAGTGGTGCTGACCCATCCCCCTCTGGATTGGGCATTTCTGTCTGGAGTGACCAGCAATGTTTCACTCTCTATCACAAAACAATTCAGTGAAAGAAATGAAGTTCCCGGCCTTTCATGTCCTGGGAATTTTAAGATCACAAATCCCTGCTTTGGGAACAAAGTTTGGATTGGCAACAATCCGCTTGCCTCTGGAAAAACAAACCAACCCTTCCAGGACACAATTCCCAGCTTTCCTTGCCCTCTCTCAAACCAGGGAACAGCCAGGCGTGGCCGCAGGAGGCATTTCTGAGTCCCCCTGGCCAAAAGATGGTGTCACCTTTACCCTGGCACAGTTGTTGGCCTAAAAAAGCTGGGAACGGGAATGGGAATTCGGGCTCAGGAGTTGTAACACCAATAGGTGGCAGGCAGAGCTCAGACGTGTCGGGAATCGCCGACTCCGGCTCACTCCAGGGTTGGATGAGGGATTTGGGTTCTGCTGGAGCTGGGCAGGCCCTGGCAGGTTCTGGGTGATGGCAGCACCCCTCAAATTCCACATTCCTTAAGGGAATTCTGATGGATTGGGAGCCAGAGGGAGCAAGGACAGGAATAGTTGGGGGTTTAGCAGCTCCAGGGATGGGATGCACGTGGGATGTTTGGTTGTTTGAAGGTGCCAGTCTGTGCTGGTGGAAAACCAAACTGGGCCAAACATCTCCTGGTACCCCAGGGAGACTGGGGCAGTCACCAGCCACCTGGGTCAGGCTCAGAATTCCAGAATTATCAAAGTGGGAAGGAACGTTCAGGATCACCCAGTGCCACCCCAGCCCCACCAGCATCACCCCAATGCCTGTCCCCAAGGGCACATCCAGACTGCTCTGGGACAATTCCAGTGACCCCAAACCTCCCTGGGCAGCTCAGCCCAAGGCCTGACCACTCTGCCAGGGAAATTTTCTGTCCCAATCTCCAACCTGAGCCTGCCCTGGTGCCATTTGAGGCCATTTCCTCTCCTCCTTTCCCTGCCCCTCCTGGCAGGAGTTGTGCAGAGCCACAAGGTCCCCCTGAGCCTCCTCTTCTTCTCCTCTTCTTCCCCAAACCACCCCAATTCCCACAGCTGCCCCTCCCAGGATTTGTTTTCCAGCCCCTTCCCAGCTCCATTCCCTTCTCTAGACACACTCCAGCCCCTGAATGTCCTTTTGAAGTAATCTCACCATTTTAGAAAGACCAAAAAACCCATCCCAAAGCAAGTTAAAAAAAAGAAAAAGCAAAAACAGCAGAAAGCCCTGTAAACTGTTAAAGTTTTAACTAAGTAATAAGTACTGTTAAAATCTTCATGTTCGAAACTGCCCAATTTCACCCAAAATTCATTATTCTGAAGGAATACAACATTTATTGACTCTTCCCCAGTCCTTCCTTCCCAGATCTCTCCTGCGAACACAACTTTCAGGCAGGATTGAGCAAATATCCTGACCACAACGGGAGCACAGCTTTAGGCAGGGCCAAATCAGGGTGAAGTGGAAATTAGGAAAAATCTCACATGTTTTTTCCAGCCAATTAAAGCACCAGGGAAAGTCTGTTTACTAATTAAACATTTCCCATGCATTGAGAAAAAAAGTGGGATCATTTTAGGTTTTTAGTGCTTTCTTAAGGATATTTTTGCTGTTGTGCTAAGTAATTTAAAGAAGTTGTTTTCCCAAGGACCTGGGAAGTGATGAGTTGTATATAATCATTGAAAAGTGGCTTCACAGAAAGGGTGGGAATTATTATCCCTTTATTGCAGGGATGGGAGCATGGAGAAAAGAAATTATGAGCTCAAGGACCCAGCAAGCCTGGAAATGCTCAGGTGGAGAAAACAAGTTTTTTATTCGTGCCTAGGACCTGAATGCAAGAAATGTTTCCATAAAGCCTGGATGTATCAATCATGGAATTCCAGAATGGTTTGGGATGGAAGGGACCTCAAAGCCCAACTCCAGCATCTTGGAATCATGGAATGGTTTGGGATGGAAGGGATATAAAGATCATTTTGTTCCACCCCTGCCATGGCAGGGACACCTCCCACTGTCCCAGGCTGCTCCCAGCCCCAGTGTCCAGCCTGGCCTTGGGCACTGCCAGGGATCCAGGGGCAGCCACAGCTGCTCTGGGAATTCCATCCCAGCCCCTGCCCACCCTGCCAGGCAACAATTCCTCATTGCCAAGATCCCATCCAGCCCTGCCCTCTGGCACTGGGAGCCATTCCCCCTTTTCCTGTTATCCCAATTCCTGATGAAAAGTCCCTTTCCAGCTCTCCTGGAGCCCCTTCAGACCCTGGAATTTGCTGTGAGGTCTCCACACAAACTCCTCTGTCACCGTCATATTTTCTGGAAAAATCTCTTCGCCCAGGATTTTTCTCCTGGGAAGCTGAGAAGCCTCAGAGAAAAGGAAAACAATTCTTATCTCATTTGCTTCTCCTGTGTTGTGCTCACATGTGGAATGTGTTTGGAGATTGTTTACCCACAGGTGATTGTTCCATTGGATTCTGCTGTGAGTTGTTTTCACTCTTTGGCCAATCAGTGCCAAGCTGTGTTGGGACTCTGGAGAGAGTCACGAGTTTTCATTATTCTCTTTTAGCCTTCTGTCTGTATCCTTTCTGTATTCTTTAGTACAGTTTAGTATTCTTTAATATAATATAATATCATAAAATAATAAATTAGCTTTCCGAGAACATGGAGTCAGATTCAGCATTCCTGCCTTCCTCTGGAAACCCCACCAATACCAGACTTCTCCAGGCTGAACATTCCCAACTCTCCCATCCTGTCCCCGCAGGGGAGCTGTTCCAGTCTCCTGAGGTGCTTTGTGGCCTCCTCTGAACTTTTCCCAGCATTTCCATGTCCTTCCCATGCTGGGGACACCAGACCAGTGCAGAGCATTCCAGGTGGGATCAGAAGCCTGTAGTTTTTGCAGAGCATAAAATCCAGCCCAAAATAGCTTGAAAACCAAATATTGTCCAATTCTCAGCATTTGTCTGTGCAGAGGGAAGAGTGGAGAAGCAGATGGAAAGGCCAGGAGGATTGAGACCCCTTGTGTGTTTATCTGGGGACTTGGACTGTTGGGGAGTCAACAAGAACTGCTTGGAAAGAGGAACCTGTGAGTGGTTTGAGTGGGGTTTGGATGATTTTCTGTCTCCTTTATTGCTTGCTTCAAATGCAGACGCAGCCAGTGACTGTCACTCAGTGGGAAAAAAAAAATACTGGGTTCATTGAATGTCTCTTTTTTCTCTGGTGACAGGGACAGCACCCAGGGAGTGGCTGGGGCTGTGCCAGGAGGGATTTAGGTTGGATTTTAGGGAAAGGTTCTTGCCCAGAGGGTGCTGGCACTGCCCAGGGAATGGGCACAGCCCCGAGGCTGCCACAGCTCCAGGAGCCTTTGGCCAGCGCTGCCAGGGATGCCCAGGCTGGAATTTGGGGGGTCTGGGCAGGCTTGGATGATCCATGAGGATCCCTTCCAACTCAGGGTATTCTGTGGTTGTTTATAAATTCAAAGTATGTCAGTGCGCCTGAATTTGGGAATAAAACCCCGTGTAAATCACAGGAAAAATTCAGTTGCATCCATTCCCAGCATTAGAAAAGTTGAAATTGCGGCTGCCCCTGGATCCCTGGCAGTGCCCAAGGCCAGGTTGGGCACTGGGGCTGGGAGCAGCTTGGGACAGTGGAAAGTGTCCCTGCCATGGCAGGGGTGGCACTGGGTGGGCTGTGAGGTCCCTCCCAACTCAGATCATTCCGTGGTCCTTTGAAATGGAATTATCTAATTTTTGTATGGAATTATCTAATAAAAGTCCAATTTTAAAGAATTTGAATTACCAAAGTGCCTTTTTTTCTACATTTCCAAAATTTAAAGACAATCTGACCTGGGAGAGAAATGTTTGCCCTAAACTGGGGCAGATCTGGAGGCAGATTTTACAAATCTCTACAAGTTTTATAAAAAGGTTGTGGAAATGCCAGTTCTCCCCTCTGAGCTGCTCCAAAACGAGTGCAAATCCTGCATGTGGGGTTTCTCCAACTGGAAAAGTGTCTCAGGCATTTTGTGCAACCCTCTGTGTGTGCCTGAAACGAAATCAAACTCGGTGTTATGTAATTCCAACATGTTCCATCAGGCAGGTGAACGTGGGGCTGAGAGTTCAGCAGCAGTTTACCTTCAGAGGGGGGGTAAAATTCCCTGTGTCTCACCTTGCTGGGGATAAATCCTGCTGAAAGATGCCTCTAATTAAGGCTGAGTGTTTCTCCAAGAGCTTGGGAAGTGCAGCCCGGGCTGGGAGAAGCCAAAGATTTCTTTGTGTCATCCCCCACGGGGCAAAAACATCTTGAGGCCTTGGGATGTGAGCGTGGGGCAGGGAGCAGGGGTGGGATGGGATGTGGCAGCCACGTGGGAGCTCCTGGGGTCGCCCTGAGTTCCTGGAGGTGATTCCAGACACTTTTCATCACCCTGGCTCTGAGTCTGCCTCAGTCCTGGGCACGGAGCCGAGACAGAGCCGGGTTCCAGCCTGAGCCAGACTGAATGCTCCATTACCCTGCCCACCTCTGCACAGGAGAGAGCAGCTGGAGCATTAGGATTTAGCATTTTAAGCCCTCATCAATTATCCAGGGGCTGGACCGTGGAAATATTTCCTGATGTGTGGCCTGTCCATCCCCTGCCCCACCAAGTGGGTGGGACACCAGGAATTGTTTCCTCCTCAGCCTTTCCCTGTCTGAATTCAGAGCATCTGAAGGGGGTTCAGTGTTGGAACCCTGGATGCTGAGAATTCCAGACTTTCTGTGCTGCCAGGCACTGACCCCCAAGAGAACACTGCACTGACCTGAGGCCATGGAGAAGCTTCCAAAATTCAATAAATAAAACTGAGATTAAAGGTGTGGAGTTTGAATAGAAGTGTGTGATATCACAGGATGGGAAACTCAGAGTTGAAGGGTTTAGAATACAGCAATAGATAGAAAGCAAGATGGAGGTTTTAGGGTGGAGGCTGCTCCTTCTTCTTCACCTTCTTCTGCTCTTTCTACTTCACATTCTTCTTTTCCTCCTTCTTCTCCTTCTTCTTCTCCTTCTTCTTCTTCTCCTTCTCCTCCTCCTCCTTCTTCTTCTGCTTCTTCTTCTGCTTCTGCTTCTTCTTCTCTTTCTTCTCCTTCTTCTTGTTCTTCTCCTCCATGGGTTTGGGTGGTTTTGTAGAATTGGATAAAAAAGTCCCCATTGTGGGCATAAGTTGTTGGTTATTGGGTTAAAAGTAAAAATAATTCATGTGTCATTTCTTAATTGGACAGTTTATCCTTGTAGACAGAGATGGGGCTCAATTTTTAGTTTGTTGAAGTGCTGCAGAACTCAGGGTTTGTGAGACTGTGACAGAGATAAGAACTGATAAACATCTGAGCCCCAACAAGAAATACCCTCTCACACATTTCATCCTGACCTTGGTGAAAAGAAGTCAAGACTCCACAGTTCAGGACAGTTTTTTTCCAGTTTACTCACTGCTGCTGTGGGTTTCCCATGGGATTTTCCTGGGATAGTTACCTGACAGTAACATCCAGAAACCTGCTGGATGTCAGGGGCTCATGTGAAAATCCTGAGGCTCCAAATGAAAATGCTCCAAAGGAAAATCCTGAGGATGGGAGTGAACATTCCTCTAGTCAGAGAAGGCACAGATTCCCCTGAAACAAAGCCATTCCTGGCAATGCCAAGGGGCAATAAAGACATTCTTTTCTAGGAGAAAGGGAAGGGCCAGGAGCAGGTTTGGGATATGCAGGAGTTCAGAGCTGCTGCCAAGCCCACGCCCACGCAGAGGAGGGAGAGGCTGGGCTGCCACCCTCCAGAAGTTCAAAGGCAATTCCTGCTCTGCATCCCTGCAGGACCACATTCCCAGCTCCAGAGCCACCAGCAAGGGATGACACAGGAGTTGCTCTGCCTCAAAAGCGTCCTCAGGAGTTTTGTGACTCAGCCATTTCAGCTCCTTCTTCCCTCTCTTTTCAGGATCAGGAGCTTGTCAGGAGAACCTCACCTCTGGGTTCCCTTCTGTGAAAACAAGAGGGAGGTGTCACCAATTTTTCCTTCATGTAACACACTTCTCCTCCAGGCCCACACCGTGGTTCCACTGCCTGGAGGTTTACCCATGCCAATGGAATGAAATTCCAGGTTGGAGAGCACTGGTAAAAATGTCATTGTGCTCAGCTGTGGAGCCAGAGGGCTTTTGGCTGCTCCTGAGGTTTTATCTGGGTCTGGAAAAGTTCATAGTGGCAAGAGAAAAAATAAAGGGTAAAATAAAGTGTGAGGAGCAGGAAAAGGATTGGGGTTGTGTCCCTGTGCCCCCACAGGTGATTTCCCACCTGCAGAGCTGCCCCAGCCCTGGGCCCAGCCCAGGGAGGAGCTGGAGCTGCTGCAGAGAGCCCAGAGGAGGCTCCAGGATGAGCAGAGGGCTGGAGCAGCTCTGCTGGGAGGAAAGGCTGGCACAGCTGGCATTGTTCACCTGCACAGGAGAAGCTTTGGGCTGAGCTCAGGGTGGCCTTGCAGGGCCTGAAGGAGCCCCAGGAAAGCTGGAGAGAGACAATTTCCAGGGGATGCAGGGACAGCACACAGGGAATGGCTGCCAGTGCCAGGATGGGATCTTGGCAATGAGGAATTGTTCCCTGGCAGGGTGGGCAGGGGCTGGGATGGAATTCCATCCCTGGATCCCTGGCAGTGCCCAAGGCCAGGTTGGACACTGGGGCTGGGAGCAGCCTGGGACAGTGGGAGGTGTCCCTGCCATGGCAGGTTGTAACAAAATGATCTTTAATATCCCTTCCATCCCAACCATTCCATAATTCCATGATAAACAGACTGTGAGGATGAGGAGAAATCAGGGATGAAGCCATCCCCCAGCAGGAGGCACAGGGAGCACTGAATGCTCAGGGGGATGGAGAAAAGAGGCAGGAGAAAAGCAACTTTCAAAGGTGTGGGATGATCAGAAGTGCTGGGATTCCAGAGTGGGAAAAGCAAAACTTTTGGAAAGTCCAACCAACCTGGATGTTCTTGCTGGCCATGACCACACAGAGCACAGCCTGGATTTCTCATTCCTGTGGGATTTTTGGCACTGAGCATTTATTTCTGAGAGATCCCAGCTCTGCACACTTGACCCTTTGTTAGGCAACCTCCAGCAGTGCTCAGGGATGTTTTGGACAGTGGGATTTCTCATTCCTTTGGGAAAGAGGGAAAACCAGCAGCTCTAACCACTGCCCTGCCATCCCTGTGAGAGCTGAGTCCATCAGGAATGGGAGGAAATAACCTTCTCCACATGGAACACGCTGCCTTGGGGAGAGAAAAGACTTCATTAAAACCAGGCTCACCAGAGCTTGCTTGAACAATTTTATGGCCCTTCAAATGTAAAACATATTTAACAGCAGCCCTTTTGCAGTGTTATAACCTTATTTATTAGTCTGGGTGTGTTCATAAATCCTCCTTTTATTCTCCTCTCTGTTTTCCCAAATTAACACATTTTCGAGGAGGGAGATTACAAGAGAGATGATGAAGTGCCAGGTTTGATCTCCCGGATCTTTTGTGCTCCTAAAGGGAAAAAAAAATCATTAAAAACAAGGAATGAATGAGGCAAACACCACAAAGGTTTGCTGCTGGTGGTGATAAGGCTGCCTTGCTCCTGCTCCTGTCCTCAACCTGTTTTGGGCCGATATTCCAATATTCCAAACTCCCTGCCAGGAGGGGACAGCCAGGGAGGCTGGGATCTGCTCCCAGGAACAGGGGCAGGAGGAGAGGCTGGGCCAGGGGAGGTTTATATTGCATATTATCAAAAATTTCTCCTTGAAAACACTGCTCAGGCCTTGGCAGGGGCTGCCCAGGGAGCTTTGCAGTGCCCATCCCTGCAGGTGTCCCCTGGAGGTGGCACTGAGTGCTCTGGGCTGGGCACAAGGTGCCCGTGGGGCACAGCTGGCACTCCATGGGCTGGCAGGGCTTTGCCAACCTTAATCCTGGGATTCCAGAAAATTCCAAAACTCTTATGAATATCCTTGTCAAGCCTCACTCTCTGCACAGTTTCTTGGAGAAGGAATAGAAATTCACAGTGGAAATGGAGATCCTGGAGGCAATGTCTGATATTGGGACTGACAGACTTTCCCATGATAAAATTCCAGGTTTCTGCTGCTCATAATTCACTCCCAGCATCCAATTCCATGATTTTCCAGTACTAAATAGGGAACAGCAGCATCTTTTCATCTCTGTCTAAATGCCATGCTGACATTGAGAGAGAAATCCAGCTCTGGGAGAAAAGTTGGATCGTGGAATTTTGCAACCATGGAGATAAATCCGACTGGACTTATGGCAAGGAGCTCATGACTGAGCAGGTGGAATTTGGGAGAATCCATGGACAAATCTCACTCTTCTGGGGTGGTAAATGGTGATGGGAGATTGTTGAACTCCTGGAAGGGGAATCCCAGAGGAATGAGAGGTCTGGGAGCACTTGAAGGAACCCCTGGATGGGTTCTGCGCCTGGAACAAGGCTGGATGTGGGACAGATGAGGAAGGAGAGCAGCAGAGGAAAGGGATGGTGGGATTCTGGTGGATGGCAAGGGATGTCAGCCAGGAATGGTCCCTGGGAGCCAGGAATGGTCCCTGGGAGCTGGGAGAGCCAACCCTGTCCTGGGGAGCCCCAGGCACAGAATTCCCTGCTTTTCAGAGCATCCAATCCAACCCTGCCCCTCCTCACTTTAAACCCATTCCCACTGTCCTGTCACACTCTGTCCCTATAAAAATCCCTCTCCCTCCTTTCCCAAAGCCCTGGAAGGGCTCTAAGGTCTCCCCAGAGCCTTCTCACCCCCAGCACAAACATTTACCTTTTTATCTGCTTTTTAAAATATTTCTGGTTATTTGTGTGCTGCCTGAAAGGGAGAATTTGGGGAAAAGCTGCTGATTTAGTGGGGAACAAGTGAAATATGAAGAAATGTTGGTTGTTCCTTTATTAACAGTCCAAATCCCCTGATGAAGCCAAAAACTATCAGTGGATTTTGAGAGGTTTGCAATTGATAATTGATAAATCTGGTCACTGATTAATGCTGTTTTCATCCTTAAATAATCAAGGCTGCAAACCAAAACAAAGCAGAACAGAACAAACCTAAATAAAACAAAATAAAATAAAACAAAAGCCCCCCTGCACCCAACCCACCCCCCTCAGCCTAATTAGAGCCACATTCCCCCAACTGGAAGCTGAGCATTTTTGAAATGGGGCTGCAGCTCCTTCCAATTATGCAGAGCAATTAGAGAAGCTCATCAAGACATTCTGAGGTCTCATTAGGGAGAGTGTTGGTTGCTGCAGACATCTTCAGAGATTTCAGCAGTGTCTGGGGCTCATCTCCCCCTCCCAGCCACATTCCCACTCTTTGGGAAGAGTTAGACCGTGACTCCCTTCTCTTTAAACACTGCTCAATGCTCTCAATTTATATTAAATATTCTTCATTTATATTGGGTGATTTAAAAATAATAAAAAAAAAATCTGATTTTCTTCATGCTGTCAGAGGTTTGAAATAGAAAAAAAAAAAACAACAAAACTCCACTGAATTTAGCTGTTTTTTAGCTTTCATAATTCAGCTTTCTCAGGGAGATAAATACAATTTCCAAGGCAGAATTGTTGGGCATTTCCTTGTGGGAAAGCAGTTAACAGCCTGAGCCTGAATGGTGAGAAACAGAAATTTATAAATATAAATTTGGATGAAGAAAGAGCTGAAATAAATAAAAATGTTATTTTCTTACAGCTTTCATGGGAGATTTTGAACTGGATCCTTCTGCTTGTGGAAAACAGTGCTGGGGATCAAAGAAAAAATAACAAAGTTTGCTTAAGAAATTGTTTTTTATGGATAAAAATTTGCTGTATTTTCCTTTATTTGTGTTGGTCCATCCATCCCCTGCTGTTGTTTGGGCTCTGGTTGTGGTTTTTTTGCTGCTGCTCGTTGTCATGGAAAATGTTACCCAAAGCCAGACAGCCAAGAGATAAGAGCAGAGCTTTTCCTGGATGTTTTGGTTCGTTTTGGAATGCTGCACTGAATTTTAGGGAGAAAATTTATGGGAGAGGCCAAATAAATAATTTCAGGGAGCGCTGCTTTTTAACTTGAGGAGGCAGAGAGATGGAGGAGTCATTGCAGAGGGTAAACAGGACATTCCAGCTGGCATCGGTGGCATTCCTCAGGAGCTCCACCTTGGATGGTCCCCAGGGATGAGGTTTCTGCCTCTCATGGTGGTGCAAGAAAATCAAGCCCAGAAATGTCACCATTGTCCCTTTAATCCACTCCCTTGGGGACCCAGGGTGCTCTCAGCTGGTTATTCCCAAACTGGGATTTAGGAAATATCTGTGGCGTGAATATTTAGGGGTTTTGGGAAAGTCACAGGCCCAAAATTTTGCCTCCAGAGATTCAAGGGATGGTTTGGGTTGGGAGGGACATTAAAGCTCATCCCATCCCACCCCTGCCATGGCAGGGACACCTCCCACTGCCCCAGGCTGCTCCAATGCCCAACCTGGCCTTGGCACTGCCAGGCTGGCATGGAAAAGAGCAGCCACGGAAAACTGGGAATGAAATCTGAATTTTCAGTCAGACTTTTTAAATAAAACTCAGAAGGGGAGCACAGAGCACTCACAGGATCCCTGTGTTTTCTTGGCAGAACAACCTGATTGGAGAGGGAACTTTGTTAATGCAGAACAATTAACAAAAGCTGATTCTCAAAGCAATCCTGACAAGCTGGGCTTGATGAGGGAGCTCAGCAAAGCTGGGTTTGGGCTGCAGCTGGACAACACAAAGAGCAGAAATTCAGGGCATCTTTCAGCTGAAAATGAGGATTGCAAGGAGGGAAAGCCAAGGATCCCACCTTGATCAGCCTGGCCTGGTGGAAGGGCTGTGTTTAATGGCATGGCAAGAGTCCTGTAAGGGTGAAAAATGGGAATATTGGCATGGAACCATGGAATGGTTTGGGTTGGAAGGACCTTAGAGGTCGTCTTGTCCCACAGGCAGGGACACCTCCCACTGTCCCAGGCTGCTCCCAGCCCCAGTGTCCAGCCTGGCCTTGGGCACTGCCAGGGATCCAGGGGCAGCCCCCGCTGCTCTGGGCACCCTGTGCCAGGGCCTGCCCACCCTGCCAGGGAACAATTCCTCATTGCCAAGATCCCATCCAGCCCTGCCCTCTGGCACTGGGAGCCATTCCCTGTGTGCTGTCCCTGCATGCCCTGGAAATTGTCTCTCTCCAGCTTTCCTGGGGCTCCTTCAGGCCCTGCAAGGCCACCCTGAGCTCAGCCCAAAGCTTCTCCTGTGCAGGTGAACAATGCCAGCTGTGCCAGCCTTTCCTCCCAGCAGAGCTGCTCCAGCCCTCTGCTCATCTCCTGAAGATCCTGGGATTCCCTCAAGGTGATGGATGCTTCTCCCTGCAGGTCCTTTCCTGGTCCCAAGAAGGGAAAGATGTTCCCATATTTCCCTGGGGTGCTCCTGCCTTTCCAGTGCTGAGCTAAGAACCTTTGGATGTCACCCCAGAGAGATCTGGATGCATAAATGGAAAGAGAGGATAAAAAATAAGAGGGAAATCTTAAAATAAGATAATAAAATAATAAAAATAAAAAAATAAAATTAAAAAGAAGAAGAAGAAGAAGAAGAAGAAGAAGGAGGAGGAGGAAATGCTCAACCTGGAAGATGCCTCTTCATTTGTCCCCTCATCCTCATTAATTTATGTCACAAAATTGTCCTTCCTAATGAGGACAAAGAAAGCTGATATCAAAAATCACTGCAGAGATTTCTGGAATTTTAAAGATATCAGGCTTGGGGAGGAGGGCAGCAAACCTTTTGGGAATGTGGAGCAAGAGAATTCTTTAATGAAAAGGGAATATTTTTGATCTGAATCATCTCTTTAGCTGAGACAAACCAGAGGGATTTTTTTTTTCCGGACTTTGAAAGCTGTCCTCAGTTTTGGGTATTGATTCTGATCTGGGGAATTTTTTCTGTTCCTTCTCTCATCATGAGACAGGAGTGAATTACAATTGATTTCACCATGGATTAATTATATTTGAGCTGGATTAATCACTAATGAAAGTATGACTGCTTTGATAATTTACTCTAGCACCAAGCTCAGCCTAAATATGAGGAAAAAATTGGTTTATTGTTTTGGCTTATTATTTATATCATTATATATATAATATATGATATAATATGATATATAATATATAATATGATATATAATATATGATATATAATATATGATATATAATATATAATATAAATATAATATATAATATATAATATATAATATATAATATATAATATATAATATATAACATATAACATATTACACATTACATATTACACATTATACATTATACATTATAAATTATATTATATATTATATATGATATATGATATATATATTTATTATATATTATATGTAATATAATATATTATCTATATATTATAAAATTGGTTTAATATTTTATATAAGTCACCATTTTTTTCATCAGTTTGTGCCATCCATTCCCACCTCTGCCTCTGCAGTTCCCAAAAATAGCAGTGGATTTGTTTTTTCGGTGCCTGAGAGTTTGGAGAAATTATTAACGACCAATTTTAAGGGGAATTGGATGCTTCAGATCCCCTTTTCCAGAGTGCCAGGACAACATTTTGGATATGGAAAGCAAACCTGGCTTTACTGAGCCCTCCTGGCTGAGCTTGCTTGAGCCCATTAATCTTCAGCTCCCATGGACTGAGCAGTTGGAAGCCCCAGGATCCTCTCCAGCTGATTTGCTCCTTTTCCAAAGCAGATTTTGCAGTTAAAAAGCACCACCCCACACCAGAACACATCAGTCTTGGTGGATTTTTCCCAGCCTAGGCTCAGCTTTACTGATAGTCTGCCCTCAACTATGTCAAGATCAATTAATCTCGAGTCTAACTCTTAAACAGTCACACTAGAATGGTTTTGAGTGCAGCAAAAATGAAATTAGCTCAGGCACATAATCCCAAATGCCTTTGCTGCAGTATCTGTGGATTTAAGACCAGTTTTATTTTAGTTTGAGATCCCAAAGCTCCTCCCTGGATGGGACTGGAACTGGATTTTACCCAGAAAAAATGCTGCTCCTCAGGTCACTTTTGATTTCAGTTCCCTCACACAACTCCATTCAATTCATTCAATCAATAATATGGTCAATAAAGTATTTTTTATATTTATATATGTATAATATGTAAAAATTCAATAAATCAATAATTCAATTAATGCAATAAATCCCTTTTCAGCCCAGAAGTGAGAGCTGCCTCTCTGTCCCATCCCAGGCAGTTTTGTTTGCCCCGCAGAAGCTTTTGAAAGAGTTCCACGCCCCAGATGAAACCCTAGAGCAATGTAAACATTTTCTGTGTGTTACCTGTGCATTTTAGACAGCTCTCATCTTAGTCTGAGATCCCAAAGCTCATCCCAAGTTGCCTGGATGGGGCTGGAAATGTTTTGTTGTTTTGTGTTTTTTTCACCCAGAAGAAATGCTGGTCTTCAGTTCATTTTTCTATCTGTTATTTGTGGATTTAAGACCAGTTTTATTTTAGTTTGAGATCACAAAGCTCATCCCTGGATGGGACTGGAGCTGGGGTTTTATTTTACCCAGAAGAAATGCTGCTCCTCAGGCCACTTTTGATTTCAATTCCCTCGCATAATTCAATTCATTAAGTCAATAAATTATTAATATATTCAATAAAGAATATATAATATATAAAAAATTCAATAATCAATAATTCAATAATGCAATAAATCCCTTTTCAGCCCAGAAGTGAGAGCTGCCCCTCTGTCCCATCCCAGCAGTTTTGTTTGCCCGCAGAAGCTTTTGAAGAGTTCCACGCCCCAGATGAAACCCTAGAGCAATGTAAACATTTCTCTGGGTTACCTGTGCATTTTAGACAGCTCTCATCTTAGTCTGAGATCCCAAAGCTCATCCCAAGTTGCCTGGATGGGGCTGGAAATGTTTTGTTGTTTTGGTTTTTTTTTTAACCCAGAAGAAATGCTGCTCCTCAGGCCACTTTTGATTTCAATTCCCTCGCATAACTCAATTCATTAATTCAATAAATTATTAATATATTCAATAAAGTATATATAATATATAAAAAATTCAATAAATTAATAATTCAATTAATGCAATAAATCCCTTTCAGCCCAGAAGTGAGAGCTGCCTCTCTGTCCCATCCCAAGCAGTTTGTTTGCCCCACAGAAGCTTTTGAAAGAGTTCCACGCCCCAGATGAAACCCTAGAGCAATGTAAACATTTTCCCTGCTGCCAGAACCAGAGAGGAAAAGTGAAATTCACACCTTTCTTTGCTTTTTCCTGCTGTTCCTTGTCAAAATATTCCGTGTTAACATCTGTCACACTCTTTATTTGGGTTTTTTTCTGCTGGGGAGCACCACTGGGATTTTTTATTGCTGTTATCCTTGGGGTTTGGGGTTATTTGAAGGAAACACCCAAGTAAATTTATAATAATTAGGGAAATCACAGAGTTATCAAGGCTGGAGGAGTTTTTGAGCATCATCCAGTCCCACCATCCCCAAAATCCCCAAACCACCTCCCTGGGCAGCTTATTCCAATGCCTGACCACTTCTGTAGGGAATTTTTTTCCCCCAATATCCAATCTGAACCTCCTCTGGTGCAATTTGAGGCCTTTTCTTCTGGAGTGGAGTTTATTTCTGCTGGGAACAACAGCAGGTGAGTAAAACCTGGATTTTCCCCCGTGAATTCAGCTCCTTGGGTTTGTCCAGCTTGGAAAAGACAAATTGCAAATTTCCCTCAGATTTTGTTTTTCATCCCCGTGGATTCCTGCTGTCCCATGGCAGTCAGGGACGATCTATTGGAATTGAAGCTGTGTTTCCCCCAGAATTCCCCAATTTTCTTCAATTTGGGGTTTCCCAATGGAAAATGTAACTCTTTACTGGTTCGAAGTTGCCCATTTTGGTGAAGTGGAGCTACAAGTGCCCCACTAAATTTGCCAGATTAAAGGTACAATAATCAGAGCCAGGGCCTTGCACAACATCCCTCCCTCAGAGAGGTGTTTATTTCCTAAAAATAGAAAAATTACTTCAGGAAAAACATTTCCTGGCCGGATAAGGTTCTCATTTCCAGCATTCCACACTCTGCTTGCACATGTCAGGGGAGAACTTTCATCCCCTGAAGAAGAAGGATGACCCTGTGGTTTTGATGCCTTGAGAGGCTGCCTGGAACAGAGGCTGGACAGAGTTACAGAATAAAGCAGAGATTTATTAAAAAGGCCTCTAAAGGATCCACCTTGGGCAGCACAAGAGCCCAGCTGAAGATGAACCAAACTGGACACCAAATGGACCCAAGATGAACCAAAATGGACCCAAGATGGACCCAAAGTGGATCCAAAATGGGCCCAAGATGGACCCAAAATGGACCCAAGATGGAGCCAAAATAGATCCAAAATGGACCCAAAATGGACCCAAGATGGACCCAAAATGGGCCCAAGATGGACCCAAGATGAACCAAAATGGACCCAAGATGGACCCAGAATGGATCCAAAATGGACCCAAGATGGACCCAAAATGGATCCAAAATGGACCCAAGATGAACCAAAATGGACCCAAGATGGACCCAAAATGGACCCAAGATGGACCCAAGATGGACCCAAAATGGACCCAAGATGGACCCTGGGACACGAGTTTTCTCACTTTTATAGGTTTCAGTCCATTTCCATCTTGGGGTTAATTGTCCAGTTACATCTTCAGGTTATGCAGTCCCATCCTCCCAGACTGCTCTCCTCAATTCACTGCTGTTTGTACTTTTGGGGCCTGGAAAAGGATTGTTTTGTGTGACTGAGCTGTGAGGAGAACTTGCTAACGCTTCACATGAAGTTCAGAGTCACACACTAATGCAGAACAGAATCTGGGAAATATAAAAACTACAACTTAAGGCGTCAGTTTCACCCAGGGGATGGGGAATTGTGAGGGCTCCATGACTGTGGTGTAGTGCCACCACCTCAGCTCCATGGAAAAGGTGCTGGGCCTCCTCCTCCTCCTTTTTCCCTGGATTTTGGCTGGGAATGTTTCCCTGCTCATCTTTCCCTGGGAGAGAGGAGCTTTTGGCCACCACAGCTCCAGGAATGCTGTGAGAGGTGCCTCCATCTGCTGCCCTCAGAGATGAGATTCTGTTTAATCCATGAAAAACCCAGTTCCAGCCCCCTCCAGGGATGAGCTTTGGGATCTCAATCTGAGATCCCAATATTTTCCATCTCTGGAAAATGTTCCCAGTATTCAAACACCATCTTTCCCAACCTAAAAACCCGAATACAAAAGAAATTTCAGGTGCCAATAAACACATAAATTCTATTTATTTCTTTATACAAAAGGAATTTCAGACACCAGTAAAAGTCAATCCTACTGAAGATTTAGGAATAAAATCCTCATTGACTTCAAGCTCATGTAGCTTCCAGACAAAGAATAGCAGGAAAAATTCCACAACACAAATAATTCCAAATTAAGAAAATGTCAGGGTTTTGATGTCATTAGTGGCAAAGAATTTTTTGTCTTTTTTCCTTGAGGAAATCATGAGGAATTTGTGCATGGAAAGGCCTTGGCAGGGGCTGCCCAGGGAGCTTTGCAGTGCCCATCCCTGCAGGTGTCCCCTGGAGGTGGCACTGAGTGCTCTGGGCTGGGCACAAGGTGCCCATGGGGCACAGCTGGCACTCCGTGGGCTGGGAGGGCTTTGCCAACCTAAATCCTGGGATTCTGGTCAAGAGGAGTCAAGATAAACATCACTGAGTTACGAGGGTGCTGAAACTTTTCATATTTTGATGTTTTCTTAAATTT